>JAKSZP010014597.1:0-167614 GCA_022478985.1 Massospora cicadina
GCTCAGGCTTTAAAACAAATGGTTTACATTTTGAATAAAGACGGTTCAATTAGCTTGGTTGGAGAACAAGGGTTCGAGTCCCACTCCAGCTATGAGATTTTGATTTCTGGTAAATAAAGCTTCAATTGATTACTCAAGTGAAGGCCCTTTCAGTGTATTTTACCAAAATGGACGGAAGTGTCTGTTTTATGGAACGTCAAGGATTGGGCGCATGGCCGCAGAACCCTAATTTCCCCAATTTATTTTAAATATGTTTTTGTAATCAACACTCCTTGTTGATCGACTTGCTTAATAAAAAACACCCCGTTATTTTACGTTTTCTAATGGTTCCTTTGGCAACCCTGGTGGTGGACCTCTTTGGGGAGGTCTCCAACCATGTAGGCCACTACCTTATCTCACAATTTACCAAGATCTCAGGGGCACCTGTGGGCCTCCCAGGTCCCCTCCAGATCGAGGCACCCAAGGCCCCTGACGTCAAGCCGCACTTGATCATGGACGCCCCTCTGGGGTCCACTCAAGCGGTGTTGTTTCTTATTTACCTGGTATTTTATGTTGCTGTTTATATACTTGCCTGGGGTACCTTTTGTACTGGCACTGCTTGAGGTGCTTGTATTCCCATTCTTTTAACGGCTAGTTCCCTAGCAATGTGGGTTTGCATCCCACATCATTTTTCTGGGAACGAGAGAGTTACAGATACTCTCTTGACAAACTCAGTAATGGCTGCATGATAGCGGGTGATTGTCATCTGAGAATTTTTAGAGGTGAAATATACAAATTCAATTATATATTGGGCAATATTCTCTATCCCAGTTAAATTGTTTTAGATCTGAGCTACACTTAATTGATGATGAGCAAGATATCTCATCCACAACACATCTTGCTGTCGTTGGAAGTAAAAAGGATTTCTACTATTGTCCGCAGGCCCTTGTCCTATTTTGATACCCTCTTAACAACTGCTGCTCAAGACATTCCAGCTTTTCAGGTGAAATGGATTCATCTGGATAGGTGATAATGGGTAATTCCTCCCAATTAATCTGGGACACAGTCATTTCAGTATTCCCATTGGGCCCAGTGATGGTTCTGAATAATTGATTGGGATTACTACCCTGCTCAGCGTGATCACCATCTGTGGTCCCAACCATGAGCGCCACTTGTTGAATTTTGGTTCTTCTTCAGAGGGCTGGTTCTTCTTCAGATGCGGGGTGGAGTGTCGTGCATCTATTGTATGATGACAATAGACTGGATGGTGACTAGAATTTAAAATATAACTTCTTGGTAATACTCAAATCATATACCCTTTAGTTTACTTGGACGATGGCACGCCACCCTGATCTTACTGATCCTAAGTAAATACCGACTAATACAAAGTAAAATACTAATTGCAAAAAGTTTATAAGTTAAATTATAAACTAATCCAGTAGTTGAATGTATTTTATTAGCATCAACTTGAGGGTTATTTATAGGGTTTGATGTTCACCACATCTTACCCATGATGTCTCATTTTCAATGGCACTTGGCCACATAAAATGTTTTAAGAACGTCTACAAATACTTTGACTCAGGGCATCATGCTCAGCCTCAGGGTTGGAGTAAACACCGTCATCATTCTCAAGATGGCATTTCAGACACGTCTGCAAATAACTGAACTGATTCTCTTTCACATGTAATTGGCAGCACATACCAAGGCGATTCATATCACTAATTAGTAATTAATTCGATTAAAAACTTGACTGACATTAAAAACTAACTCTGACATAGACCAACAAAGCCCATGTGCCTGAGTCATTAAGTAAAAACTTATTTTTGTCCGACCTAACCAACAAAGCCCTCAAGCCCATGTCATCATAGTCAAATATTATTAAGTAAGATTGCTAGGCCGCGGATCCTAAGCTTTGCATAAGCTTAGAATATACCTGATCCATAGTCGCTGATATCTGATATGATCCATAATAAGTTTTAAGCATGCTAACATTATTGTGTCCCTATTGAATATCTGATGATTAGGTCCAGTCAATTACTCAACAGTTGCTAAGCTGGTTCATTACATCATTCCACTCCTAAAGGAGCTCATCATGCTTCTTGAGCACCATATCTAAAGCAAGTTTAAGTTCTGCATATTTGGCTGGCGCAGTGCGCCATAAGGATTCCCTTTCAAAGCAGGCCTGATGCGACATGGCCAGCAACTGGAGAATTTTTATTTTTTTGGTTGTTGATCGATGAGCATCCTGTATTAAACACCACTTTTATAATTTTGGTGATATACTTGCTATACGCCAGAAGAGTTTGCGCAGGGTCAAGCCCACTAAGCAATTGGATGGATGATATGGAGATCACTGGTCCTTGGAACACACTTAATAAATATAGTAAAATTATGGAGCAATTTCCCCAATGACACCTCTTTATTAAACTTAATTTTAGCAGCAGATACTCTCTGCTCTGCTCTCGCTTCTCTAATAACAATCCTCCTCCCTTCAATTGTCTCATTTTGCTTGTATATCAGTGACTTTGGTTGATACTGCTCCTTTGGCTTAGGCTATTTGGTTCCTTCTTATTCTCATTATCTCCAGCAGATTATTCTATTCTTAAATTCCCTAACACCTTAATTTGAGGCAGTTTAATAAATGTTTGTTATACGTTAAAATTGCCTTATACCTTATTTGGAGTCAATCCAATAACTATCCTTTCTGACCCAATATTGCCTCATCCTAAGTCGCTCAAATATTTGTACACTGTAATTTATGGTCAGCAGATTCTAGCCAATCCGCCTTGACTATTTGGGCTTATTGTCCAGTCATATCAGAATCTCAACAATTACCTCAAATGCCTGCTGGTATATGGAGTCTAAAAAGATGGATATTTTAATCTGTGAGGGGTAAAAGTGTGAGGTCATCTCTGAAGTTGCTGGTGAGAACTTTTAAGAAACGTAACAGATCCTAAGAAGCTCCACAAAATTGAATCTGTGTTACTGGGGTGGGCCCTGTGCAAATGGCGTTAGCTTAGAAGGTGCGATGGTATGACCATCTTTTAAGATCATATTTTCAAGGAATTGGACTTCACCCTTAAACAACTAGCATTTGGATGGCTTAGCAACTAGATTTACTTTCTGGAAGGCTACAGCCACTGCTATAAATCCTTGCTGTGTTGTTAAGCATTGGGTAAGTGGATTATGATGTCATCCACGTAACATTTACACAGGAGAATCTAAGGTCCCCCAAGATGTCATCTATTCAGCTCTGGAAAACTTCTGGTGCATTTTTAGACCAAAAATATTACTTTTCAACTGGTAAATGCCATACCAAATGTAAATTGCAATCAGCCACTCCTGGTCCGACTTGACCTGCACCTGATATAAAGCATTTTCCAGATAAAGTTTGGAGAACACCTTTAATCTAGAAATTGCTTATGAAATCGCTGCCTCCAAGAGCAAAGAGTAGGGGTCAGTAACTGAAACAATAATCAAGTGTCCATAAGTTCATACATGGTCTCAAAGTACCATCTGGCTTCTGGCAAAGACCATAGGAGAGGACACAAGGGAATTTCTTGATCATCCACCCCTTTGCACCATGTCATCAATCCAAGTCTTTAAAGACTGGTCTTCTGAAGCCATGTAGGAATATAGGGGACAATTTTTTGATTTAGTCTACCATTACTGGAACCTCAAATAAAATTCTGAGTGACTGGCAATTTGTTGGTTTTTCCCAAATCAAAAAGTGACTTGAATGGAGCAATACTAAAAGGCAAATTAGGAAGCTCAGGCACAATATCCATATATGAGAACTCCATGGTTGCTGCTACCACGTTTCCTGTAGCCAAGGCGGGAAGAGGGGGATTTCACCCAAGTGAGCATTGGAGGAGAAAGTCAACATATTACACTCTTAGTCAATACTCACTGAGTGATGGCGCCACCATCCTACCCGCAAAATCACTGGATAAAGCAATTCTGTGAGCACCGCAAAGTTGGCTAAAAATTCATATCTATGGGAAACAAGCGCAACTGTTCACAAAGAGGGAGTATGATCATAGGAATCTGAGATGCCCCCAAAATATAGAACCTGTGGTAACTGCAAGATCCAAAGCTTGCATCACATTAAGATTAATATAGTTCCCTGTGTCTTCATTATCTACAGAGGCAGTTAACGTTACCTTGAGTTGACCTAATGAAATTGTTTATTTGAGGTAAGCCAACCAGGGGATGTACACTACCAATAAGAGAAATAATAGAAAAATAATATAGGCTAAAACGCTCGAATGACAAAATGGAACTGAAACCTAAATTAAACAAAAACAACCAGGTTGTCAGTGGTGAACAGTTAGAAAACTATGGCGGAGAAAGAGGGTTAGGGGGCTCCTTATCTTTATCAACATTTTGCAAAGTGCAGGCCCAGGCAGAAAGTAAGGGAGTGGGCATCACCATTTTAGGCTCAATATTTCCCAAGGGAGGGCCAGGCCTGTCATTGTGCACTGCAGCAAATGCGGTGATGTAAATGGTCATATCCTTCTCAGCCTGGAACCATGCTTTAGAAAGCTTTAAGAAGGTGTCAATATTAGTGCAGGTGATCTTTGCCTTGGGGTTCTTGGCCACTGCTAAGACATTCCAAGATGATTCATGGGCGTTCTTGTTATATTTGAGGAGGCCCCACTTACCTGCCACAAAGAGGTGATCTGAGACAACTGGGTGCGGAAACACCAATGGCAAGCCTAGCCACTGACTTGGAAACAGCTTTACAGAGAGGCCAGAAGTCAGGTGAGGCAGCCACTTTTATAGCAAGCTGATGGTCAGAGTGTAATTGCGCTGCATTTAATTGATGAACATAGTGCTGATGAGGAACTGTTCATCATAATCTGCTTGTAAAAGTCGTTCAATGGTGAACGCAAATAAAATAATTTTGACCAATTTATATAATTCAGCTAATAAAGTAAAAAGAATTTGACTATACTTAATGGGGTTTCAAAAAAGATTTGGGGTTTAGATGAATAATGAAAGGACGCATTTTATTGTTTTTTAGTCAAGACAATTCCTGATTGGTTGGAATGGGTGCGGGTGTGGGCTAATTTGGAGCCTAATTGGCTGGTATGAGAACCATGGAAACAGTAGGCTTTGGGTGGGAGGAGAACAGGATGCTTTTCCTAACAAAAAATTCTGCATATTTAGTGCAGGTTGGGCAACAGTAGAAGTGGACTCAGAGCCAGCAGAAGCGTAAAAGAATGGACATTTTTGTTTTGATGGTCCAACTCAGAAAAGGCCAGACATATTATTCGATCAACCTTAACATGTGCTCATAACAGATGGATGGGGGAAGTAGGGAGAACATAATTCAGGGTTTCATCTGGGAGATTTGATTAAATCTTGGGCATATTGTGGCAAACTCCTAAGGTCATGCAAGACGTGTGGCCCCATTTTAGACCACAAACTGAAGGATGGGGTCCAAGCCATAAAAGTAAAACCAATTATCAGCTCCTGATGGAGCACCACAGGTGAGGTGGGAAGGCAACCCTGCTAACTGAACCACCATAGTGGTGTCCACAGTAAGCCAGGTTCAAATGGTGGGGAGAGGGCTGCCCTGGAACGCCAAGGAGCACAGTTGCCACAGTGGCAGCATTGGCTTCACTAACGAAGCAAATATTAAAATATTTCTTGTAGGGGTGAAAGTCAACGAATATGGTGGGTTCCATCACCACCTGAGCTAAGCCAATTATTTTATTGTGGTATGGGAATAACTATCTATATTTGACCCTAAGGACTAAACACATGCTTCTCCAGGGGAGCACCAGGGGCTTCCAGCCAATGTCTGGGTATGAAAGAGGTTTACGTCAAGATCCTAGGTGAAGTGAACCAGCCCAAGTATTTGGGCAGACTGGATGATCCAGTCTGAGTGCATTTTACCACTGAACGGGAAATGCTAGGGAGTGTTTTGACGCTGCCCCACCCTGGAGCAGTTACCGGAGGATCTGAGGACATTGGGGGAACTGATTAGCAAGGGGAAAATTTGGTGTTTAGTTTACTATACTTTTTTGTGAAATTTACTTAGAAAGCTACACAAGAGAAAAAAATTGCACTAATAAAGTATGAATGGAAAATAAAAAAGTGAGCACAATCAACTTTACTAACTCATTGAGGAAACAAAGGGTTAAACCAGACTTCTCAGCCTTATTGATTTGCACACCTTGGTAAACCTTTTGATAAATTGAGTGGGCATAGCAACGGCATGAGCATAATAAAAAAGTGTAGAGTTAAGATTATCAGGGTCAGATAAGGGCTGCACCTTAGAAAGGTTCTCATAAACAGTAACCATGAAACGCTTCTCCTCCACCTTATCGATAGATTAGATGTGGTAGTAATTGATAGCTGGGGTTTTAAGGTTTATGGGAGTTGCAACCATCCTCAAAAGGGTTGTTTTAAATAATGCAGGGTGGGGGAGATACATCAGGGTGTGACTGGTCCAAATGAACCATTATATCTCCTTCAGGCCCCTAAGAGGGTGTATGGTAAGCCTCAGTGTGATAACATAGGCCCATGTTGTGAGTTTTGACCGCGTATTCTTTTAATTTATTACACTTTTTGCAATCTCAGGGACATTTGTGCAATATTAAAGAGTTTGGGGTTCATTCCCTCCTCAGTGACATTCACCAATCTTCTCTTGTTTCTCCCCCTATTGTTAAATTTCAACACCTGATTGTGGCCTAACGTGAGCAAACTATGAGAACTTAAGCTCTGGCTGCTTACAGTGAAGTGAGGGAGACAAAGGCATTGTAGGTTGTGCCGCACATACTAATTGGATCTGTTATATGATTATGACTATAGTATTCTGCGAACAACAGATAAGGAGAACTCTTAAAAGGTAAAATAAACCTTGTATTGTTGCATAGTTGTTCAAAGTCAAGAGATTTTGAACCGACTACACCTCAGTATTATTTATTTGAGTTTAAATTTAGGAATCCAGCGTGTTAAAGAAAGATCTGGCTTCTATATGAGGATATGCCAAGCCCCACAAGTGCAGCCACAGTCTACAAGGCACCGCTGGTATTAAAGAGCTTTAAGTGGGTGTAGTGGAGGGTTGTCATAAAGGCTCTAACGCAGGCATTTGTTGCTCATTTGTCATTTCACTTATGAAAACAACCAAAAAATGTTTTAATACATATCAGTTATTAAAACTTGACAGGAAACTAGGGATAGTAATAATTTAACACCATACCAATATCAGGGTAATGGGTCTTATGGTGGGATGGAGGAGGAGAGCTGCTAAGCTGAACTACTGTATGGGGTTTGATTTCTAATATCATATTTGTTTAATAACAATTTAGATCCCCAATTTCCCCTTAATAGTATTAGCTGATAATAGTAATCTAATCTCAGTACATTTTCCTAACTTCTAAATGTCCAAATTTGCTTTTTTGATTTTAGAATGGGGTGTCAGGTTTACTTCCCATCTTTGACCCTTTCTTTCGACTTTTTGCTTGACTTTGGCTTGCTAGGTAAGTTTTTCCCTCTCAGATTGACTTCTGAATGAGCCCCCTGTTGGGGACAGGGGATGGGAACCATGGTGGAGAGCTTCTTGATTTTTTTCAATTTTCAATACGATTCAATTGATTTTCTTTAAATAAAAATGTGCAGATTTTGAAACTTTGATGGTTTCAGTTTTGTAAATAGAGGAAAAGCGTGTGTCAGGCAGGGGGGAGCAGCAGCCACCCATCCCTCATCCAGGGTATGCTCTAGGTCAAAGATCTGGGTGAGGGCTAGGCTTTGTGATTTGCTCCCTTTTTTGACCTAAATTGGTGAGTGACCCTTTCCAACTTAATAGCTGGAGCTAAAGGCTTACAGATTTAGCAAGCTTAACCTCAAAATTATTGAGAATGCTTTTCAATATAGCTGTCTTTGTCTCTTACCCCAGAGTCTGTGTCCAGTTGTAACACAATCTGTACAAACTCTTAGAATCAATGTTTGTCACCATACCCATACCTTGATAATTCATTATACAATAAGCTTGAACCCCACACTATTGACGCTCCACTCCAAACTCTTCACAATGACTTTCATATTATGCAAGATGCAGCCACGTTGCAGGCTTTTGACCCCTTTCCTCTCCACAATAATTGGGTAGGCGGTTTGATAATCCTAATCTAGTTGTAGGTTATTTTCTAAAATCTTATTTTTTCTCACCTCTTTCAAACCTTGAGTGTGATGCCTCCAGTTTGATACACCTTTAAAAAATCTACAATATAAAAAAAATGAAATATTATAATCTATCAAAATATCATCTTGGTTTAACTTTCTGAGTAAATTTTGTAAACATAAGCAATTATTAACTCTGAAATCTTATACCCAACATAATCTTGATGACCTCAGATCCTCCACTTTCTACTACAATGTGAGATTGTGGCAAAACTCCCCCTAGGGTAAACATTTTTTGGTACAAACTTGTTCATACTGGGTTGTCCAGCTCTCACAAATCCATGGAACAATTTGGTCCTCACAAGGATCTTAACCTCCACTTCACACATTCCCAGGTGGTTCATCAAAACCCCCTGGTGCTCTCCTAAAGCAACATGCATTTTGGCCTTCAGGTCAAATATGATAAATTGCTCGCATATGCAGATAAAACAATCATCCAATTTTCTCAGTTGGTGATGGAACCTACCAGCTTTTTTTGACTTATACCCCTTCAAGAGTAAATCCATCTGGGCTACATCTGTGAAGCTAATGTCATTAATGTGGCAACTGTGCATTGGTGTTCCAGAGCACACATCTTTCCACATATCACACCCTTCTCCTAGCAGATACCATTATGGTGGTTCAATTTTCTAGTTTGTCTACCCACCATCCCCCACTGTGCTACATAAGGAGCTGATACTTGTTTTGGCTGAATAAAGCTCTGAACTCATCATTCACTTTGTGGTCCCAAATGAGGTCACACGTCTAGCAGGACCTTAGGCATTTGCAACATGAAACCCTATTTGTAACAAAATTTTTATGCAGATTCCCCCTTGCTCTGTTGTCCCTTCTTCCCTTGACCATAAATTATGGGTATGTGTCAAAGGCATGCGGACAATCTGTCCATCCTGTTTTAAGTCAGATCACTTGAAAAGCAGATGTCCCTCTATTGCAGCTTTCACCAGATTTGAGCCTACCTCCTCCAGTGCCTAACCCACTGCCAACCCTGTGGTGTTTTCTGTCTGGGGTGTGACCTTGACCTCCTCCCCCAAAGCCTGCTGCAGCAGTTCCTGCGCCAGCCAATCAGGTCCCTATTCATCCTAAAGCCACAAACACCCCAGCCAATCATGAAGCACCTTAGATCAAGGTTTAATCCCAAGTTCTTACATTTGCCAGCACAGCCTCAATATTATGATTATGCCTCAATACAGTAAAATCAGAACCCTTGGGGCTTATTGGCTGAGGTTTTAAATGTGATGAGTGTCATAAACTTAACCATATGGATTCCACCAATGATCAATCATTATTTATAGGTTTTGACCAACCTTGGCAGGATGACCTAGTGACTGAATTTCGTGGTATTTGATGATTGCTAGGTAGTTGCTCCCCATTTTGGGTTGAGCCAAACCAGGTATTTCCACCAAGATTGGATGTTAGTTTTGAGCGGGGCCAATTAATGGTGCTAAATTAGTATAAGAATCACTGGCAACTAAGATCTAAGGATGATCCAATTGTATTATTAATGTCAGCAGAAACTGACAATTCTGAGTCTAGGTGGCTGAGGTTGTTTCCAACATCTATATAATAATTGACTGTCACCTAATAGTTGATACTCTAAAGATCAAACAAACAAAGAGTTAAAACGTACTTTCAGCAAGAAGCCATGATTTCCCAAGTTCACCCAAGCAACTGAAGTGGTTTCCAATGCATGATAACCAACTCAAAGGTCAAATCCAAATTCAATGTTTATTTATATTAAGCATTTATATGGCTTACTGGCGACTCAAGGCTGTGGATGAGCTAAAACTAATTAAGACACCAGGAAGGATGGGGCAAAAGGGTCAACTCCAGGAGAGAGTGGATGGCCGAAAGAACCAGCAATGGGCCAATATGTTAGTAATGGGAGCAGTAGACCCTCTGTAAATATATATACCTGGCGCTTCCCTCTCAACAAATATCTCCATTTTCCTAGTCTAAATTTACTATAAGTTTATGTTTCTTCTTGTTAGTTGAAGTTAGGCGGGGGATCCCCAAATGGCGCTGGTGAGATGCCAAGGGGTCAACTGGTGCTTCTGGCTCCTTCACCTAAGGCAAAATGGCAAGTGCCAACATTCTTCATACTGGTTGGCCTGCCAACAAGCAGAGCCCACTGTCACATAAAAGAAATTTTTTGACAATTAGTTCACAAAATTTTCTGATCTCCATATTAAGCATTTCCTAAACACAGCCACAACGCTCAATTCCCTCCTCAGTTCTATGCCCTCAGAAGAATGCCACTCCATTCCAAAGTGACCAACAGCTTTTTGTTGAAGCAGCTACCACGCCCAACCGTTGTCCTCTCTGCAAAACTGTCACCAAGCTAGTGGTGATTCTTGCAGGGGGTAACCACCTCTCATTATTCCTTCAATCATCATCCCCCTGGGCAATCACAACATTCTTAAATACTATAAATTAGCCAAAAATTCAAGCTATAAAGTTGCAGTGATAGCACAAAATTCTAAGTTCAAGATTATCCACCATAATATCACAACTTTTACTAAACCCCCTAACACCCACATTCAAGCCAAAGCAGACTTTGTGGAAATATCAGCAGCCTTATTGCCACGGTAATTTATGGACATCCTCTCATTGGTATTATTGACCACATACCACCAATGCCCTACACCCTTACCCTCAGTCTTATCCTATACTTTGCTCTAGGATGATGAGGACAATTCCATGGATGATCCCCCAATTCCCCCTCTCTGGTTAGCTTACCTTGAATAAACAAAAACTAACAATGCAATGAAATTCAGATCTTTGGAATAATTTGTAGACTTTTACAGAAATTTAGTTATTAATCAACAATTGGCAAAAGCTGATTATGGTAAGCTTTACATAAATAAACATTGATGTTATGTACATTTAGACTGAACCATATTGATGCAGTTTCATTATAAATATGGTACTGTGATAAAAAATAGCTTGAGTATACTTTTCTGAGACTTATTTATTCAAATTTTTACTTAAGTAGATAATTTTATAAACCATTTGCTTGTTTTACTACAGATACTAATGCTGGTTGATAGCATTATAGATACTACTAGGGGTTTTCTATATAGTAAAAAATGAACCTGCACCAAGTAGTAGCAGAAATTACTCCACTAAGATAACCGCCCATTGTCACTAAAATGAGATTGTGGTACAACCAAATATGATAAATTAAGTTGAAAAACATTATTACAGAGGGAAAATGATAGAGCTAAAATTATATATTTTCCAAAAAACCAAGAAATAACTCAGTAATTATCAGGATATTCTCATAAGCTAACTGACTTAGCATAACCTCAATTAGTCTTCGTTCTAACAAGTATCTAATTAATATATTTTGTCTTGATAAATTAAATTTTTGCTTTATAATGACCAAAATACTAAAACAAATTCGTTAGGATAATTAGACAAAGACCCTAGGTTTTATACTATATACAGTAGTGCCTTTATTCTCTATAATATAGTTTGTGCATTATTTTAGAATACTAGCTTTACTATTTTTAGAAAACTTTTATAATTGCTTGTTGATAAATTATAAGTCCAATGTATTAATAAGAGTGGTTCAGAGAGAAATAATAAAAATATTGGCTAAAAGACCCTGTCAATTCCTGGTGGAACTACTTGAATTGGGGTAACACTACTAATAAATTGGTTAAATAATACAAGTTTTAACATTCATATTTAACCAAATTGTTGTCTGAATCCAAGGAGTCCATTGGAGGCTCCTCCCCAGTCCATTTCTAATGTAGTACAACCTACACTGCAGAGACCAGCTGCGTTTATAGGGTCAGAGGGGGTCCAGCAAGGTGTGAAAATTTTCTCATCCACTGATAGGGTAAAATATATCAAAAGCTTACCACAAAGATTTATCCTACCTACCCTCCATTGGCCATCCCATCAAAGAAAAGTGAATCTCCCAAGCTCCAATAGGTCAAATCCCAATACCTCCTAATTTGGATGCGCCTAGCTTTTAATGAATATCTCATCTGACTCACTTTGTGCCTTGAGCCAATTTAAATACTAAGCATCCCAATATTTAGACGGTTCAAAATTTGTCCCCCCCTTGCCGCATATTATAAAAAACATATAAAAATCAACTTTTAAGCTATTGGTTTTTTATTCTTAATATAAGTGATAAGCACAAAACCCCTTGAAGCAATCATTCTGGCAGTATAGAGTACTACTTCTCATGTGGTAATATTGTTGGAATTTAGGTGAAAATGCACCAGTGAGCACCAAAATAAACCTAAAATCTAACAAGTGGTGCTCACTACGGGGGGCCCTGTACACTACAGAAATCTTGTTTAAAAAATGACAATTGTGCCAGAACCAAGACTTGCTTCTTTAAAGCAACAACTAGCTAGTGCTTTGTATCGCCTCAAAAGGCCTGAGCAGCACTTTTCTCAAGGCCCTTATAGGCTCTCCACTATTATTCGCAAACCTCCGCTCAGAGACAAGTTCACATCTGGTGAGAGCAGTATTGCCTCTTTCCTGTTTCTTTATTTATTAGTGATGGAAGGAGCGACTGACCATCAAAAACCAAGTATATCATTCCCTGCTTGAGTTGCATAGCTCAAGATAATGGTTCCCCATATGACCAACCTTAGAACCTGGACGGAGGTTTAACAAACGCTTAAAGATGAATTTGGTTCCTCACAGAGTTTACAACGGCAAAAAACAGGCCTTTATGTACCTTAGCTTGCAAGAGGGAGAATCAGTCACCTCTTTTGTTGAGTGCAAACTTAATAAAGCTCAACCTCTATTGCTTGCCAAAATGCTAAAACTTAATGACGCTATTGCTGCTGTTTTTGCTGGATTGGCGCCTCATCCCTCATTGGCGATGCATATTTATTCTGCCAAACGTTCTTTCAAAAATATATGGGATATCAAGGAGGCGTTACTAGTAGTGGTTGACTTTTACAGACATGATAAAATAAAAGGAGCTTTGAGACAAGCATCTCCTATAACCTCTCCAGACTCTTCTATGGCTGTTTCCCCTCTAAAATCTGCTTCCATGAAGCTGCCACCACGAGATGCGCCTCCCCCATGTGAGTTTATGCAGAGAACTAGAAGTGACAGGGCAGCGCTTCCCTCAATCTTTTGTTTCCAAAGCTCAGCCAGTGAAGTTAGCTATCACTTTGCCTTGCTCCCCTCCTTCTTTAGATCAGCCTTTCTAAAGTGTCTGAAGTGTCGCATCACTCTAAGACACTACCTCTATCCCCATTGGAATCTCCGCCAGCTTTATCTCGTCCAAAACTTATGGCCATGGGACAACCCAACACTGTCACTTCCAAGGCAAAAGTAAAAGCCATTGAAAATATAATACCTCCTATAAAGGTTAATATGGTGAAGGAACAACCCAGGACCTATCTTGCCATAAGAAAAGCCCAGACCCTAACACACCTATGGACTCTCTGACGTGCATTGAGAATCCCTCTGATGATGAATCTGAAGGGGGTTGTGAAGATGTTGGTCACTATGTCTTAGGAGCCCCAGGTGAAGTGGAGGTACCTAAATGATTAAATCTGGAAAGAGTGGACTGGGCTAGGACCCCCATCAAACTTATCTCCAACAAGTGTTGAGGGTTCTTGAGTTATTGACACTGCTAGTGGAGCTGAGCAGATCATCTCCTCACTAATTCAATCCATCCAGAGTGTGTTTACCCTGCAGTTTATCCAGGAAAAATACTCTGAGACTACTAAATGACTTTCCTGTACTTTTCATTTAAAAGAGGTCCTCATTCTCTCCCCAACTTGGGTGGAACCTTAACTAAAGTGTAGGTTGTCGTAAATGGAGTGTGGGTTAGGGCTATCCTTGACACTGGGGTCCCCGTTGAACTTTGTATCAAACAAACTTATAAAATATTAAGATGGCCTCTGATCTTGACTATGACCAAGAACTTGGAACTTCAGGCCCAAATAACACCCATGCCATTGGGGCGTACTCTTCTCTGCCCATTCGTTTTGGGTAAGCTCATCTTGTCAACCCCAGAGGTATCCTTGGCCAATAATACTATGATCTACTCTTTAGGACCCATTTTATGCTTGAATATGAAGGCATTAAAAACTGAAGCAGGGTTATCTCTCCCTGCTTAACTATGAGGTCCCTTTGATTTCAACCAATCTAGAGCTCAATAAAAAAGATTATACTTTCACTGTTGAGCACCCCTCTTCCGCCTTATCCCTACACTACACAATGGCATTATGCAACAACAGGATGTTGCCTTCATCAGTGGACGGCCTAGAAGTTATTCCTTTCTATGCATCCAAAGAAGTAGTAAACAAGGTGGGTGAACAAAGGGTAATGGACATGAAAATTACCATTCAAATCCCCACAACTTCTTATTGCACCTAGTCAGCATTAACAGAGTTAGCCCTCTTGATCCTAGAGTATTGCCAGGCGTTCTAGACCCAGCTTATCAGAGGCCTATTAATCTCCTGCTGGGGAATCTTACAAAGAAGAACATGGTTTCAAGAAGCATTAGGAAATCAGAAGAGGCCTGCTGATACCCATTGAGGACATCATCAAGTTCACTGTATTGTGTCTATGGCGTATATGAAATTACCCACAGACCAATCTCTATGCACTCTTCCTACTGTTCATATTTCTGATGATTTAACTCCTACAGATCTTAATAAAGTTCATAGTTTACTTGAGTCCTATAGCAATATTTTTCTGCCTCTGATACTGACTATGGGCACATGAAGGGTTGGACTAACACTATTGACGTTGGGAATTCTCATCCCCTTTTGATCCAAGCCCTACTGCAAATCAAAGTATAAGGAGCTACGGATGCGGACGGAGCTCAAACAGTTGTTGGACGCTGGGTTGCTGGTGCCCTCACAAAGCCCTTAGTCATATCCTCTCCTATTGATAAAGAAGAAAAATGGAGGTCATTGGTAGTTATGGACTACCACAAACTGAACAACCTCACCAAGAAGGATAGTTACCCTATCCCCCACATTGATGACGCTCTTGCCTAACTCTCTAGGTCTTAATTATCCTCCACCATGGACTTGGCTAGCGGGTACTGGCAGATGAACCTTTCTCCACAGGATCAGGAGAAGTGCGCTCTCATCTGCAGTGAGGGTTTGTTCCAACCCACTGGCTACCTCAGGTGTTGTGTAATGAGACTGCTACGTTTCAGTGGGTGATGGATCGCATTCTCCAGGACTTTAAGCTGAGCTGTGTGATTGCTTATCTCGATGACATCACAGTATTCTACAAGACATTAAACGAGCATCTCACGCACCCAAAGAAGGTGTTTCAACGCTTTCAGGCATCTAAAATCAAACTAAAGCCCTCCAAGTGTACGTTTTTCTAGAAGAAGTTGTATTTTTTCATTCATGCCATCTCACAAGGTGGGATACAATCTTTAAAAGATAAGGACAAAGCCATATCAATATGACAGCACCAAAAACCCTACATGACATCCAGGTATTCTTGGGCATGATGGGGTACTACCATCAATTTATCCCAAATTTGCCCAGCTCAGCGAGCCCCATGTCCGCCTCCTGGCTAGGAACACCCCTTCCATTGGGGTGTTGAACGAAAGGCCGCGTTCAGACCCTGAAGGATCTATTGCAAAAAGGTCAATACTCCGCCACCCTGACTATAGCAAGTCTTTCATGTTGTTCACGGATGCCTCTGACTACGCTGTTGGAGTTATCTTGGCTCAATTGGATGAGCATGGGGTCAATCATCCCATGTCTTACTTTAGCAAAATGCTTTTTAAGGCTGAGCGACGTTTACAGCGTCACTGAGACTAAGTTAATGGCTGTCCTTCTCACTGCCAAGGACTACCGCCCTTTCCTATATGGGACTTCTTTTAAAGTGGTTATATACCACGCCTCTTTGAAGTGGTTACAAGATATAAAGTTCCCACTGGGTGGTTGTTTTGGTGGGCTCTTAAGCTCAAGCATTAATATTTGACCATTGAGCATTGAGCTGGGTTATGCCATATGTATGTTTATGGGTTGATGCAGATTCCTGTCTTTCACCTTGACAATAGCGAAGCTAAGAGGTTGCATGACCTCCTAATGACTCCTGACTCATGGGCTGATGAAGATGAACCAGTACAGAAGATGCTAGTCGCCACTCCCACAACACAAAAGTGGATAGCGGGAAGTTATGTAAGAAAGAAGGAATAGATTAGTTGCCCTATCTTTGACTGTCAGAGCGAGTATCTGTCATCTTAGAGTCACACTATCATGGGGCAAGGTGGAGTACGCAAAACCTGCAAGTGGGTAAAAGAGCGATACTACTGGGAGGGCATCATGGAAACCATAGTTGAAGTCTTGTATGCCAGCCTGACCTGTAAAAAACAATCCAGCTTCAAGGCCCGATATCAGTATCAGCCTACAACGCCCCAATAACCCTTTCACACCATAAGTTTGGATGTGGTAGGTCCTCTCCCTCAGACTACAGGTGGCAATTGCTATATCTTGGTCGAAATTGATCACTTTACCAAATGGGTTGAAGCTGTTGCTCTCCCCTCTCAGACTGCTTAAGCCACGGTCACCTTCTTACACCAATGCATCTTCACCCAACATGGGTGTCCTCAGGTCCTCCTGTGTGACAATGGGAAAAATTTTACCTCCCAAGTGGTGAAGCTCCTTGCCACCTCCATGGGAAGCAGTAACTCTTATCAGCCCACTATATCCCATCCACAAATGGTGCTGTAGAAAGAGTAAACAGAACCCTGGTCTCAATACTCTATAAAATGGCCAATTCAGAACCTCTCCACTGGGATCTTTACTTACCCAGTACCCTCATGTCTTACCATATTAGCTAACATTGCATCCTTAAGATGTCCCTTTTCTGTGTTTTATATGGGCGAGAACTTGGGGTGCCTGCTTTACTAGCCAAAGATGTTTTCTCCACTAGTAATGATCTGGATCAAGCCATGAAGAAGTTGGCGCAGCACATCATCCAGTCACAGTCTGAGGCGATGACTAAATTAGCAAAAACTGTTACTAAGGAGGCCAATCGGCCAATGAGCTCTGGACACCACTCCCTTCCTTCCAAGTGTCAGACCTGGTACTCTACTACCACTACCATATTATGCTTAGAAGGGAAAAGCTTGGGTCTATCAGCAAAGGGCACTTCGTTATCACCTATAAGCAAGGGGATGAGTATTCCGTTAAGTACCTTGCTTCTGGCCTTGCCATTAACTAAGTGCATGGATGGTTCTTGCGACCTATATTACCCTCCTACCACTCTTGAAGGGGGTAATATCGTAAAATTACAATTCCAATGTATTAATAAGAGTGGTTCAGAGAGAAAGAGAAATATCGGCTAAAAGACCCTGTCAATTCCTGGTGGAACTAATTAAATTGGGGTAACACTACTATTAATAATTGGGCAAATAATACAAGTTTTAACATTTATATTTCACCAAATTGTTGTCTGAATCCAGGGAGTCCATTGGAGGCTCCTCCCCAGTCCATTTCTAATGTAGTACAACCTACACTGCGGAGACCATCCCCTTTATAGGGTCAGAGATTCCAGAAAGGTGCAAAAAGTTTCCCGCCCACTGATTGGGTAATATATTAAAACCTTACCACACAGATTTATCATACCTGCCCTTCATTGGCCATCCCATCAAAGCAAAGTGAATCTCCCAAACTCCAATAGGTCAAATTCCAATATTTATAATTCAGATGCGCCTAGCTTATAATAAATTTCTCGTCTGACTCATTTCAATCCTTGAGACAATGTAAATACTAAGCATCCTAATATTGAGAGGGTTTGCTTTTATCCCCACTCGCTGCATATAATAAAAAACATATAAAAAATCCAACTTTTATAAGTTATTCTTTTTTATTCTTAATATAAGTGGTAAGCACTAAACCCCTTAAAGCAATTATTATGACAGTAGAGAGTACTACTTCTCCTTCAGTAATATTGTTGTAATTTAGGTGAAAACGCACCAGTAAGCACTAAAATAAACCTAAAATTTAACGGTGCATTAAGCTTCTTACTATCAATCATATCACTTTGGCTGTCATAAAATATTTCATTTTAATGCCAAATTATCAACTTTAAAATTTTGACTTCACTCACATTAATGTATCCTCAATTTCTAGACTTCTTTACTGTTTGAAATGCTTCATTTATCCTTATACTTCAAAATAATTTGCCCAATAATTCAGCCACATAGTTAATTACTTTAGAGCTGCATCGCCAAAATATCCTTGTGAATAGCGCAGTTATATCCAACTCTTTTGGTATTAACAGAAGATTCACTGGTCCCCATAAATATATCACACTAAAAATGTCAAATTGTATTTATTTGGCCTCAAATTGTTCCCAATAACAGTTTCTCATTGCTTTTCAGCTACAGTCCTTAAAATTTTTCTCAAACTCATAGCAGCCACTACCTCACTGGAAAATTATATTTTTGTAAATTTAGCACTAAGGTCCCACTCATACTGGCTATATTTTATAAGTCTATCTGAACACCTACCATCTCCTTTAGTTCATTCATTTGTAGTGCTTCATTTTTTGGATATATAACACCTTTATAAAAAAGCAATAATCTATTAAATAATGAGTTAGAGATCAGAAACTATATCTTTCAGTTTTTGTCTAAATACACTTTTTTTAAAAAGGTGATGCATAGGGAAAGAGAATCACATATTTGTGTTACTACATATAGTTTTATACTCTGATATACATAGCTTATAAAAGATGAGTTAAGGTAAAAACTTTAGTTATAGTTTGTAGCATAGGTCATCTTTACTATTTTTTTATATTGTTAAAATTACTTTGGTTAATCTGATTTTATCACAATGCATTATCTGACAATGTTTATTTTTATATTACAGGCTAGTATAACAATCTAGCATATTGTTTAGAAAGGATAAGTACTTGTTATGATTAACATTCAATTTTTTAAATAATATAGTTATAAGGAAGTTATTAATTAATAGTTATTTATAAACTAGTGGTATGTAGTTTGTGTAATATCAGAGGTATATAAAATAGGCATAGTGAGTTCTATATAAATTATAATAGAAAATATTAATAAAAAAATTAAAAAGTGAATTGTAATTAAAAAAAATTCCAAAGTGTAGCATTTTATAGTATAGTGAAGATATCAAAAGTGGTGAGCTAGTTAGAGTAAGCTGGGGCCTCCACGTGGCACAAACAGGGAAAGCCTGTGGAAACATGGGTGAGTAGCTAGCACCAGAACCCAAAGAGGCATGTTGGTCTGGTCCTGTAGTGGCCTGAAAGAAGTATGGGATGGTAGTGATAACTGTTCCAAACTGTTATTGTGGGTGTCTACCAATCCCCAAGGTAAAATACAGGCAGGAGGAGGGGGTACAAGCCAGGCAAGGTGCCTGTCAAACGGCCTCCCCATGAGCTGGGGTTGCACAGGTGTGGACCCCAGGACAATGGAGAGGAAATCCTAGTTGTCTGCGCTTTAGTGCACCTGCCTACAATAAATTACACAGTTTGCCAAGTTGGCCTGAAGCTTGGCTAGCTGCCAGTATGGTCATCATGAGCCAGCTGGTAGAAAAAGTGATCATGCAAGAAAGTTGTATTTGATCTGAAAGGACTCCAAGGCTTCATGTACAAAAAGGGGCCAGAGAGCATAACTCCACTAAAAAAGCAGGTGACAAAGGGGAAGGCTTTGGCTTCTTCCCCCTCAGGGGCCTTAAACCTGGGGTTCATCAGGTCTTGTCCCCTGCAAGGGGGATGAGAGGCATATCGCCTGTCCTGGCTGGTACAGACGTGCTGCCCAGTACTTAAACAGGGCGGGCATATGTCAGTTTAGGGGGTAGTATGAGCTACTCCCAATCACGGTTGGGCCCACATTTTAAGTGGTGCTTAGATTTGCACAGCCCTAGTGTGGTGGGAACAGTACCCCAGGCCTTCATCCCACAATAGTTGCATGCACTAGGAGCCCCTTGGGGCTTTTAAAGCTCAAGAGATCAAAAGTATTGTTAAACACCAAAATTTACAGCTTTATTAAACAATTTAGCAAACATAATAATATTTTTCTTAATAATTAAATTTCTAATGGATAATACTATGTTTTAAGATGTTATACAAAAGAATATATAAATGTTTAACAAAGAGTAAAAATTTTAAGTGCATAATAATATCTTTTGGCCACTGGCATGGGTTGTGCAGATGATATTAAACTGAGCAGCCATTTCAGGTAAGCAACCACATGTAGTGTCAATAGAATACCAAAGGTACAACACTCTACAGAAGTTTGCCAACTGAAGGGGAGAAACCCATTATGAGCTGATACTCCCAGAAACTGTAAATCATAAATGAAAACGCATATTATGACTAAATTTAAATAAATAATTATATTAGATTTTTTTGATTTTTCTAATAAACCATGTATAAAATAATAGACTGAAAACAAGACATATTGGGTCCTGATGCTTTATAAACTGCATAATTTTTGAATGAGGGTACATTAGGGTCAATCAATCCTTAATGCATTTTGATCTAAATATTAGTACTAAATAACAATTGCTAATGTTTAGGGTTGAGGTCAACAGTCCAGATCTTTCTGACCCTTGATCAAATTTGCTATCAAATTTTCCTAATTCTTTTAACTTGATTGTGGCTTGTCAATTAGATGGTACATGCCCAGGGCAGGGTTGGTAGGTTTGATTTCAGATTAAATTGAACAGATTAACAAGGCTAACCCTATTGGCGCAGCCTCAATGCACTACCTAGTGAGTCACAAAGGTTTGAAAAGGTTACTGAGCTCAAAAATCTTTTCTTTACTCATTCACATTTGAAATAGATCACATCTCTTAGGAAAACTCAGACCTTTTCCTCCCACCTTACTTTCTTGAAAAGGAAAACATTTTGGTGGTTGGTACTGCTCCCTGGCCCCCACTATATCTTTGCACACTCCTTTAATCCTGCCCAACAACTCCTTAGTGGTTGGAGGGCCAGATGGTAAGAAACCTTCAGAGGGTAGACCATAATCCAATTATCATCTATAACATGGACCAAAAAGCCCTTGCTAGTTATGGGCTCAGCTGTCCTCTTTAGGCCCTTCTTAGTGCCATGGGGGAACTCCTCTCAGTTCAAATGCAGAGGTTGTTCCCCAGTACTTACAGCAACCAGCTAAATACAATATTATGGTTACTGACCAAATGTTATTTTATTATACACAAGTTTTTATTTTTTTTCTTAACTAAAAATAGTCTGTTTGAATCATCATATAGGTTTTAAATCTATCTATGTTATCAGCCATCTGACTGCTGTCATAAACGCTTTAATTCCATGTTATTAATGAGTTGAAGTGATATTAACGCTCCAAGTAAGGGTATTATTATTCTTGTGGTCAGTCAATTGTGGGCCCAGCAGGGATCTAGGCCCAGGTAGTCACTTAGGTGATCCCAGATAAGATATTATAAATGAAGAATCAAAAATATTTTTTAAATGGAGAATTTAACTTTAAAAAAATTACCATAAATACCAGATCATTTTGGAAATGTACGAATAGAAAGATGTTATGGGGAACAAAATATCTTAGACCAAGAATGAATCACATACAAAACTGGGTACATGGATACATGCCATTTTGTGATACAATTCTCTTTATGATAGTGTCATCACTTACAGTTTTATTTTAAAAAATTTAATCAATTACTTATATAATCTAATCACCCAGTCACTTTTAAATACCATTTAACCATAAAAAAGGAATTATGATATCAAGTGTGATATTAATGAAATTTTTAAAAAAATACAAAAAATGATATTATATAGATATTAATGTTAGAATGCTCACTAATTGGGTCAAACCTGTGACTTTAGCGTTATTAGCACCACATTCTAACAAACTTTTTTTAACTCCATACTTTATTAAATAAATTTAAGGGAAAGTAAGAGGGGAGGGCGGAATACAGGCGATTCAGCTGAGGGTAAAAAAGACCAGGGATTCAGGCTGCTAGAGTTCTAGAATCTCTGACTATTGCTGATCGGTAATTGCCATTTCTAGCCACAGTTCTAACAGCAGCGGGCTTACAGGCCATTAAATTCTCAGATTATTAGTAGCTTCATTGCATGCAATGAGCGATCCGGTGGGGAAAGCCAAACGCGTGGCCTTATAACACCTGGGGATTATACGCAAGAATTTTAGGATCCAGTGGAGCTGATTGGAGATAATCTGAATGGTCTTTAATACCAAACCTCTGTGATGGGGGTGCTCGTTGCTCATAACCTTGTCAACGAGCGCACAGTGAATTACCCATACACAATAATGGTAAATGAAGGCTCATAGTTGGATTGGATCCATTCTCAGGATTTTCATAAAGAACAGGTCCTGCGATGGATGTATACCTGGAGGCTAATGATTGCCTGATAGGATGTAATGCATCATGGACCAGTATTTTTTGAACATGGCGCATTCATAATAATGGTGTATTATGTCTGCTTCTGGTTTGGTGCATATGGGGCATTCTTTATGCTGGTAATCTGGCCCGCTGTGCTTGCCTAATTTGAAGCCCAATTAAGGATCCGCCATGTTACTGACTGCTGTTTGGCTATAACCAAGTGGGTGTTCAGGCCCGAAATCAACTCCTTCATTGGGTAGTTGGTGTCGTGGCCTTTGGTAGTCCAGTCATTAAGGATTTGTGGGCGGGTTGGCGGATTGTGCCCCAGTTTTGGGAGCAGATCCCCATATTCTATCAGCGTCAATTTGTACCTAATTCTGATTGAAATAGTTGCATATTCACAGCAATTTGGTTACGTTCCTCCAAGCTTGTTGCAGCAATCATTGCAGAATTATATGCTTTGACATCCCTTTGAATTTGGTCGGCCTCTCAGTCAAATTTTTGAATGAACACCCACCCTGGCACATGGCCAATTGCAGAGTCGCCAGTAGTGTGGGGCTCCTTTTTGTGAGGTTATCTTCAGGTGGTTAACCATCCATTCACATATTGATCAGGGGGAGACTGGCTCTTGGAGGCCTTGAGCCCTTGCCCAATTCACACCCCATGCTAGAGTCAGGCAGCGCATGTGCATCTGTGTTAGCTTCAGAAATGACTTCTCCCATATGCGCTGGGCGTGAGATTTAAAGTCCAGTAGGCCCATGCCTCCTTCGTTCTTTGGTTTTGACAGGGCTTCCAGTGGAATTGGTGCCGCCTTCACCTTGAACCACAGGAAAGTTCGGAGCATTGACCTGATTTTCTTCTCTAGGTTTGGGCTCATTGGCAGCATGTGAGCAACATACCATAGCTTCAAGAAGATGAAGACATTTATTGCCTGCACTTTCTCCTCAAGGCATAGTCTGGAGCTTTTCCAGCATGACATTTGGAACAATAAGCTTGTTAATACTTCTTGTTTGGTCTCCAGTACAGCTGGTCCCTTGTTGTTGAAGAGTATCCTGAGGTATCAGACTGTCTAGGAGCTCATAATTGGCATTGTGTCAGTTGGTGGGCTGAAGTTTGGGTTGCTGACCCTCATCACTGAGGTTTTTGCCAAATTTATTTTTTGCGTTTGATGCAAGCTGGTAAAGGTTTAATAGATCCTTGGCGCCCTGGAGGTCAGTCAAGGAGCTTATTCCTACTACTGTATCATCCGCAAATGCTAGCACCTTCAGTGGCATTTGGTTAGGGTGGAATAAACCACAAAGCTTCATGTCCGCTGCCACTTGTAGAATGTTAGCTGCAAAGTTGAAGAGTATTGGTGACATGGGGTCTCCTTGGTAAAGACCTTGCCTGACAGATATTTTGTTGGTTGCACCATCCGCAACCATAACCTTCATTACCAGACCTGAGTATAGCGTCGTTATCCATGCCTGAAACATGTTGGGGATACCGACCGCCTTCAGTGCCTAGTGTAAGAATGACCACGCTACTTGGTCATACACCTTTTCCATGTCGAGGAACATAAGGTATCCTTGTTTGATGCCCCTCATATCCTGGAGTACGCTCTGGACTGAACCAATGCTGTCCCACATACTACAGCCTTTGATGAAACCGTGTTGGGCCCTATGGAGCGTGCATGGTACTGTTGCCATCAGCTGATTAGATAATATGCATGTGAGCAGTTTATAATTGGCGTTCAATAGCACAATTGGGTTCCAGTTCTGAAGTTGGCATTTGAGGCTTTTTTTGTACAGAAGTACAATTTTGGTCTCATGTCCTCCCAGAACTTGTTTTGCCGTGGGTCAAACAATGGTAAAAGAGGGCTTTGAGCTCTGGCGTGATGCGTTCTTGGAATATGCTGTATATTTATGCACACATATTGTCGGGGCCTGGTACTTTCATTCTTGGCAACTCCTTTAGTGCTCTCTTAACTTCACTGATAGAGATTTTGGCGGATAGCTTGGTGAAGTCTTCCTGCGTACAGCCTCTCAGTGCTGACTTGACCAGGTCAATAAGGGTTTTTGTCACCAATTTGCTCGTTTTTGCTGTCATAAGAGATCATCATAAAAAAGCTCAACTTCACACTTGATCATTTCAGGGTCTGTTGATACTTCCCCATCCACTGTCTCCACTTCCCGTACCCTAGCCTTAGTTCAGATTTCCTTGAGGTGTTTAAGGCCCTCTTTGGTCATCACCCCCCTAAACTCTGATATCAGTAAGTTGCATTGGTCCATCTCTCTGAGTCTTGTTTCATCATTATAGCCCAATATTTTTGTGCGTTGTTTGGTACTCACTCCACCAGTCCTCGCTGTCCCAGCGGGTGAGCCTCAGGATTTCTAATTTAGACTTCAGTTGCTTCATGGCAGCTGTTCACTTGTAGGAGGTCACTTTTTCAAACTTCATACTATCATGTTTCATCTTCGTTTTGATCCAGGTCCATCTTTCTAGCGGGTCTAGCTCCAGGCGGTTGTCCAGATGTGCTATTATCCAATCCAGTCCCGCATCTACCATTTGTCTCCAATCCCCATTCCTCAATGTGGCTGGTGCCAATTGCCACTCGTGGTTCCTCGGAGGTTCATCAAGGTTAATCTCCACTCAGATGACCATGCGATCACTTTTGGCATTTATGCTAACCTCGCTGTTGGACGTCATCGGCCTGAGGTCTGATGATATGAGGATGTAGTCTAACTGTGATCCTGACAGTGGGGATCCAGCGACATCATATGTCCACCACATTAAATTGGCTGGGTCGTCGTCCTCTTCATCAATCGTTAGGCACATCCTCAATTTGACTAGATAATCAGGCATCTTGTCAGCTTACTGTTGGGGCATTCTCTCATCGGGTATGTATCCTAACTCGCATTCATCCAGCAGTTCAGCTCGCCTGTTATTACGGTCATCACTTTGGATGGCACTTCCACTAAGAAATCCCAAAAAATATGGTTTTTGTGGAGCTTCAGTGGGGCGTAGACTGCTACTGCCCATATGCTCCTGCCATTTTCTCTGTTTGTAGCCATCGCTATCAAGATCCTACTAGCATGAGTTTCTTCCACGAATTCCAGGTCTATTTTCTTGTCCATTGCAACTATTGCCACGTGGTCCTTCCATAGGGCTTGGTAGCCTATCTGGCGGGACCATGGATGGTTTTTTGCGTTGCAGTTCAAGCTTGGCACCATTTCTTTTTGGTTACCAGCTTGTGTTTCTGAAATAAAAATTAGGTCAATATTATTATTAGTTTTTAGGTGGTGCATTTTCCTCCTCCTTGTTGTATGCTCGCCATCCCCCAAGCATTTGTAGTCACTATCCTCATTTCCAGCTGCCTGACCCACGGGTATGAGGTTTAACATTGTCTGGGTTGTGGATTGAGTCCCATACTGAGGTCTGGTTGGTTGGTGGTGGTGATGTCGATGGTTAGCGGGGTGCAATATTCAGGTTTTGGGGTCAGTTGGTTGAGACTGGGATTATGTTCCAAGGCATCCTGTGCACTGGGAATTTGGTTGCCATCCCCGTCTCCCTGTCAATGGTTAATGGGGATGGTTTTATGATTGGGTCCAGGTGCCCTTGTTTTCTTCAGGAGGACTGGCAGATTTGCCCTCATCCATCAGCTGGATTCACACCCCTTCAGTCAATTTATTGGCAGAACTCAATTTATTAGTCAGCGATTGCCCGGCTGATTTTGTCAATCTCACCTTTCCTGCAAATTTTTCTCTGGTCACCTTGGGCTCATTCAATGACTTTCCAATTCGTTTTTTTATTCCCTTTCATCTTGTTGGGCTTCAGTTTTGACTTGTTGTAATCCTGTGGCTGCCCATGCTTGAAAGACTTCTTTGGGTTTTCCTTCTGCCATCTCTCCTCCTCCCCAACCATCCATTCTGCTTGGGTTGGATGTTTCTCTGCTGGTCCTGGGCTGGTTCCCTCATCTATTGCATAAGATTCAGGGTTCAGATTTATAAATGGTTCATCATCTGCTTCAGGTCATTTTGCCATTTCCCGTTCCCACGCCTCTCTGTGTGTCAGGTCTAATTCTTGTCATTGGCGTTTCATATCTGCTACCTCCATTAAGTTTCGTGGGATCCATTCTCTGGCTTTTGGGTGGAGGAAGGTCTTGGTGCCCACCTTGGTAATTCCCCCAATGGGGTCATATTTGTACTCCCAAGTAGTTTTACCTTTACAATGGTGGCATTGAACCATAGTGTGGCTGGTCTGATAGCAGAACTGGCACACTTGTTTGGCATCCTCCTGTTCAACATACACTACCCTATCAAGGCCAGGCAGGCGGATGAATCTGGGTAGAGCAATCTTATTTGGTTTCATCCAGGGGGCCAGTTCATACAGCGCTTCCACTGTCTGAGGGTGGAGGCACTTTGCGATGTAATCTCCACCGGCTTGGCAGAATTCGCGTACTTCCCCATAGTATGACAACCCGGTCTGGATTGCTTCATGCACCCACTCCTGTTTGTGGTCAGTGGGGAGGTTCTGGAAGGTAACCCAACTTGCCGTTTGGTTGGCATATCTGGTCAGCTCCATTTTCAGATAGATTCGGATAGCATCTTTAAGGTATGATTTTGGTGCCTGGCAATCTTTAAAGCCCCCGCTGATCAATTGATGGATGTATTTAATGTGACTCCCTGCTCTATTCCAGGTGTTGTCCTCGGTATGCGCCACCGCTGCACTGTACAATTTTGATTTCATGCTTGGTTTGGGTACATCAGCGGGGGTCTTTTCTTTCAGAATCCAACTTACTGATTTGTCGAGGCTGAAACCCCAGCTGAGGAATGCTTCAAGTTGGTGACTGTTGATTCCATGGCGGTTAATACTTTTATCCATTTGCGCTCTGATCGCCAGGCTCTGCCACTCTAGGGCATCCGCTGGTGAGAACCCCAGTTGGTACCATTTGAGAGCAGATTCCAGGCCGCACGTTGGGTGGAGGTATTGTTTGAGGACCTCCAGCATAATTGAGCTACACTGGCACCAGTCCCTTACAGTAACGCTGTTCCAGCCCCCATCTGTGAATACCCATGCCATGTCTGCTGGAACCCCCGCTTCACACTATTGAAATGCTTCTGAGGGGGTGAAGCCTTTGGCAGCATATGGGGCAGCTATTGTCAGTTCCAGGAAGGATTGCTTCCAATCCCGGATAGTTTCTGTGCGGATCTCCGCTTTGAGCCATTCTCAGCCCAAGTCTGGGGTCGTGATCCCTTTAATCCCTGCTGCTGCCTGTGGTGAGATCTCGTGTTTCATCCACAGTTGGGCTGATTGGGGGGTGAACCCCGCCGCATCCCAGTCTGCAGCTTCTGCGAGTGTTGTGGTGTCATGCCAGATTTTCCACTTTGCAATCAGGAATGGGCGGCCTCTGAGGGTTTTCGTGAATCAGCTTGGTCACCCCAGTTCTGCCCATTCACGCACTAGGTCCATACTGGCCCCCACTCAGAACCAGTATTTCATCTCCATCGGTGTGAATCTGTTGGTGAACCAGTTGATGGCCTCTTCTGGTGACCAATTCCTAAAGGGTCCCCATTCCACTGCCTTATCCTTTGTCCAGCCTGCTTTCATCAGGTTTGATGAGGTGGCAGGTGGAATATGTGTATATTACCAGTGTAAGGCCTCAGTTGCCTTGAACCCAGCCATGATCCATGGTAGTGCTTCCTCTGGGGAGAAGGTAGTGTTGTACCATTCCAGCGCCGTGTCCACCGGAATGGAGTGTCTGGCCCATTTAAAGGCCGTAGATGCATTTGGGAAATGTCTAGCATATTTAGCTAAATTTGTTGGGTTGAGGCCCAAGCTTCTGATGGCGTGGGCGTAACATGCCGTAATGCCCACCTTGTTGTATTCCATCGCGTTTAATAGGTTGATGCCAGCCTCCATCCAGGCTTTTGCATATGCCAGTTTTAAATCTTCATGGATGGCAGCCTCTATCACCTTGTAGTCCACTGGGATTTTATCCACTCCAGGGCTTCTTCAGTTCAAACTAAGGACACCTTGAATTGTACCACCATATTGATCAAAATTTGGGTGTCAAGCCAGCATTTGGCCGCTCTGGCATAAAATTTATGGTCACGCCATATAGCCGCGATGGCTGGCTTGATTCCTTTAGAGACCCACTGAGTCGCCATAGAGTACAAAAACTGGAGCGCCTCCCATTGTTTTATCTCACGGGTGGACACACCTTGACGCATTAACATGTCTGACTGGATTGGTGTAAATTTAACTGGGGCCCTGGTCATTGACTTGACCGCTGTCAGGGTTTCTGCCCCTTCCAGTAATACTTTGAGTTTTTTGCTGATCCCTCTGGGTGTGATCCCTCAGATTTGGTCCCCTGATATAGAGTCACCCCCACTTTGGTTGGTCCTCAATGGATCAGCTTGGTTTGGTGATTGGGTATTCAGGATCGGCCATCAATATATCGTCGAGCTATGGCTCCCTGTCAGAATGCCTTCATTGGGGATTGCGCTTGATTGCGTATTGGGCGTTCCACCCAATGAGTTACTCATGCTAACAAATCAATTTTGGTCAGGGACCATTCGCCCCCCCAACTGGGCTGATTCTCCGATTATGAAATTACATGTTTGGGTCAGATACATTTTCAGTTGATTACTCAAGTAAAGTCAATTTTGGTCTATTCTACCAATTCAGATGGTAGTGTTTGCTTATTTGTGAATTGGTACTTGGGACTGTTTTGGCAGACAATGAATTACCCTGACGCAGTTTAAATTTGTTTTTTTTGTGACCAACGTTCATTGTTGGTTGACTTCCCAATAAAATACTCCCCATTTTTTACCATTTTATTAAATGATATTTCATATGATCCTGTGCGCGGACCCCTTTGAGGAGGTCTCACGTCGCATTAACTATTTTATTCTAAATACAATGAGATTTATACCTAGTGCACCGTTGGTTCGCCCAGGTACCCTCCAACCTGGGGAGTTTATCCCCTTCTCTCCTTATGCACCGCGTCATTTCTGGATGGTTATTTATTGCACTTATTTGCTTTAGTTACTATTGCTCCAGCTCCCACTGCTTGGCTCTTGTACTTTGTTACTAATGGCTAGTTTCCTTGCGTTGGCTCTGTGCTCCGTGTACCACCAAGTTGGAAACAGAAGAGTTTCAGACACTCTCCTTAAAAATCGTGAGATTGAAGTTAAAAACTGGGCGATTGGACTTTAAGTTAAAAAATTGATCACTAGATCAAAAGATCTGATGATGGTCAATGTTAGTGTGCCCATAAAGATTCTACTAGTAGTAATGCATCTGAATACTATGAGGATGGCTCCTCAAATGCCAATACTGAAGTCAATTATGGGCCACATTGACAGATGCCAAGTAATATTGTACCTTGGCCAATCAGCTCTTATACTCAGGACACTGTAACTCAGCATTTTAAGACACCAGGGATGAGTCAGTCAAGAAATAGTCACAATCAAATTAAAAGAAAGAACAATAACTAAAAGTCTAAAAATATGCTTGTCTTTATCAAGGCAGAAATGTGGCCACTTTTGTAGAGATTTTAAAATTGCCATACATGGGTTTATCAACTTTAATAAGGCTTCTAGTATAATCAATTGTTTAGGTAAATGGAGCATTGAATTGATCATGCCACATTTGATGACAACCCAGCTTATACTGAGGCCAAAGAGGCCAATTTCACGAATTTGGAGGCCCTGAATAAATAATAACATGGAAAGCCAATTCATAATTATTGGAATTAAGAAGGATGATTTGATCATTAGAATTGCAGAGAGTTTTTTAATGAGAAGAATAGGTTCTCTTAGGTGCTAATACATTTATCAATTTTGATACTAAAATTGCATTGCAACATGAAGTAAAACCCTATCAAACCTAAAATATTTTATTGCCAAAATTTGGTCAAAATCTTGTTATGTCCAAATTGGTTGACTATTTATGATGATGCTTTAAAACTTTTATACTCCCTGATACTAGTGTCAAACCAGGAACTGTAGGCACTTTGGGGAATTTTTTTACAACAAAATAAATTCTAACAATTATCCTACAAAAAATGAGCAATCTGAAAATGCAAAGGTAGCATGTCCATTGAGTAAAATTACCTTTTTTAACTGCAATTGTAAAGGACACTATGCATCAAGATGTTGCCAACCTTTTGTTTTTGTAACACTTCCTAGAAATTCTCAAATAATGGGAAAAGAAGATGTACACTAGAAGCGTGATATTCTATTATGCCAAATACCAATCTCGCCAGACCAAAATGACACGCCAGAGATGTTGCCTTAATTATTAAAGAGGACACTATTGAAATGGACTTTATCAAGTACATCATGTGATCTCCAATGATGTGCATGCGGTGACTTTCTCATAGAAAAAGGCATATAATCTTAAAGTACCTGAGGTAATCACTCTTGTGTGTACAACAGATATTGATAACACACATGTGAAAGGTCAAGTTAGACAAAAGTTATCCCAAGTTTGAAGGAGTTAACATGGCAATGTCCATTAAAAAATTTAACACTGAATGTCTTAGCATTGGAAACAATATGAAAATCACTCTCATTTCTTTGGATTCTACATATATTTACTTAGTAAACTCAATTGATTGATATTACTTGGAGTGAAATTATGATAATATCTTAGTCAACAAATTCAAAGTTGTAGCAACTATTGATAGTAGAGCACCTTTAAATATTGGTTCAATCAAATGAAGAAAGATTGTGAAAAATTGCTTCTGATGATGATCATTGACAAGAATAAGAGATAGCAGGCCCTAACAGTACAAAAAGAAAAGGAGCTACAGCGCCTTGCCACTGCAGCTTGGTGCAATTGTAGTGTCAGCACCTGAAATTGTGATCCTAAATGCTAACTATGACATATTAAGAGAACAAGATTTTTATGAACCTATAACATTTCTTGTAACTTTAAAGAAAAACGTTAACAATATTGGTACAGACCCTTCCTATATATTACAGTCTCACTGATAGCCCACAATTGCTGTCAAGATCTCATAATATGTCCTATGCCAATGGAATAATGCTGATTGATTCTACAAAAAGGGAAATTAAAACTGACCATTGCCCAAAGCCTTTAATAAAGATTTGGGATACCGCTAAGAGAAAAAAGATGAAACAATAGCCCCAGGCCACCAACTGGGTATGAGTACTGATAAATATTGGTTATTCCAGAAGGATTGTATGGGAGGTTGTGCCACCCTGAAATTGTTCTTGGATGGAAACAGTGAAGCGCCTGGAATTCTTATACCAGGGCATGGGGAATTGTTGCCTTGTTGGCGAATTTAACAAAGCAGAATATAAAGAAAAAACACAAAGTTGTTACTTTCATACATCTGGTACCCAAGGATGAATAGAAGTCAGCTGTAAAATTTGGTGAACTATTAATGTTTAAATTACCTAACGAGGGCATGGGGGCACATGCTGTGATTCAACAAGAACACTTATGGATTATCCAAACAGCAAAAAGATGAAGCATTGGAGTTATATGACAGATAATCTATTATCTTTGCTAAAATTGACCTTGAATTTGGTTGTGCTAAAGAGGTACAACACTTTGTGGAAACCAGGAATCACGTGCTCATCAGAATGAGGCCAAAAAGCAGACCCAAGCTAGCAATAAAGTAGTTAGAGAAGAGCTCAACAAACTTCCAAAGTGTGGAATTAATGTAGCTTTAAAAAGTCCTTGGGCTAGCCCAATTATAATCATGAAAAAGAAGGAAGGTAGTAATTTAACTGTAATTAATTATCACCACCTCAACGCCATTAAGAAAAAGGATTTGTATCCTATGCCAAAAATTGATGATGCTATAAATTGTTTGGGAGGTACAAAATATTTTACAGCAATGGATCATATTTGTAGATATTGACTAATTGTTTTTTAAGGTGGAGCAAGAGAAGTGTGAGATTATCATAGCGTAAGGTCTATTTGAACCAACACTTATGCCACAGGGGCTATGTAATGCACTGGCAACTTTTTAATGTGTGATGGATATGATTTTATAGGATCTTAAGTTATCCTGCATACTAATGTATTTGGATTCTATTAATTTTTCTCTCACTGACATTATAAAACATCTGGAACACCTTAAGCGAATGTTTGAATGATTGCTGAAGGCTAATCTGAAAGTAAAGCCCTAGAAATGTCAATTTTTCAAAAAGCAGTTGGGATATCTCAGATTCATTATCAATCATCAGGGCTTGCGGCCTCAACCTCAAAAGGTGGATGCAATAAATAACATGCAAGCTATAATATATTTAAGAGATTTCCAAGTGATCTTATGCATAGTGGGTTTATATATCAAAGATTTTTGAAGTGTGCTATAAATTTTTGGTGATATTGTTGAAATATGCTAAAAGGGTTGTACAGGGTTGTTCCCATTGAGCAATCAATGGATGATATGAAGATCGATGGTCCTCAAAAAATGGTAACAAATTAATAGAATATTAATCAACAGCTTCAGCAACGTCACTTTATTTTATTATAATGTGAAAAGCAGATTCTCCTGTTCACTATACACTTCCTACTAACTAAAATCCTCCCTCTTATGGTATTCTCATTGCACTTATATATTGCTATTTTAGCTGACACCAGACCTTTTAGCTTGGACTATTATGTTATGCATATTCTTTGGCTCATCATCATAACTGACAGGCTCTGACAGTGACTATTATTCTTAAATTTACTATTGCCTTAGTTTGAGGCGATCTACTAAATATCTGTCATAAGATGATATCTCCTTATCGCCTTATCTGGAGGCAATCCACTATTTATCAATACAGATATTATCATCACCCTATTGCCTTATTAAAAGACAATCTAGCTTAATTCTTCTATTACCTGGCTTTGGTCAATATCATTCAAATACACCACAGTTATTTGAAGCTTTTTCGTCTAAGCATATCAGTAATCTCAATATTCCTCCACTTGACTGGACGATAAGGCTCCTATAGTTTATACAACTAAAGGAACTTTGCATGCACTTGGTTAATGATCTGACCACTTGCGGGGTCCTTGATAGTTTAGGTGTTGATACCCATATTTCTCAATTATCTCAAATGGACCAACCAAAAAAGTTGGCCAACTAATGCTTCTGACTGAATCCATGCTGGTCATGAAACGTAATCATCTCTCCTTCTTGGAACTGGGATTATCCACTATGTTGCAACTGATTGGCAGCCTAGTTCTTTGTCTCCCTTTTTCCAAGCTGAAAGAGTATGCCTCAGTTTGCAGCTTGATTAAAGTGTTCATCAGGTTAGTCAAGTAACGTTGTGGATCCATTCCACCAGTATCTTATTTACAAGCATAGATTAATTCAGGAAGAGCTGGGTGCCATCCAAATAGTAATTGGAAGGGACTCTTCCCATTGCAGAATGATAGCTGATGTTGTGGTGAAGACAGCGCTGAAAAGGAGAGTACTCCAATCTTAAGTCCAATCCATTACCAATTTATGAAGTATGTTCTCAGAGTCCTGTTAACTCCCTCAATTATACCAATGGATTTAAGGTGATATGAAGTCGTCAGAACCCCGTAGTTGGCCATCAGCTCATTTGGTTTTGGAAAATGTGGGAGGTAAAGTTAGTTAATAATCAGTAAGAATGAACTGAGGACAGCCATGTCTCTGGATGATACATTCCATTATGAACTTGACCACTAAGATCGCCCCAAAATCCTTGATTGCCCGTGCTTCTACCCACATGATCAAATAGTTGTTTGCCACCAGAATGTATTTGGAATGGTTAGCTCCCATAAGCAGGGAGTAACAACATCAATGGAAACCGTACGCCAAGCAAAACTTGGTTTCACTAGATGGTACAAGGTCTTCTGGCTGAACGGCTTTTCCACTTGACATAGGTGGCATCAGGATATTGTCTTAAGTGCGTCAAATTTTATGCTTTCCCAATAATGCTAAAGGTGAAACAATTCTAACATCTTTTGCAATCCACCATGTCCGGCTGCCTTATGTGCATTTATAATAATGCTTGGCCATGCTGAGGGTTGTGTAAAAATTTCAGTGTTAAATCTACAATCAACTTATACAACTCACAGTTCTGCTGTAAGGTACCAGCTTAAATCTCATCTAAAGCCTTTATGCTTGTAGCAGTTTATGGTCATATCTACTGCTAAGCATATTGGCATACATTACATCACTCAGATCTTCTGTAATGGCAATTGTGGGTAATATTGATAGATAAATCTGCATTTTGATGTTTTGCTCCTGGTTGGTGAAGAATATATTTAAAGTTGTAAGCCTGCAGTTTGAGGGCTCATCAGACTAGACGCCCTTCTGGTCCTTGAGACTCTGTAACCAGCGTAATGAGGAAGGATATGTTTTGACTAAACTTTCTTCATGTAAATACACCCTAAATTGCTTATAATCATAAATCACTGCTAAGCACTCTCACCCAGTCACGGTATAATTGTGCTCATGGCAGTTCAGACTCCGCCTACAGTATGCAACTGGGTGCTCCTCCACATCATTGTCCATTTAGGATAGGACCTCCCCTACAGAGGGAAGAGACGCTCACATATGGACAATGAACTCTTTATCAAAATTCGGATAGCATAACACCTGCGCACTGATCAGTGCAGTCCAAAGTGTGTCAAAGGAGCATTGACGGCATTCCGCCCATTCAAACATGGCATCCTTTTTTAATAGCTCAAATAGCGGGCCCCCAATACAACTGAAGTTGGGGATGAAGAGCTGGTATTAGCTGACCATTCCCAAAAATACCTATATGTTGCATTTACTGTTTGGAGGATTCATTTTCTGGATGGCTGCTACCTTAGACAGTTACGGTTTCAGCCCCTTTGAGTCTACCATAAACCCAGGTACATCAGCTGGTCTTTATAGAATTGACATTTATGAGTCTTAACTTTGATGTTGGCCTCAGTGAGTCAAGTTGGAATTAAGGCTTTTTTACTCGCTGGTGCGTATTAACACCTTAATTACAACAATATTTGCAGGAGAAGTTGGTTCTCTACTGAAGGATATATAATTAGGGGTTATTGACAACTTATAAATAAAATACTAATCAGTTTAATAAAATAAAAGTTTGATTTTATAAGGATCTGATAGTGTAGGAATTTAGAATTCAAGGTGCGCGCTGGTGCTAATGCCGCTGGATCCCACAAGAGTTTAATAAATTTAATAAAATCGCACTAATTAAAACTTGGGCTTTTAATAGTTTTCATTAGTAGAATTGGCAAGAATGGAAAAAACAATCCCCTCAAAATCCGCCCAATCATATTTAAACAGATTTCTATGGGTAGGGGGAATTTGAGGATAGTTTTGGAATAGCTTCAACGCTTTTCAAATTAGGAATATGGTAAACTCTCCTATCAGATAGAAGGAAATGCGAGTTACTTTTAGGAAATGGGTAAGTGGAATTTTGGGCCATAATGTACCCATGCAGTGAGGTTTTGTTGTACTTCAACCAATCACCACTCAAGAAATTATTTCACCTTGGGGACCTCCGCCGCACCTATAAAAGAGGAGGGGTCCCTGCATAGGTGCTTTGAGGGACTTGGTGATGGTTGGGGGAGTACCTTCCACTGGTTGCCCCATAGTTCATTGGGTGGTCAGAGTAATCTGCCCATTCTATTTTACTTTTGGCACCTGTGCAGGTGTCAAAATGGTGTTACCCCAATTAATGGGGTTCAACCGAGAATCAGCCAGAGTCTTTTGGCCGATTTCCTCAAAATCATTATTAACATTTAATAAATTGCTTTTTGGCTCATCACCATCTCGTAAATGGCTGACATTTCCCCATATAGGCGGATTTCAACCCACAACATTCTTCTGCTGAGGCCTGGAAGGCAAATGTCCGATATTACCCCCTCAAGAATGTTGGGGGTGAGTAGGGACAAAGTAAATGGCCATGAACATGGTTGATGGTGAGTCCAGAGGAGAGAGATTTGATGGAATACTCATCTCCTCATTTATATGTGACTGAGAAAGGCCCTTCCCAGACAGAACCAAGCTTTTCAATTCTTGGTGTGATTCAGTTATGGCATTAAAGTACCAAGTCAGATACTTGGAATTAGGGGAGAGGGTCCCTGAGCTTATTCGCAGCTTGGCCTTCTTTGGTAACAGTCTTAGCTAAGTTAATCTTGGCCTCTGCTTGTAATTGGGTGATGCGTTGGGCCAACTTTTTCATAGCTTGTTCAGAATCAGTCAAATTAGAGAAAACATCCTTAGCTAATAGTGCTGGCACCCCCAGTTCTCACCCATGTAACACCATGGGAGACATTTTGTGGATGCAATGATAGCTAATACATAGGCCATGAGTGCCTTGGGCAAATAAAGATCCCAGTGGAAGGGTCGGAAGTGGGCATTATGCATAATATTAAGACCAGGGTTCCATTAATTCTTTCTACTGCACCATTTATGGAAGGGTTATATGCGTGCTGAGAAGAGTTGTTGAGCTCCCATCAAAGTGGTGAGGAGCTTTACCACTTGGGAAGTAAAGTTTTTTTCATTGTCACATAGGAGGACCTGGGGGCATCCATGCTGAGTGAAGATGTAATGGTGTAAAAACGTGGCCGTGGCTTTTAGAAGTCTGAGCGGGAAGAGCAACAGCTTCAACCCACTTGGAGAAATGATCAATACCAACCAAAATATAGCGGTTTCCATCAATAGTTTGAGGAAGAGGACCTACCACATCCAGACTTATAATGCGGAAGGGTTGGTGAGGCGTCATAGGTTGATACTGATATTGGGTCTTGAAGATGGTTTGTTTTTTACAGGTTAGTCATGCATCCAAAACTTCAGGTATGATTTCCATGATTGCCTCCCAATAGTACCACTCTTTTATCCACTCACAGGTTTTGCGTACTCCGCCATGCCCCATGAGAGTGTGAGACTCTAAATGACAGGCACTTGCTTGGATGGCTGGAGGTAAGGCAACCAATTTACTTCTACTTTCTTAAATAATTTGCCATTCTCCACCTTCATGTTTCAGGAGTGCCAGGCGAGCATCTTCTGTACTTGTTCATCTTCATTAGCTCATGCGTCAGGAGGCATTAGGAGGTCATGCATCCGCTCAGCTTCGCTATTATCAAGATGAAGGACAGGCAGCCGTGTCAGCCCATCAACATTTATATGTTATGTCACAGCTCAGTGCTCAATGGTCATATCATAATGATGGAGCTTAAGAGCCCAGAGAGCCAAACGTCCCATGGGATCTTTCATTTTTTGCACCACTTCAATGAAGCGTGGTCTGTAACTACTTTGAAGGGAGTCCCATATAGGAAGGGGCGGTATTGTTTGACAGCAAGCAGAACAGCCAAGCACTCATTTTCCGTGACGCCATATGTTACGCTCAGCTTTTGAAAGCATTTCGCTAAAGTAAGACACAGGATGATCAACTCCATGCTCATCCAACTGAGCTAATATTTTCCCAACTTCTTAGTCAGAGGCATCCGTGAACAACATGAAAGGTTTGCTATAGTCAAAATGGCGGAGTTTTGGTCTTTTTTGTAACAGTGCTTTTAGGGTCTTAAAGGCGACTTTCTGTTCAGCACCATAATGAAAAGGAGTGTCCTTAGCTAAGTGCCGTATTAGGGCTCACTGAGCTGCACAAATTTCGATATAAATTGATGGTAATACCCCATCATACCCAAGAATACCTGGATGCCACGAAGGTTTTGGGCGCAGGCATCTTGGATATTTTTTTTAAGTACTAGATGGTCCCAACCCAAGGGGGATTCATCGATGTTTATTGAATTACGCCTGGGCTCCTAAGAGCCATGTGTGTGTGTGTGTGTGTGTGTGTGTGTGTGTGTGTGTGTGTGTGTGTGTGTGTGTGTGTGTGTGTGTGTGTGTGTGTGTGTGTGTGTGTGTGTGTGTGTGTGTGTGTGTGTGTGTGTGTGTGTGTGTGTGTGTGTGTGTGTGTGTGTGTGTGTGTGTGTGTGTGTGTGTGTGTGTGTGTGTGGAGGAGGCATCGAGAAATGTGTGTGTGTGTGTGTGTGTGTGTGTGTGTGTGTGTGTGTGTGTGTGTGTGTGTGTGTGTGTGTGTGTGCAACTGAGCGGGGGAGGGTTGGCGACATAGTGCAGACCTTCAGGGCCATCTCAAAGTGTACCTGAAAGTGAGTGATCATGTGTGGAAGGGTCCACACCTGCTGGTCAAAGGCAGCACGAAGGAAGGAGTTATGGATGGTCCAGATGGCTGTGGCATAGGCGAGGACACGGAGGGGTCGGTGGCAACCAGGCAATGTCTGCTCAAACATGAGGTCTTGCACAGGGTGTCCAGACCAGGGCTGAGCATGGAGGAGCGCGCGGGCCTTTGGCCAAAATGCGGCGACACCTGGACAGCGGCCGCGCGCGCGCGCGCGGTGAAAAAACGATGGAGGTGGGAGTCAATAGACTCCACACAGCGGGGGCAGCTTCAGTGCTGGAAGGTAGGGCCAGTCCGGTCCCCTGTCCTGTATGAACAGTGGAGCACTCTCCATAAGGTGTTGGACACCTTTGCTGACAGGATGGGGTGATAGACGTCCTTCCACAATTCCTTAAGGTCAAATCTCACGGAGGGAGGGAGGAGCTCAAGGAGTCTTGGGCGGATGGGAGGACGATCTTGGGGGTTGAGGCGAGTTGTGACAACTTGTCCATTGTGCACAATTGCATGGCGACGTGGGCTGAGGCCAGGGCCTTCCCTTCTGTATGGGAAGGCATGGTGGATCCGCGCGCCTACTCGTTTCAGGGCAAGGAGAGCCTGGTTCCAGTAGGGGGATGAGGATGGTTTTAGGCGATGGCCTGGGTGGTTTGTGAGCCACTCCCCCTAGTGAGGTCATAGATGCTCTAGGAAGACCCAGAGCTGCTGACACTGACTGGCGGAGGGCGGGCGCCCATTGGGGCATGGGGGTCGCGTCCCAGCAGACAATCGGCCATAGGAACTTCAGGAAGATTGTGGTGGCGTGGGATCGCGTGTCCAGAAGCCCTAGGCCCCCTTCATTGCAGGGTCGGGCAATGGTTGAGAGGGCTATTGGTGGATGGTTTGAGCCCCAGATCCAACAGCGGAGGAGTACATTGAGCCGCGTATAAAAGGCATCTGTGAATGGGCAGACGTGCGCTAGGAACCAGACTTTGGAGAGGAGGAACACATTGGCCATCAGAGCTCGACCCTGGGGGGTGATGTGCCGCCGGTTCCAGCTGGCAATCCTGAGTTAACTGCTGCAAGGAGCAAGTCCTCATTGTCTTTTAGCGCAACTCCTTGTTGGTTGGTGAGAACGCCCAGGTGACGGAAGGTACCGCGCTCAGGTTCAATACCAAATGGTGGGGGAAGGTGGGGAGCCGACCTGTACAACTGTTGTCTTGGAGGTGTTGACCATGGCGTTGGACGCCTTGGTGTACCTCTCAATGGTCACAGCAGCGAGGGCAACATCCCCAGGGCAGCCAAATGCAATGGCAGTGTCATCTGCAAATGCCATGGTGCGTGTGGGGGCTTTACCTGGGACCAGAATCCCTGTTAGCTTGTCCTGTAAGGAGGCCAAGAGGGGGTCAAGGGTGATGTTAAAAAGGATAGGGCTCAGGGGGTCCCCTTGCCGGAGACCTTGTCCAACTGGTACTGCCATTGTAAAACCCATTGGCGCCAGGACTCTGGTGTGGAGCTGGTCATAGAGCGCTGATATCCAGCGCCTAGCTGCGGGTGGGAGATGGAAGCGGGCCAGGGAAGCATCAATATACTTCCAGGCTACCCGATCATATGCTTTCTCCATATCCAGAAGAGCCACAAAGCCATTCACCTTACGAGAGTTAGCAGTCAAAGTCACGTGAAGGTCATTATAGTTGTCCCATAACGACCTCCCCGGAATAAAACCGTACTGGGATGGGGAGAGGCGAGGTGACACCCATTTGGTGATGCGGTTGGCCAGAAGCTTCGTGAAGAGCTTGTGGTCTGTGTTGATCAACGCTATGGGGCGCCAGTTCGCCAGGTTCTCACGGTCTGACTTCTTGTGAATGAGGGTCGTGATTGAGCCTCTGGAGTTGGGGAGGACCTCGCCATTCACCAAGAGTGCAGCGAAGAGGTCGCGGAGGGTTTTGGCTATCACTGCAGGTTCCAGAAGGTACACCTCAAAGGGTATTCCGTCTGGGCCTGGTGCTTTAAGCAGTGGGGATTTCAGAAGGATTTCCATCACCTCCTGGATGGAAATAGGCGCCAGTAGAGCCTCATCAGCCCGTGGGTCAATGGGCGGCTCTGGAGCCCTGCCACAGGAAGTCTTGGATGTCCGATGGGTCCACCTGGGTGGCATGGAAGAGGCTGGAGTAGAAGCGGTGTAGTTCCTGCGTGATTTCCTCCTTATCTGAAGTGGTTGTAGTGCCAATCTTCAGTGCAGTAATATCCTGCGCTGTTGACCGGGCTTTCTGTTTCTGAAAGAAGAAGCGGGTGGGGCGTTCCCATTGAGCATAGTAACGAGATGTTGTAAAGTTTGCTGCCTGTTCTTCCTGAAGTGTGAGCTCCAAGCGGAGTGCTTCCTGCGCCGCTTCCCAGTCTTCCAACCATCTGGGAGAGGGCGAAGGCTGGCAGTTTCGCTCTAGATGTCTGATTCTGGCTTCCGCCCTTTTGACTCTGGCGCGAGCTGCAATCATCTGGGCTTTGGCACAGTTGTAAGCAACGCGGGTGATGCCCTCCTTGGTCACCGCCCATCTAGCCTTGTGGTCAAGCAGGTGGGGGTGGGGGAGGTGAGAGTCTCCCGGATGGTCATAGACAGCTTCTCCTTAGTGAAGGGGTTGTTGAGAAGAGCTGGGGCAACCCTAGGCCAGAACCTACGCGACGGTCTAAGTGTGGTGGTGAGGACAACGGTGAGTGACCTGTGATCACTCAGATGGTTGTCACGAGAGATGGGAGAGGAGACGCGGCCAATTAGCAGGGGGCCAATCAGTGCCATATCTATGCGTGACGCTGACTGGAAAGCTCCTCCATCATACTGGATCCTAGTCATGCAACCTAGGCCAGACGCGGAGGGTGGAAGCGCATCTATAAAGCCACTCAGGCGAAGGAAATCCTGGAGGCGACTTGATCCAGGGCGTTCCTTTGCTGCAGGGGGTAAGAGTCACGGACGCGACTTATGGTTGTGTTGATATCTCCTAAGAGGACTGTATTCCGTGGGAGATTGAGTTGGAGGAGCTCTTCCAAGAGCCGATTTTGCTCCTGACCTGCATTAGGCAGGTAGATGCTTGCAGCGAAGAAGGAGAAGTTAGGAGTGGTGAGTTTGGCCAGTATGAGGCGGCCACCTAGATATTGTGAAAAAGAATGGGTTTTAACTCGGGGATTCAAAACAATAAGGGCGGCATGGTTTGTCCAGAAGGAGTTGCCTCCAAACTGTTCATTCCATGCAGATTGTTCGTGGGGGAGGATATGGGGCTCCTGGACAGCAGCGATGTCAATTTGTGCTGACCTGAAGTTTCGGAGGAGGCGGGCTCTCCGCTTAAAGTCCCGCAACCCATTTGCGTTGATGGATTGCAGGGCCAGGGTGCTGCCATGGGGACTCATAGCTGTTCCCCTCCATGTCCTGGGGGGTTGCCAGCGCTTAAACCTGCTGCTGTGAGGCGGCTAGTTTTGAGTCCTTTAGCTTGACTATTAGCTGCAATCCGTGAGGAGCGTCGAGGGTTCTGAGGGGAAGGAGAGGGTGGGGGGCGGAGGACCCAGTAAGCCAGCCTAGATGCTGCCCCCGCTCCCGTTGCAGGGGAAGGACCCGAGGGTGCTCAATGGTGACCTCCGCGGTGTCCCCATTTGATGAGTCTGAGTCCATATTCACTTCCTCCAACACTGCAAAGGATCCGCGCGAAATGGACTGTGGGGTTGGGGTAGGACTCTTTGAGGTGGCACTTCTAATGCAGGCCGCGAGTTGCCAGTCCATGCTGGTGGGCATAGCTCCATTGGGAGCTGAGGGCTGATGCGATAAATCGCTGGTGGGGGTTGGTGGGGGTGCCGCGGAGCCCTGAGTGGGGGTGGCTGACGAGGGGCACCCTGTGGGAGATGCCTTGCGCTTGGTGAGAGAGGTAGTTGACTCTGGGAGATTGGAGGGGGTGCCCATTGGAAGGGGGGCATGAGCGCGAAGGTATCCCACACCAATAGTGGGGTTAGCTGTTTCAACTGCTAGGCGTAAGGCCTCAGGGGACAGGTCTTGAACGGGAACCCATTGTGTGGGTTGTGGAATTGCTGCTGCAGCCATGTGGGATCGTTTTTGGCCTGGTTTAGGCCCCTGGGTGGTGGCTAAGAGGGCTTGTTTTCGAGCTGTGCAGCCACTATACAAGTGTCCGAGGGCGTTACACCATGAACACCGGGGGCGCGCCTGATCAGGGTCGACAAAAAAGATCTCAGGGCATGCCCCAACTACCGCCACACGAGGAATAACCTCAATGTTGCGGGATACAGTGGGGGAGGGGATGAACGACGCCCTAGCAGTGCGAGCTCTTTGGTGGGAGCATAGTAAGAGGGGACGCTAAAGTCCACTGAAAGAACAGACCCAAACTCCATTAAACCACGATGGAGTACCAGTTTAAGAGACTCAGGATCAACAGTCGTTGGTAGGTTGGAAAAAGTAACCCATGAAATTTTCTCCAGGTGAGAGCGTGTGCGGGAGATGCGAAGAGATCCGCGTGGAATAATGACCTGGAGGGTGGCAGCATGGTCAGCAAGGGCAGCTTCAGTGAAGCCCACATCGATGTAGTGGCCCTCCACTGATTCATGGATGGTGGTGTTAATAGGGAATGTCTCCGCAATCGCTGCAAAGTATGAGAAGTAATCCTCTGTATAGAATTCAACAGGGTTATGCCCATAATAAAGGCGAATTGCGTGAGAGTGTTGAGCGAGGTAGAGCTTTTTGCGCTCTAGTTTCGGCCCATTTCTTGTTAACATCAGCAATAAACGCCACTTCACGGGGATCAGCTTTGGGTAGCGTTGGTGCCAGAGGTTTTTGCCACGCCCCAGTGGCTCCTTTGGTACGTTTGTGTTTGCTTTGGGCTGCAATTGCAGGTTGAGTGTGAGCTGGTGGTTTGGACAAGTTTGCGGAGTTCCCTTGTTTCTGGAATGTTACAGCAGTTGCTGGCATCATATTAAATTGAGGGGCGGTTTGTTGGGCCTCGCTAAATTGGGGAGGCCCATCCAGATTGGAATTAACTCCAGCCAGTTGGGAGGAGGGAGATGTTTCATCACCATCCCAATCTATTTAGGTAAATTCAGCCCGAGTATTTGCTGTGATTTCGTGGGCAAAACTCACTGGCTGATTGGTGAATTGGTCGTTTTCAGCATATTGAGATAAAGTGCCGACTTGAGAAGTGCCGATTATGGGGTTTAAATGGGACGGGTGAGATTGGAACTGGTGTGAAGTTCCAAAATCTGAACCATTTAAATCCCCATTGGGAAGAGTAGATTGTCCCAATTTGGTGCTTAGTGAACCAGAATGTGCGGCTAATCCAACCTTACATCCGAGGGTTTGGGGGCCAGGTGATTGTTGGGCCTCGCTAAATTGGGGAGTCCCATCCAGATTGGAATTAACTCCAGCCAATTGGGAGGAGGAGATGTTTCATCACCATCCCAATCTATTTGGGTAAATTCAGCCCGAGTGTTTGCTGTGATTTCGTGGGCAAAACTCATTGGCTGATTAGTGAATTGGTCATTTTCAGCATATTGCGATAAAGTGCCGACTTGAGAAGTGCCAATTATGGGGTTTAAATGGGACGGGTGAGATTGGAACTGGTGTGAAGTTCCAAAATCCGAACCATTTGAATCCTCATTGGGAAGAGTAGATTGTCCCAATTTGGTGCTTAGTGAACCAGAATGTGCGGCTAATCCAACCTTACATCTGATGATTTGGGGGCCAGGTAGCTGGGTATCGCCCCTCATGGAGGGAGCCAGAAACACGGTGTCAGCAATAATAGATGGGGCTGAATTAGCTGACACAATGGGGGAGGTGAATGTCTGGATGGGCTGAGTTGAATTCAACTGAGCAGACGCCATTAAAACAGCGTGGGTGATGGCCTCCTTGGTTGGAGGGGGCCCAGCGGGTTGGTGGGAGGCAGCACACACAGAGCTGTTAGGCGTGCAGGTTGCAGAAGTGCGATCAGGTGAACTGGCGCTAGTTGGAGTAGCTCCAGGTTGGGGGGTGGTGCCTGCTTTCATGGCTGCTGCTTGAGAGCGGGTGATTCTGGTTGACCCTGAGGTGGGTAACCGAGGGTTGCTTCGTTTGGGGGTGGTGCTGGCTCGTTTGGCATAGCCTGCGGGTTCTTTTGCGGGGTTTTCCGCCATATTTGCTAATAGTTTTCGTAAATCTCTTTAGTGGAGCTAAATTTCAGGCTGAATTGATTTTCGAAAAGTGATGCTTAGCAGAAAGAGATATTGAGCGGCATCTTGGATATTGCTTTAACTTTATCTTGAAGCGGTTGTATCCCATCTGAGAGATAGAGTGTCTAAGGAAAATTTAGCTTCCTCTGGAAAAATATGCATTTGTAGGGCTTTAATTTGTTATCAGAAGCCTGTAAATGTTGAAGCACCTCCTTTATATGTGCAGGATGTTCATTGAAAGTCTTAGAGAAGACTTTTATATCATTAAGATAGACAATGACGCAGCTAAATTTTATATCCTGCATGATATTATCCATCACTCGCTGAAAAAATGTCAGGTGCGTTACACAGCCCTTGTGGGAGTTGGGTAGGCCGGAAGAGACCCTCACTGCAGATAAGAGCACATTACTCCTGGTCTTGTGGAGAAAGGTCCATTTGTCAATAACTTTTAGCCAGGTTTATGGCGGAGAAGAATCTAGACCTAGAAAGTTATACCAGAGCGTCATCAATGCGAGGGATAGGGTAACTATCCTTCTTGGTGAGGTTGTTTAATTTGCGGTAGTCTATCACTACCTGATGACCTCCATTTTTCTTCTTTATTAATAAAAGGGGGAGGACCCAAGGGCTTTGTGAAGGCACCAGCAATCCTGCATCCAGCAGCTGTTTGAGATCTGTCTGCATATTTAGCTCCTCAACTTATGATTTGTGGTAGGGCTTGGCATGAACAGGTTTAGCATCACCAACATCAATTGTATGCATCTTCATATGCCCATAGTCATTGTCCCTTCATATGCCCATAGTCATTGTCATATTTGGACAAAAACGGGTATCAACGCTGATCTCTTGAGGCCTCAGAAACGTGTTAAAGCCGATGATGGACTTTTTACAACTCTGATGAGGTGGGGTTGTAGTTCACGGTAATTTTTGTGCCAACGACCCTTTGTTCCCCAGCCTTAAGGACCACCTCTCAAAAGCATAGAAAGGGATACCCTCCAATGCGTCCACTGAGGGAGGCAACAGTTTAGGATGCCTTCCTGCCGTGGTGTAATACAGGAAAAAGCGGAGGAGGGATACTCAACTGTGCAAACATAATCCTTTTTATTGAGCTCATCCTTAGACAGAATCAGAGTGAACCTCATAGTTAAGAAGGGAGAAATAGCCCAGCTTCAAATTAATAACACCTTCAAATTCAAGCATAAATTGGGCTCTAATGAGTAAGTCATAGGTATTATTAGTCAAAACCACAGCTGGAGCTGACAAGAGAAGCTTCCTAAACAATATGGGAGAGAAGAATAGGCTCTAATGGCGCGGGTGTTGTTTGGCCCATTTTCCAAACTCTTTGAGTGTAGTCAAGGTCAGGACAGCTTAATTTTCTTCATGAGTTGACACAACATAAACCGGGGACCCAGTGTCAAGGATAGCCTTAAACCGCACTCCATTAACATTGAACTCCATTTTAATTAAAGTGACCTCTTTTAGATGAAAAGTGGAGGTCAGGCGTTTTGCAGTTTCAGGGTATTTCTCCTGAATAGCCTGCAAGGTAAGCACACTCTTGGTAGATCAGAGAAACGTAGCAATGAACTGGTCTGCATCACTAGCAGTGTCAATAATCTCAAGACCCCTTATCAAATGCTGAAGATAAGCGTGATTAGGGATCTTGGCCCAATTTACTCTCACTGGATTCAAACGATCAGGTACCTCCACTTCACCTGGGGCTCCTAAAACGTAATGACCAACATTTTCATCACCCCCTCAGACTCATCATCAGAGGGTTATCAATGCAGGTTAGGGAGCCCATAGGAGGTGGGGGTAGGATCAGGCCTACCCTTATGGGAGAATAAGTCAAGTGGTTGTTCCTCCACCTTATTAACCTTTAGGGGAGGCGTTCGAATTTCCAATGCTTGAGTTTCGACTTACAAAGCAGGGGTTGGTGCTGCCATAAAGAGATAGGCTTCAGACTAGAATTATCCGAATGAGAGGCTGAGGGAGATAGCACTGGAGAGGTAGATACTTTATCTCCAATAGCTTTGAATTTTCAGTGGCTGGTTGCTTTCGTGAAACAGGTGGTTTAGCCTTTGTGGCCTGGTCATATAACCTAAAGTTAGTGGGAGAGATTAGGACCTGAAAAAAGGGTTTATGCGGAAGAGCAGTCTTTGAACCACTTGGGAAGGCCGCTCTGAAGATGAAGATAGACAAGGTAAAGGGTCAATAACTTTCACTGACTGAGTATTTAGCTCTGAAGATGAAGGGATGCAGTTCCCCGTCAAAGCCAGTACCATTTGCTTATTGTTACAGGAATGAGTAACCGTTTGTGCTGGCAACGTTGTAAAATCAGGTTTACAAAGGGTAACATCAGTAGTAGAAACTAACTTTGTTGGCGTAACTGCGTGACTTGAACACCCTTGGGTAGAGTCAATCTCATAGATATCAGCAACCTCTAATAAGGCCTCCTTGATAGCTCGTACAGTTGTAAAAGTGCAATTTACAGAAGAGAGATGCATCACCAAGTGAGAATGAGATGCTAAGCCAGCCAAGGTAACTGAAATTGCCTCATCAAGAAAGAGCATTTTTGCAAGCAACAGATGTTAAGCTTAAATATAGAAGCGCTTCATATAAGAGTTAATAGATAATCCCTTTTGCAAACTAAGGCACATAAAGGCCTGTTTCTGCCGTTGAAAACTCTGTTTGAAGCCAAACCCATCAATAAGCGCTTGCTTAATCTCCACCCAAGTGCTGAGGTTAACCATGGAAGGGACCATAATTTCTTGAGCTAAATGGTCTAAGCAGGTGTCAGGACTTCAGGGGAGGAACTCCAACCCAGCCCCTATTAATCAGGGCCCTGAAGCCTACATAGAGTTAAGAGGCCATTGAGGCCCAAAGTAAAGCTAAAAGCAGAAAAGAGATAGGTGAGAAATGGTGAATTTATTAAAATGATCCTTGATGGTAGATATAGAACTTCAATGGATCAGAATGTGTGGATTTGGCATTGATTGCCAAAGCTGAGGGAAGATGATATTACAAGGGGATTGGGCGCATTCTTGGCATAAGTTGCCAGTGCGCCTGAAAGGGTAATTTGATTGGGGTGTAAGCGCCAAAAGGGATTTCACCGCGGCCCAATTGAGCGTTGAGCATTCTCAGCATTAGTCACCGGTGCCAAATTTAAATTAAATTATAATTTAATTATTGGAGATAATCCCCAATACTTTGGATCATGATTAACCCATATTAATGGGGAGCCTAATCTGGCATCTGCCTGTAGGTAGGCCGTGGCCCCTAATTGAGGCTTCCCCCAATAAAGGGAGAATCCCGACATCAGGGAAGTATACTGGATTTTTTGTTGGTCAGTTGCTCCTTCCATCGCAGATTCATAAACATAGAGAAAGAAGCAATACTGCTCTTATCAGGTGTGAATTTGTCTCGAAGAGGGGTTTTTTGTATACTTGGGTGCTGCTCAAGCACCTTAAGGCGAACAGAAACACTGATTAGTTGCTTTTCAAGAGCAACTATTTTTTGGCTACAGGGGCCCCCTGTAGTGAGCACCATTTTGTAGGAATCCAGCTTTCTAGGTGCTCGCTGGTGCTAACACTACTGGATCCCACAAGAGTTTAATAAATTAAAATAAAATTGCTCTAATTAAAACTTGAGTTTTTAATAGTTTTATTAGTAGATGTAACAAGAATGAAAAAACAATCCCCTCAAAATCCGCCCAATTCATATTTAAACAGATTTCTATGGGTTGGGGAAATTTGAGGATAGTTTTGGAATAGCTTCAACGCTTTTCAAATTAGGAATATGGTAAACTCTCCTATCAGATAGAAGGAAATGCGAGTTACTTCTTAGGAAATGGGTAAGTGGAATTTTGGGCCATAATGTACCCATGCAGTAAGGTTTTGTTGTACTTCAACCAATCACCACTCAAGAAAGTATTTCACCTTGGGGACCTCCGCCGCACTATAAAAGAGGAGGGGTCCCTGCATATGTGCTTTGAGGGACTTGGTGATGGTTGGGGGAGTACCTTCCCTGGTTGCCCCATAGTTCATTAAAGTCAGAGTAATCTGCCCATTCTATTTTACTTTTGGCACCTGTGTAGGTGTCAAAATGGTGTTACCCCAATTAATGGGGTTCCACTGAGAATTAGCCAGGATCTATTAGCTGATTTCCTTAAAATTATTACTAACAGAATAAATTGCTTTTTGGCTCATCGCTAACTTGTATATGGCAGACATTTCCACATCTAGGTGGATTTTGGCCCACAACATTCTTCTGCTGAGGCCTGGATGGCAAATGCTTGACAGATAGTAATAACTGAGAGGTCAAAAAGTAAACTTTCTTAGTATCAATTCTTAATATCTAAACCTATCAATGCTTATAAATGAATTGAAACATGAATTTTAGATTGGGCTAGGAATAGCCATATTAGGGAACATTATGTTTTAGCCTACTGGGACTCTCAAGAATCGTCTTACTTCAATGAAATGACCAAGTAGAGGGTCAATAGCAAGTAGGATAAATCCATGAGGCAGGGATTTAATCTAACTACCCAATCATTGTGTGAGAAAATATTTACATCTGATGAAACCCCAAAAGGCTATAAAAGGGGGTGGTCACAGGGGAGTTCTTTAGACTAAGTTAGCGAGGGGATGTAGAGGACTCTCAGAAAAATCCCCCAATTTTGCCACAGGCTTGGCGTTACCCTGCTACTAGCCATAGGGCGATTTGGATGAGGATTGGGGAAATAGTACTACTATAATTTGCAGGGTTACACCAAGAATTGACCAGGGTATTTTGGCCAATATTGTTCATATCAAAACCCGATTCACTCTTAGTACTTTATTGTACTTGTAATTGTCTGACATCATCTCCTTCAAGAGTGTTAGGGGGAGAATAAGGGTGCAGGAACCGGCCATAGAATTGGTTGACGGTAATTCCAGTAGCAAGGGACTTAATGGAGTACTTCTCCCAGCGCTTATAAGTGACTACAAAAGGGCCTTCACAAATAAACCCAAGCTTCTCACTTCTGGGAGTGACAAAATTGTGGTAATACAACAATAAAGTCTGACAATTGAAAGGAAGGGAAGGGATTCCTATGCTCATTTGCGGCTACCTTTTCTTTTTTTACCATTTTAGCTAATTTAGTTATGGCATCGGACTAAAGCTGTATGATGCGTTGTGACAATCTTTTCAGGGCTTTATCAGGGTCATCTATCCTACCAGAGAAGAAGTCATTTGCTAATAGGACTGGTACTCCTAATTTTTGACCATATAAAACATGGAAGGGAGACATTTTGAGGATTTGATGGTAGCTGATATGGTATACCATAAGGGCACTAGAAAGAATTGATCCCAGTGTAAGGAGTTGGATCTGGCCATCTTCTATAAAATTAGAAACCAGGGTTCCACTTTCTCTTTCCACAGTACCATTTGTGGAAGAGTTGTAGGGGGCTGAAAAGAACTGCTCCGTCCCCATAGAAGTAGCTAAAAGTTTTACCACCAGCGTGGTGAAAATCTGCCCATTGTTACAAAGTAGGACTTGTGTACAACCATGCCTGGTGAAAATATGTTGATGGAGGAAGGCGGCAGTAGCTTTGGAGGTCTGGGTTAGAAGAGCAACCACTTCAACCCATTTGGTGAAGTGACAATACCTACCAGGATATAGCAATTTCTGATGGCAGTCTGAGGTAGCGGACCTACCACGTCCAAGCTTATTATATGGAATGGTTGTTGAGGCGTGGTGGGTTGGAACCAATACTTGGGTTTTTAGCTGGATTGCTACTTACAGATTAGGCAGGCGTCTAGCACTTCTATTATAGACTCCATGAGAACCTCCCAGTAGTACTGAACTTCACATACTCATAAGATTTACCCACTCCATTGTGCCCCAGCATGGAATGGACCTCCATGATCACGAGAACTCGCTTGGAAGGTCGGAGATAAGGCAACCACTTCACCTTACTTTCTTATACAACTTTCTGCTTTCCACTATGGTGTTGCAGGAGTGTCAGCTTAACATTTTTTATGGGTTCATCCTCGTCTTCCTAGGTGTCAGGGGTTATAAGGAGGTCATGCAGCCTCTCTGCGTCATTATTAAACAGAGGAAGGATAGGAAGCTGAGTCAAACCATTTAAATTCATATGGCAAGTTCCAGATCGTTACTCAATCTTCATATCATAGTGTTGGAGTTTTAAGGCCTGTTAACTTTTGGCGGATATGACTTAATTCCGTTGAACGTGTTGAACAGGGTTTAGCCCATTGAGCAACGGCCAAACAATATGGAGATCGCTGGTCCCTTAATTAAACAAAATAAACTTTATATTAAAATATGAGTCAATCGCTCCAGCTTCGCTACTCTTTATTTTAAGATGATCTAAATGGCAGACCCTCTCTGCTTACGCTCTCTACTTACTCCTACTCACTTCTTCTTTCTTCCTTTCTTTTCTTCTTCTAAAAACCTCTCTCCTTCTCTCACTCTTGCTCAACCCTTAACCTTAAAATCCTCAACAGATTTGAAACATTTCGCTTAGTCAATATAAATTCTCTATCAATGTAGAATTCGTTTGCTCATTGAGACTTCAATGGAATTTCGTTGATTACTGAACCCTAATTGGTTTGATCAAGCCACCTTGCATTGCTCTAACCTATTACTCGCCCTCAGAGCTCGCTTCACATCTAATTAACAATTCACTGGAACACTAGCTTACCGCCCAGTCATATTGAGATCTTGACATTACCCCCCTTGACTGGATGATAAGCGCCTATTGCTTGTAGGGCCAAAGGAACTTTGCATGTACTCGGTTGATTATCTGACCACCCGTGGGTTCCTTAATGGTGTAGGCATCAGCCCCAGTTGTCTCGAAGATCTCAAATGGTCTGTTTTATATGATGGCGAGCTTGCTCCTTCTTCCAAACAATGTTGGTCATGAAACAAGACCAATTCCCATACCCCAAAATGTGGAAGACTGCTGTGTCTACATTGATCAGCTTCATGATCCTGAATCTTCTTGGCGAAACTAGTGGAATATGCCTCAGTTTGGAGCTTAATCAGCGTGTTTGTTCAGGTAGACCAATAGAAGTAGGGATCATCTCCGCTGGTATCCTCTACACAGGAGTAAAGCAATCAGGTAGTGCTGGATGTCGCCCATCAAGCAATTGGAATGGACTCTTGCTGGTTGCCGAGTGGTAGCTAATATTATATATGAAGACAGCAGTGGATAAAAGGGTGCTCCAGTCTGATGGCCGCTCATTTACAAGCTTGCTTAGAATATTTACCAAGGTCCCATTGACCCGTTCTACCATACCGTTAGATTCAGGGTGGGGGTAGTTAAAACCCCGCGGATTGCCATGAGCTTGTTCAACTTGGTCAATATATGTGATGTGAAATTGGTTCCGTTGTCCATTAGGATAGTTTGTGACAACCATGGCGCTGTATGACACACTCCAGGATGAAATTGGCAGTAGTGACAGCCCCCAAATCCTTGATAGCCCTTGCTTCCGCCCATCTTGTCAAGTGGTCAATGACAACTATTATATATTTGGAGCAGTTTTCACCAGTCGGCAGAGGCCTCACCACGTCTAACAAAACTATATGCCATGTGATTCAAGGATTAACTAGCTTGTAGGTGGTTTTTCGGTGGAATGGTTATCCACTTGGCGCTGATGGCAACAACTAACTGGCTCAAGCACATTGTAGTGCATACTCACCCAATAGTAGCGGGGTTGCAAGAACTCCAGCATCTTTTTCAACCCTCCATGACCTACCACTCTATGGGTATCCATAATTATTGCAGGCCTGGAAGAGGGTTTTGGGAAACTCAGCATTGATTCCCCAATCCGCTTATATAATTCCCTGTTGCGCAAGAAGGTATCCTGCCTAAGCCCATCTAGCACTTTGATCATGGGAAGTAGCTCATCATGATAATTGCCCACAATCATCTTTTCGCACATTATGTCCATCACATCTGCAGTGTGGCGACCGCGGGTAAATGGGAAAGACAGTCTGCATTCTGATGCTTCGCCCCTGGCTGATGCATGGTCTCAAAATCATACGCTTGAGCTTCAAAGCCCATCACATGAGCCACCCTTCAGGCTCCCACAGATTCTGTAGCCAGCACACAGAGGCATGATCTGTTACCACTTTGAATCGCACCCCATGGAGGTAGACCCTGAATTGTTTATATGCATAGATTACTGCTAAACACTCCTGCTCGGTCACAGTGTAATTCTGTTAAGGGATATTTAAACTGCGGGCTGCAATATGCAATGGGGTGCTCCACACCATCATCGCCTTTTTGGGATAACACAGCCCCCACAGCGGAAAGTGAAGCGTCTGTTTGCACAATAAACTCTTTTCTCAAAACTGGGGTATTGCAAAACAGGCGCGCTAGCCAATGCAGTTCATAACACATCAAAAGTGGTTTGAAATTGATCCTTCCAGTTAAAGGCAGCGTTTTTCTTAAGTAGCTTAAAGAGTGGAGTCCCACTACCACTGAAGTTGGGAATGTACCGTTAGTAGTAACTGACCATCCCCAAGAACACCTGGATATCCCGTTTATTGCTTGGCTGAGTCATCTTGCGGATGGCTTATACCTTGGATGGCTGAGGACTAAGCCCTTTGGAGTCTACCACGAAGCCAAGGTATTCCAATCGTTCCTTAAAAAAGTGGCACTTCTGGGGCTTAATCTTGATATTAGCATCAGCTAGGCGGTGGAATACTTGCTCCAGGTGTCCAAGATGCTCCGTGAATGTCTGCAAAAGTATGTTGATATTGTCAAGGTAGACAAGAACGTAAGACAGCTTTAGGTCACCCAAAATAGTGTCCATAGCCCACTGGAACATAGTGGGGGCATTACACAAACCCTGTGGCATATGTGTAGGCTGGAACAATCCTTTTGAGGTGATTATAGCGCACTTTTCTTGTTCTGCCGCTGGCAACTCGATCTTCCAGTACCCCAATATCAAGTCCATAGCAGAGAAATACTTGGCCCCACTTAACTAACTAAATTATCATCAATTCGTGAAAGTAGGTACAAATCTTTTTTGTAATACGGTTAAGCTTCTGCTAATCAATTATTACTTAATTGGAGCCATCTTTCTTTTTGACAATTAGCACCAGAGATGCCCAGGGGCTCTTTGACGGTTTCAACATTCCCTGTTCCACTAATGTATCTATTTCTGCAGATACAACTTCTTCTGCTGCCTTTGAGCATCGGATAGGTCATGACCTAATAGGGGGTGGTCTCACATGTCCACCCAATGCATGACCCTGCTTACACAACCCAAGTCATGATCATCAGTTGCAAAATCTGCTGTGGTACTTCTCGAACAGATCCATCACCCTGTCCTTCTGATCCTCCAATAGACCAGTTAGCGCCTCCTGCGGAACCATAGTCATTATGCCAAAGGTGGTTTTTAGAGGCAAGCCAAGATCTTCTCAAGAACCAAAGTCATGTACCTGGTGGACCTCATCTATAGGGATCAGGTTCAGGTAAGACAGCACTTGGTGCCGCTGAACCTTCATCACCTCCTCCTGCAGATTCGCTACCAACACCTTCACTTCACCCTGCCCTGGTAACATTAACCCAAGAGCCACATGAGGTTTGAGCCACAATTGTTGATAGGGCCCCACGACCTCTCCATACAGACCTCCTGGTATATCAATTTCGAGCTCTATCCCAATTATGACCTGATGCCCAGAAGGGATATTCAAAGCATCTGCGGCTTGTAGTGAAATCCTCTGTTCTCGTAAATCTGGTTTGGAAGCGTTTGGGTCTTCCACTTCATCCACCAATATCTTAAAGGAAGCACACCATCGCTATAAGCAAGATTAATTTGGCCAGAGCGGATTGGGTCATCTGAGACTCCGCTAGAAGTAAAATAGATGGGGATCCATTGTCCCAGGATACTGATGGTTTCATCCGCATATTAACCACAGCCCCAAAGTGCTACATAAATACAGAACCAATCAACATGTCATAGTGGTCATTAGGCAACACCACCACTGGAGTGGATGCACCGGCTGACCCAAAACTCAAAGGCAATGAGCTATATGCGCCTTCTGACACAGTACTCTGTGCCCCCACAGTCCTATAAACTACTCGGTAGTCCACATCTGGCTCAGTGGAAGCTTAGCCACATGCTTGGTGGATATTATGTTGACAGGAGCGCCTGTATCAATGATCGCCCAAATTTTGGTATTCTGTACAAATATGTCACAATATGTGCATTCTGAATAAGAAGACCCCATGGTGTTCGTTACATAAACATCCAAAGGCATTTGATTATCCAGAAAAGTTAGCATACTGGCCCTGACATGAGGATACTCTTGGGCAATCTTTTCTACAAGAATCGCCACCTCCACCCCTTTTCAAAGAAGCGACATATGCGGAGGGTACACTGTCAACCGTACCATTCCACTCAAGGATTTGCCAGGTGTACGGCTTATGCACATCTTGGCGGAACCCCATGTCTGCGTTATTGGGGTTTCTCCCCCATATGGAGGCCAAAAGATGGTAAGGGATCTGTTGATATAGTTAAACCTTAGATTGTGCCCCAGGCCTAACACAAAGTGACTCATGATAAACATCTGGGACAATTACATTTGAATCAGCAGAAGCATAGCATCCCATCTCTACTCTGCTCACCCTTTTCCATGTTCATTTGGGACAACAAATACTGTGTGGACCTTTGTTTTGGCCTGACAACTAACTGCATAATGGCCTGCTTGGCCACACGAGAAACAAGCGTTTGGGACTGTCACTCATCTCTGAATCACCCCTGAAAGTCTAGATCTACTACTAAACCATGGGTTATTATGGGCCCAATGATAAGCGGGTTAATCATAATGGGGATGGAAAGGACCCGCCCATAAGTTGAGTGACTGAGGAGAGACCCACGGATTGCCCCCATATTGTAGGGATCCTTTGTGTAGCGGAATTTTAGTAGCAGATGCAGGATCCTTCCGCTCCACGTTGGAAGCACTAAAGGTGATTGATAGATGGCGTAAATGATGGATGATTTTAAGTTTTTGCATCCTCCTGAAGAGTGTACACCATAGCATTATGAAATTAGTGATAGGGCTTGATAGCCGCTGTCATCGCTATGCCCACCTCCTCATTAGATAAGACATTTGCACCCAACAACACATGAGCCTCATTAGTGAACCGCTTCGCAAACTGTATTAAAGACTCATCTTTCTGAAAAGATATTGTTAAAAAGTCTGCCTTGTGCTGAGCCATTTTCGCTTTTCCCCCAAACAGACGAACTTCAGTCTCCTTCACCTCTTGGTAAGCTACAGTACTTACTCTTAAGATAACATGTAGCTTGATCAGCACTTAGAACATCCAACTTGGATAACAACAGTTTAGCTTTCCGCCAATCAGAAGCCCCCTCTATGGTAAACTCAAACTGCTTGAAAAACCCGTGTATGTTACCATCCCGGTTAAATGGGGCAGTCTGTCACTGCAGATTTCCTCCTTCTTAACAACCTTATTTAATTTATACTCTGCACAGTCTAGCCGCTCCATCATGCTGCTCAAGAGTTTGGCAAGTTGGTTGGTGTGGTCACCTACCAGGAGCAGTTGGCGGAAAGCATGGTTGAGCTGCTCAGTGATAGACTTATTCTCTTGAAAAAGAACTTTTTTCGCTAAAGTAAGGTATCCAAAGCAAGCTTTAGCTCCCCATATTGAGATAAATTGATAACCGGGGGTAGTACCCCATCAAAGCAAGCTGGTTGCGCCATAGGTGCAATGATGAAGTTGTTAATAGTTGATCAATGGCCCCCCTGTAGTGAGCACCACTGTTAACTTTTGGTAGATATGACTTAATTCCACTGAATAAGTTGCACAGGGTTTAGCCCACTGAGCAACGGCCAAATGATATGGAGATCGTTGGTCTCTTAATTAAATGTAATAACCTTTATATAAAAATATGCGGCAATCGCCCCAGCTTTGCTACTCTTCATTTTAAGATGATCTAAACAGCAGACCCTCTCTGCTTACGCTCTCTACTTACTCCTACTCACTTCTTCTTTCTTTCTTTTTTTCTTCTTCTAAAACCTCTCTCTCCTTCTCTCACTCTTGCTCAACCCTTAACCCCCAATATCCTCAACAGATATGAAAAATTTCGCTTAATCAATATTAATTCTCTATCAATGTAGAATTCGTTTGCTCATTGAGTCTTCAATGGAATTTTGTTGATTACTGAACCCTAATTGATTTGATCAAGCCACTTCGCATTGCTCTAACCTATTACTCGCCCTCAAAGCCCGCTTCAAATCTAATTAACAATTCACCGGAACACTAGCTTATCGCCCAGTCATATTGAAATCCTGACAAGGCCCAATGAGCCAACCGCCCAGTGGGGTCTTTCATTTTTTTGTAACCACTTCAAGGGAGGCGTGGTCAGTGATCACAGTGAAGGAAGTTCTATATAAAAAAGGGCGGTAATATTTTCCAGCCATTTGGACTGCAAGGAACTCCTTTTCAGTGACACTGTAATTGCGTTCAGACTTGGATAACGTCTTGCTGAGTTAGGAGATGGGATAATCCACGCCATAATCATTTAATTGATCTAGCTCAGGTCAACAGCTTAGTCAGTGATATTGGTAAGCAGAAGGAAAGGTTTACCATAATCAGGGTGACACAGGTTAGAAGCTTTTGCAACAACTGTTTTATCATCTCGAAGGTGGCTTGTTGTTTAGCTCCCCAATGAATAAAGACGTTCTTAACCAATAGCCGTATAAGAGGCTCACTTAGCTGGGCGAACTTGGGGATAAATTGGTGGTAATACCCCATCATACCCAAAAATACCTGGATATAGCGTAGGGTTTTGGGAGCAGAATTTTGAATATAGCCTCAACATTGTCTTGGAGGGGTTGAAACCCTCCTGTCAGATGCCATGTCCAAGGAATTTAATTTTTTATGGAAGAAAGTGAACTTAAAGGGACTTAATTTAAGGTTGGATTGACGTAAGATTTGAAGGGCTTCTTTCAGGTGATCAAGATGATCATTAAAGGTCTTAGAAAACACATTAAAGTCATCAAGATAGATGATGATGCAACTTTTTTTGAGGTCCTGCAAGAAATGATCCATGACTCGCTGGAAAGTTGCAGGAGCGTTGCACAACCACTGAGGTATTTGGGTGAGCCAGAATAGGCCTTTAATGCAAATCAGAGTGCATTTCTACTGACCTTGGGGAGATAGGTCTATCTGATAATATTCTCTGGCTAAGTCCATAGCTGAGAAGAACTTAGATCCAGAGATCTAAGCTAGGGTATAGTCTATGCGAGTTATTTGATGGATATCCTTCTTTGTGAGGTTGTTTAGCTGGCGGTAGTCCATCACAACCCAATGACCGCCATTTTTCTTTTTTATGAGGAGAGGAGGTGATGACCATGGGCTTTGCAAAGGTACCAATAACCCAGAATTTAGTAGCTGTTATAGCTCCATCCTCATCTGTTGCTCCTTGACTTTTGATTTACATTAAGGTTTGGAGCATATTGGACTAGCATCACCAACGTTAATGGTATGACTCCAACTTTTTGGGACTTCAGGGAACCAACTCCAATATGGAACTATTAATTAGGGCCCTGCAGCACCAAGCGAGTTAATAGGACATTTTAAGCTTTAGTAAAGCTAAAAAGGGAAAGGAGATTTCAAGAAACAGTGCCTTTATTAGAATGATTCTCAAGGTATATAGGACCATGATGGATTAGGAAAGGAAGGAATCAGAATAGGAGAATATTGTCAAAGATTGCTGAGAACATTTGAGATTGATATAAATAAATATTAAAAGGGAATGGGAGCATCCTTGGCATAATTAGCCAGTGCACCTGAAAGGGTTACTTGATTGGATTTGACATCAGATAGCATTTACCCACAAACCCAATTGAATATTTTGACATCCTCAGTATCTATTCGCTAGTTTCAAGTATAAAAAATAGTTATCAGGGTTGATCCCCGATACTTCATATCAGGCACAACCTAAGTTAATGGGGAGCCCAATCCAGCATCTGTCCATAGATGGTTTCAAGAGAGTGTCTGTAAATCTCTCGTTCCCAGCAAGGTGATGTGGGATGCAAACCCACATTGCTTGGGAACTAGCCATTAGGAGAATGGGAAATAAGGCACCTCAAATGGTGCCTGTGCCAAAGGTACCCCAGGCAAGGGTGTAAAGCGCAACATATAGTACCAGGTAGGTAAGAAACATCACAGCTTGAGTGGACCTCAGAGGGGAGTCCATAATCAAGTGTAACTTGGCGCCAGTACTTGGGTGCCTCGATCTGGAGGGGACCTGGGCGGCCCAAGGGAGCACCTGGGATTTGGGTAAATTGTGATAAGAGGTAGTGGCCCACATAGTTGGAGACCTCCCCAAAGAGGTCCACCACCAAGTTCGCCCAAGGAACCATAAGTAGACATAAAATAATGAGTAAATTTATTTAAGAAAGTCGTCCAACGAGGAATGTTGGTCATAAAAAACATATTTAAAGTGGTTCAGGGAAATTCAGGTTCTGCAGAAGTGCGCCCAAGCCTTGAAGCTCCCATAAACAAATGCTTCCATCCATTTTTGTAAAATACACCAAAAGTGCCTTCACTGAAGTAATCAATTGAAGCCATATTTTACCTGAACCTAAAATTTCATAACTTGAACGGGATTTGAACCCTTGCTCTCCAATTAACCGAATTGAACTGTCTTCGTTTGTAATGTAAATAGTTCATTTTAGTACCAGGGCTGAGATAAGAGACTGGGCGTTTTTCACCCCATTAGTATCAACCTGGGCATGCTTGGCTTGCACCCAGCGTTGATCTAAAGGTGTGTTTCAGGTCAGGAAGAGCCTAAAGTTTCACCTTCTGGGCCTCCTGTCACCCAGCCTTATCTTTAGCATCAGTTCCCACTATTAAGTCATTCAACCATGACAGATGGGTCATGGCCCAAGTTGGGGCTTCCCCCCAAAAAAGGGAGAAGCCTAACAGAGCCCCACAAACCTCAACTAGGGGTCAGAGATGAGGTGGGGCCATTGGCATAGAGCCAGCATTGGGATTTCCACCTAAAATCAGCGCTGGGGCCAGCTTCAGCTTGGGGGCCAGTATTGGGAGGAGGTCCCAGTAAAGGTCTTGATGCCCTGCATTAGTGCTGGGGCCAGCATCAGCATAAGAGCTGGCATCAGGAATCAAACCCTAGTAATCTGGGATTGGCCACCCAGGCTAGCCTGGGGCCTTAGTTACCCCTCATCCTGGCTTGCCCTCTGTTAACTTTTGGTGGATTTGATTGATTCGCCAAACTAGTTGCACAGAATAAAACTTACTGAGCACCGGGCAAGCAATAAGAGGATCTCTGGCCTTGATATATAAGAATAATAAAGTGTTTAATAAGGAGCTATTTCTCCGATGATACCAATTTATTCAATAATAAACTCAATGGCTACTTCCATTACTCTTTCTTACTCTTCTCTTTCTTTGTAAAAAACCTCCATCTTCTCATTATCACACTTGACTCTTAAGCTTCAGTATTCCTTAGCAGATTCAACACGCTTGCTTAGTAATTCCCTATTTTTTATGATCTAAAGGTTTCATTCAAACATTGAGGCTTTGGTGGAATTACCTCAATTTATGGAACCATAATTGCTTCAATAAATTCACTTTGCATTGACATAATTTATTGCTCAATATTGAGGCTTGCTTCAGTCTAAATTACAATCTGCTGCAACTATAGCTTATCAAACAGTCATATTGGAATCTCAACAATACCCCCTTGACTGGATGACAAGCTCCTATTGCTTGTATGGCTAAAGGAACTTCATGTGTACTTGGTTGATAATCCGGCCACCTGCAGGTTCCTTTATAGTTAAGCGTCAACCCCAGTCTTCTCAATTATCTCAAATGGTCAAACCCATATGCTGAAAAGCTTGTTTCTTCTTCTGAACCCATGCTGATTGTGGAACAGGACAAGATCTCCCACCCTGAACTGGGAGAGGCTGCTGCGTCTACATTGGTTGGCCGCCTATTCCTGAATCTTCTTAGCTAGACTAGTGGAATATGCTAAGGTTTGGAGTTTAACCAACATGTCTGTTAAGGCAGACAAATAGCATTGGCTCGTTACTAGATTATGAGGATTGCTCACTTGATAAAATAGATCCTGCACGTTTATTTGGGATGAAGTTTGGCCAAAAAATCCTCAATTTATCCAGTGTCTTATGGTATTTTGATTATTTTGGAAGCTCACTAGGATTAGATTAAATAATCTGACTCTTCTGGTCAATTTTGGGCCTGATTTTCCCTACAAATTTAGGAACTTCTACCAAAGCAGGCAAAGATACAAACTGAGAACTCTATTTCGTCAGTTTGATATCACACCAAGAAAAGACTCTGATAACAAACCAGATAAAGAAAATTAAGAAAAATATCTTTATTAAAGAGATAATATTGGATGATCATTCATTAGGCCAGGTACCAGTATTTATACCTCTAGGGCATCTCCTGGCAACATATTGAGCATGATTTTTTTACAGATAATTATTTTCCACCTTAGTTCGTCCCTTGAACCTATACAAATATAGCCTATTGCTAGGACTATTGGTAGAAAAATAATCTCATATTTGGGAAGATTTCAGGGACAAAAGTTTTCAATACAAATGTGCAAAATTGTCCTAGGATCATTCTAATTTAAGTTTCATTATACTTCTGACGAAATACAAATTCTGGTGAAGCTAGTATTGATTTCAAGTAGATGAAGCACCCATATAAGGGCATTGGCAGGCCTTTCTCAATAGCATTAGTACTCCCATTTGTGCAGTCCATTTGCAAGTGCTATTGTGCTGATTATGAGGATTGACATACAAATTTTGCCATAGGGTGGAAAATTGATTACAATTTCATGATGTACCTTTTCCAGGGGATTTATAGACGTTACATTTTGGTCAATCCCTGGACAATTACTTAAGCAGAATGGTTAATGTTGCTCCCAATTAGTCAGGACCAAATGCCGAGTTTTATTTCATGTATAATTGGCCTGATTGTGCGAGGATACTTGTCCTGAGCTTTTGAAAGAATAGTTGAATTTAATTGACATTGAGATAATCGGCCCAAGCTGTATAATAGTAATTGGCTTTTAGTTAAGAATTAAAGTAATTAGCTTGAGATTTGGAAGATAATCTTCCTGATCTGTTGGTTGTTGAAGGGTTTACTTTTAGTCAACCACCAGAATCTGACATTCCCCCCACTTGACTCATACATAAGCCCTTAAGATTCCCAATTAGATTTCATTGATCCTCGTCATTTGTTAATTTTAGCTAAATTGCCAATAGAAGTAGGCCAAGTGCATAGCCTTAACATCAGCCCCAATTGCCAATTAATTTGTAGTTGGATACTCTCTTCATTCTCAAGTGTGAACTAAAGTACTAACTAGGTTATATATATTTATTTTTCCTTATATTTTTAAATTTATATATATATATACTCTTTATTTTTTCTCTTTAAGGCAATGCTTTTATTATACACATAAAATTTTTTAATCAGTCAGCTTGCTGAAACTTCTTAGGAATTTTTCATGGACTCAGTTGTATATATGGCTGGTCCTAATATCCTTATTTGTGTATATGAACTGAGATGTCTTATCAATTATTTCAAATGGCCCTACCCATAAAGCAATCTGACTTGCAATTTGGCACAATCCATTATTGTTGCAAAGCAGAACTTCATTGGTAACTTCAAATTCAGCCAATTTGTAGCAATCTTCCATGTCCTTTTGATGTCAGGCCTTTTTCATGACAAAACATTTGTCGAAGAAAGAGCTTGCAGTTTGATTAAAATGTCCACAAGCTTCTCAACATATTGAGGTTAATTGTTTTTGCCAGGATCTTCTAAGACCAAATGTAGTACCGTTTTTAGGGACAGAAGCCTTCCATATAATAACTAAAAATGGGACATCCTTGTTGCCATTTGGTAGGAAATATTGTAGGAAAATGCTGCTGAAATCAAATAAGTAATCCATTTGAATGATTTAACCAAAAGTTCATTTCCTGATAATGTTCACCAACGTACCATTTGAGCGCTCAACTGTACAATTAGTTTCAAGATGATAGGGAGCATAAAGCACACCTTGTACTCCCATTAAATGGTTTAGCTTTGTAAGGACATTGGCAGTAAAATTTGTTCCATTATTGGTAAGAATAATCTGGAGACATCCATGCTTGTAAAGGATGTTTTCAAAGACAAACTTGGCTGTAGTTGCTGCTCCTGCTTCCTGAATATCCTTAGCTTTAACCCATTTGGTCAGGTAATTAATAGCTACAATAATTTAATTGCCTTCTTGTTACTTGTTGTAAGTGTCCCAACAACGTCTATAGATACAGTGTTCCAGGTAATCCTGGGATGAACAAGCTGATAAGATGTGCTTTTTTGGAATAATTTTTTGCCTTGGCACTCCGCACATCATTCTAACATTTCTTGGATGTCAAAATGCATTAACTCCCAATAATAGAATTGCTTCAGATGCTCTTTCGTCTTTTTTTATCCACTATGCCCTAAGGCCTTATGGGAATCCAAAATAATGTCTGTTTGGACTGATGTCTTGGAAAACTATAATTCTTGCACTCAATGATTTTGTAAAGTATCCCATTTTTTTAAGTTGTATTTTTGTAAATATGATATAGTTTTTTGACAGATTCAGGCTCATCTTGGTATTCTCCACTAATAATTTTCTTAAACAAATCATCAGCGGCCTGACTAAGTGTTGCAATGGTGGGTAGTCAGGAAAGGCAATTGGCATTTTGATGTTTTACCACATTTTAATGCTCAATTGTGTAGTCATAAGCTTAAAGCTTCAATGCCCAGCAGGCTAATCAGCCCTCAGGCTCTCTTAAGTTGTTCAGCCATCTTAGGAATGCATGATCAGTAACAACTTTGAAATGAGTGCCATGCAGATAGACCCAAAATTGCTTGTAATCATATACTATGGCTAAGCATTCTTGTTCCATCACCATGTAAAATTCTCTCATAACCATTTAGGTCTGACTAGCAAATGAACTGGATGTTCTTCACCATCTTCCACAATTTGAGATAATATGGTCCCCACAGCCATTAAGCGTGCGTCAGCCTGAATAATAAATTTACAATTAATGTTTGTATAGAAAAGAAAAGGCGTGACCAATAGTGCCAATCAGAGTTGATTAAATGCATTTTAGCAAGCTGGAGTCCAGTTGAATGGGACCTTTTCCTTAAGTAGATAGAAAAGTGGATCTCCATGTTGTGCAAAGTTGATGATAAATTGGCGATAGTATCTAATCATACCTAGGTATACTTGAATAAAGCGCTTGGATTTGGGCTGTTTAATTTTGGAGATGCCATCTAACTTAGAGTTTTGAGGCCAAAAACCAACTTTGTCAATTACAAATCTGAGATATTCCAGTTGGTATCTGAAAAACTGGCATTTTCTGGGCTTGATCTATAATATTCTTGCTGCTATCCATCTGAAAACCTGCTCATAGTGCTCCAGGTGGTTGTCAAAAGTGCGGCTGAAAACGGTGATATCATCAAGTTACACTATTACACATGGCAACTTCAAATCATCCAGGATTGTGTCCATGTCCCTCTGGAAGGTAGCTGGGGCATTGCAGAGCCCTTGAGGCAATCTTTTCAGCTGGAATAGGTCCTCTTAGGTTATAATTTCACATTTCTCACGCTCCTCTTTGGGAAGATCTATTTGGCAATATCTGCTGATAAGGTCCACTGCTGAGAAGAACTTTTCGCCCCCAAACCTGTCCAAGGCATTGTCAATTCATGGCAGAGGGTATGAGTCCTTCTTTGTGATGTTATTTAACTTCCAGTAATTGATGACTACTTGGTTGCTTCCATCCCTTTTCTTCACGTTTAAAATTAGTGCCGCCCATGGACTTTTTGAAGGCAACAACATGCTGTGATTGAGGAGTTCCTTAATCTCCTTGATACAGCTTCTTCTGATGATTTTGAGCATCTAATCAGGCATAATCAAAATTGGTTTATGATCTTCAGTGTCAATATTATAGATGACACCATTGGCACATCACAAGTAAAAATCATCTTGTGCGAATATTTTCCATTATTTAGAAAATAACTCATGAGTTTGGCCTTTCTCTGAATTAGTCAGGTTGCTTAAATCAGCCATAGGGTCAACATTATTGATGCTGAGTAAGTCCATATTGGAAAGCCTAATTTGACAAAAGTTTTATAATCATGAAATGAGTGAATTTCCGCGGTAGGGAACAGATGCAGAAAGGCGATTTTTTTGATGAAACTTGATGAAGATGAGCAGACTTTGAAAGTTTGCACACAAGATTTGTATTTCTCCATAACCAGGAATGATAATATCAGGGGTGATGTTTGGCTTGAATCAAGATTTAGACTTTGGTTGATATTTACCATAAAGTACTTCAGGATATGAATTGTTAGTCCAGTCAAGAAGATTACTTTATCTCAAGATGGTATAGTAGTGCTGATTTTGCCAAAGTGGAATGGCTTTTGACTCATTGATTTTTTTTTGTAGTGCTTTTATCTTTGATCACACTTTGACATACTCAATTGGGACTACTCCATCTTTGTGAGCCAGATTTATGAATAGGCTGTGTTTCTTTTTCAACTACCTCACCCCTGTCATAGTAAATCGGGATAGCATGGCCAAGAATGGTGAGATTATCGTCCTTATGATTGGTAACAACTCCATATCTCCTTAAGAAATTGATCTTGATTAGAATATTTTAGTTTGCATTTGGCAACACTATGGCAGGTGCTGTCAATACAATTGATCCAAATCTGAGATTTAACTACTGTATGCACCCATCAATTTAGTGGTATGCGTTTCAGCTGTACCATATTCCTGACAGTGGGCAACATTGGGCGCAATTTTCACCTTTTTAACCAACTTTGTGCTGACTATATAATGATAGGAACACCACTATCAATGGTGGTTCAAACTCGCACCTTGTTTACTGCTATAACCACATAAGTACATTCAGAGCTTTTTCAGAGATATTTATTGTGTAAATACTGTGACTGCTGCCCGATTCCAGGTGTGCTTTTAGACTTGAGCAAATATCTGGGAGGTTATCTGCTAAGGTCTTCATAAGAATGGCTACTTGTACATTAGTAAGCGAAGGTAGGTCAGTTGAAAATCCAGGTTGGAGGTCCAAACCCTGATCAATAATATGTTTTGCATAAGTTTTTGACACCTCTGTTTATGCTTCTTTAGTAATTTTCAAGCATTTTCTTGCTTTTGCTTTATCCTGAATAGTGACCATCAGGACATCATTAGCCACAATATGGTGGAGGTTATCTTTGGCAACATCTTCAGCCCTAAAGGGCTTTCCAGGGTCAGGTGGAATGGTTTGGTGAACATAGATGGAGTTAGAGTGTTCCGCCTCTATTCCACCTGCTCTTTTCCCATCTCACTGTCACTGTTAATTTCTGGAGCAACGTTGACACTGGCTTTTTGTCTAACCGTCAGTAGCATTGGCTAGCAAAATGACACTTTCAACCACGGTTGTGGCATGTAATTGGCACTGTTTTCTGTTTTTGCTCGAATTTTTAGTTCATAGTTCAGAATATTTCCCTTGGTCAGACATAGTGTTACTTTTTGGGCCCAAAATCGGAATTTCTGCTGGTCCTTGGGCCAATTAGGTGTATCAAAACTGTGGGACCAGCTTCTTAAGTAAATGGTAAGCTCTTGGGTTTTCATTTCTACATTGAATGCAGTTATTGTGACATGGTGCAATTCACGGTAGGCATGGCTGCACATTCCATTGCAATCTTAGCGTCAAACTTATCTATTGCATTACACCTGAGAAAGACTTGTGCATCAATGAAAAATCTGTCTGCAAAGTCTTTAATAGTCTCATTTGGCTTAAATTCAATATTAAAAAAGCTCTCGTTTTTAGGCCTCTAATTTTCCAGGCACTCCAAATTGTTTTCTCACCGCAATTTTGGCATCCATATGACCCAATCATCGCAAAATAGGGCATAACGATGTTGCAGCTATGGGCATTGAATAAGTTGATTAGTGCTGATCCTCTTGCATGGTCTGATGCTCCCCCATTGCTTCTTCAAATAGTTTTAGAAAAGAGTGAAAGTTCCCATCCCTATAAAACTTTGGAAAGTTAAATAGTTTAAGATCATCTCACCCTGTATCAAGCATGGGGGTTGTACTTCTTCTAATACTTGAATGTCTTGGTGTATCATCATTTAGAATCAGCCCTCTTTCCCGTTGGGGAGTATCTGGAGTCAGGATTGATGCCAGAACACTAGGCATAGGACAGATGTTCAAACTATTGGATTTTACATCAATGTCAATTTCTGATGATTTCGATTTCATGATATTGCTCCAAATTACTGGATTCTGATGCTTATATTCAGCCCTTAGTTGTTTTTTTACGAATGGGAAGAGCTCTTCCCATTTCTCTATTGTCAAGGATGGGTGAGCACTGGCAGCTTTGCTTTTTGATAGATTTAATTTTTCTTTTCTAAGGTTGTCATACTCCTTTTTAAATAAAGCTTGATTGGACGTTATGCTTTTTAATATATTTGACTATACTGTCTAAACGGGAATTTGCAGTTGACAATTTCATTCTGAGTTCCCAATTCTCCTGAGTAACTTCATTATTTATAGCTTGTAATATTGACACAACTGTCCAAATTTTGAAAATTACTCTTTGATCTGGGCATCCTCCTCGTCCTTATTTGGGACGGCTGGTAATGCTGTAAGGTCTTCAATGGTTTATTTTCATTACCCAGCTTGGTCTAGACAGTATTCTCAAAGTCACCGTGCTTTGAATTTAAGTCCAGGTGATTTCTTCAGCTCAAAGTGGCATGTATGGTGAGTTGGTCTTATTGAAATAATAGGAAACCAGAATGAGTCTCCAGTTTTCGACAGCAGGTATTCATGTTTTGTACCCATTCATGCGATAGCCCATGTGGAGCAAGAACTTAAGCAGCTATCTTCAGGACTCCTTCATTTAAGAGCTTCTTTAGGGTGTTTAATCTCCCGCGGGCTTCATTGGCAAGGCCCATATTATCCACAATCGTTTTTAGACTTCAGTAAAACTGAAATTTATCCAGTAGAACATTTCAGGAAGTTTTTTCATCCCCTTGTACATGGTAGATTTCCGTGTGTTCCAGATTTTGTATAGCAAGGATTCGCTGGGTATGCTTGATTGGGGGTTGGACAAAGTTAACAAGGAATTTGTTAGTTGCTTGACTGTCTGTGAGACGTTTGGAAAGATATGCCATGGTTGCATCATGGTCTTCATATATATCTCTAGCTTTAGTGCCTGATCCTTAAGGTAGTAGAACAGGCCAAAAGAGGTATCAATTTGTGAAGTACCAATCCTAAAGCCGTGATATAGGGTTTCCAGCATAGCTTTTACGCTTAAAGATGTAAGATCAATTGGGCTTGTTGTATCTGCATGAGCTCCCCACTGTAATAAGATCCAGGGAGTAGGAGTTACCCGCATCAGAGCCCTGATGGCTGGTATTAAAATAATCAAAGACTCCTTACAACTAGTTTCCATCTTGTTGTCGCTATTTCTTCTGCCCAAATCTGCCAGTAACTGGTTGTGTGTGTCCATTTCAGAGAGTGTCACTGACCCTTTAGTGAGCACCAGTTCTTAGATTTTAAGAACTGCTCGCTTGATAAAATAGATCCTGCACAAATTTTTGGGATGAAGTTTGGCCAAAAATCCTTGATTTAGCCAGTGTCTTATGGTACTTCTCCCATTTGGAAGCTCACTAAGCTTATAAAAATAATCCAACTCTTCTGGTCAATTTTGGGCTTTTTTCCCTATGAATTTGGGAACTTCTACTGAGGCAGGCTAAGATACAAGATGAGAGCTTTGAATCGTCAGCTTGTCAAAACTCTTCAAGAAGAGACTCTATAACAAACCAGATAAAGAGAATTAAAAATATATCTTTATTAAAGAGATACTATTGGACAATCACTCGTTAGGCCAGGCGCCAGTATATATACCTCTAGGGCATCTCCTGGCAGCAGATTGAGCATGCAATTTCCACTGATAACTATATTCCACCTCAATTTGGCCCTTGAACTGATACAATTATAACATATATAAATTTTAAATTTTAGATTTATTGCGGGGAAGGCCGACCATGGGACGGACACTTCCAAATATGACTCAGATGAGACAAAACTTAGTACCAGGGGAGGTCCCCAGAGAAGTGATGCTATCTCTTGCTGCCAGCGGGAACGCCACTTATGGGGAGGGGGAGGGAACATGTGAAGGGGCCGTAACCACTATTGAGCACGTGTGGAGGAAGGGGTCTGAATTTGATGAACCAGACTGGGAACCAGGAGGAGACCAGCTGTCGGCGACGCGGTGGGAGATATCAAACATCCACGCTTGAAAGTGGTCCACCAATTGAGACCAGAATCTGTGGACAGCTTCAGGGAGGGTGGGGATAGATCCAGCGATGGCATCCAAGACAATCGTTTGGATAGTCCACATGGCGATTGCAACCACCAGAGCACGGAGGGAGGGTGGGAGGGAGGAGGCCATTGATGAAGCAAACATATCTCTTGACAGACTGAAGGGATGCGATTGATCCTGGCCTAGAAGACGTTGGACTTCGCGCCATATCACTTTAGAGGTGGGGCACTTCTCCAGGCGGTGGAACAGCGTTCCATACTGGCCACACACGACACAGGATGAGTGTAAAGCGTTAGAGCGCTCAGCTGTACGATACACCCGCCTCAGGCAGCGCACACATGGGAGCGGACTTGAGGCTGCAACAGAGGATGGTGTGCATATTTCCAGATAGTCTTTTGGGTTTCAATGGAATAAGGGATGTCCATCATGTCCAGGTAGTCCACCCTGAATAGGACATGGGGTCGAATGGAGATCACGCCATCATGGATGGGTAGCCCCTGTACCTCTTGTGTGAACTGAGGAGAGGGGCGGCCTCTTCAGGTTGTATGTCCACTAATACGAATTCTCCACTCTGCGCTTCGCATGGAGAGTAGGATTCGTTTGTAGTGGGTTTTTGTCCCGTGAGGACCTGTGGCTGATGTGTGTGATGCGAGGTATTTCATCAGGGAGTGGGGGTTTGATGGATTTTTGAGGCCCAAGGCTCAGGAAAAGTTGGAGCGGGCCGCGCGGGACCAGTGTTGGGATGGGAGTGTAGGAGCAGTGACGGCCGCGATCCAGGTGCCCAGGATCTTGGCGGCATGGGCTTTGAAGTCAAGTAGGCCCATGCCACCATGATGATGAGGGCCAAACATGACCTCTAGCCGTACTGGTGGAGGGTGGCCTGACCAAAGCCATCCTTGCAGCAAAGCATACAAGGATTTGAAGAAGCTTGGGGAGAAGGGGATGGCATGGGCTCCAAAACAGACTTTAGAGAGGAGCATAGAGTTGGCTAAGACAACCCTGCCAGTGAGGGTAGTAGGGTGGGCTCTGAGAGAGGCGATTCGCTTCTTCACGTTGTCCAGTATACGGCCCTCCATTACTGCTGACGCGTATCCACCTGCCTCCATCCACACGCCCAGATGGCGTACCGGTCCTATGGTAGGACGTGGCACAAAGGGGAGCACCAGTGGAGCGGTGTGTGTTGAGTTAGTAAGGCGTGGACGTGGGCGAGCAGATGGGCCAGGTAGGGAACTACTTGCTGGGGCCCAGCAGTTCTGAAACCGACCAAGGAGGATAATTTCAGTTTTGGAGGCGTTCAGTGCCGCGTTGCTTACCCGGGAATATTCCTGGATGAGGGCTTCAAGCGCACGTGCATCTTTGTTATTAGACACCCCCGCTACGCAATCATCTGCAAATGCCAACATCTTGACTGGGGTTTGGCCTGGCACATGGACCCCAGTGAGGTGGGCATTCACATTTCGCAGTAGTGGGTCAAGGCTGAAGTTGTATAAGAGTGGGCTGAGGGGGTCCCCTTGTCGCAGGCCCCTTTGAGGGTGGACTACATTCGTTAAAAAGCCTGGGCCACGCACTGCCATTGTTGCAGATTCCGTGAGCAGCATCACCCAGTTAATGAAGCGGGGGGGTAGGCGGAATTGATGGAGGTAGGCCCTAAGGTATTCCCAGTTTACTCTATCATAGGCCTTTTGTTGGTCCAAGAATACAAGTGCCCCAGAGGCTGTGGACTGACACACATTAGCCACTGAGTGCACGTTATCCCAAATTGACCTTCTGGGGATGAAACTGAATTGTTCTGGGGAGAGGGTGGCAGATGCTACAGTCCCTAAACAGTTAGCCATGATTTTGGTTAAAATTTTGGTGTCTGTGTTTGTTAGAGAAATGGGGCGCCAGTTGGCTATTTCAAGCCTATCCCCTTTCTTGAAGAGTGTGACAGTAAAGACCTCATGTCCTCCTGGTAGGAGGCGCATTTTTAACAGGCTTTGGTTGAGTGAGGCTAGCAGCAATGGGGATATATATTTAAAATATTTTTTGTAGAATTCATATGGAATGCCATCTGGGCTTGGGCATTTTTGGTTTGGTGCACCACAAATGGCTGTCCATAATTCGTTCAGAGTAATTAAGTTCTTTATTTCTGGGTATCAGAAAATGATGCAGATATGAGCTCAGTCAAGAAATTCTGCCATTTCGGTTAGCTGAATTGGTTCAGCTCAGTATAACTTGGAGTAATATCTTTGCATTTTTGATTGCCACTTTGGCCAGTGTATCTGCAATGGAATTATCCGATCTTCGCACCTGTGTGCAGGCCATGCTCTGGTGTGGTGCGAAAATCTTTTTGAAGAAATATGCGGTGCACTTGTCACCTTTAGTGATGCATGTGGCCCTGTATTGGACACAAACCCAATGTTTGTGTTGTCTTTCGAGTGCGTTGAGGTGGGCAGCTGCCTCCGCCCACTTCCAGCCCCATGCAGGGCTATATCCTGTGGCTGGAATGTTGGACTCCAAGTGGGCCAATTCCGCCAGTGCGCACAATATAACCGCCGATGTGGCTCGTGAGCATCTGGAGGAGAGATGGCGATAGTGGCAGATGGTGTCTTCTTTGAATGTTGCCCATGTGGAAATGGGGTCCGCGCAAAATGGTGCAACAAACAATTCTGCCAAAGTTGCCTCTTCCACCCACATGGAAAATCCTGGCGACGCAAGCTTGGGGGGCAGATTTTGCACCAATGTGGGGCCTTTGCAACTGTGATGGGTAAGTGGTATGTTATTGAGACCAGTCAATGGTTGGAGAATTCCATTTTCATTGTTCTGAAGTGGGAGATATGGGGTTGGAATTTCGCTGGCGCTAGAATAAGGTCGATGTGGGTCATGGACCTTAATTGGCCATTATGGATGTGGGGACGCGTCATGTTTTTGAGCAGTGGGGCATGTTGTGGCAGTGCATCCTTTAACCCAAGGGTGGCTTTTAGAATGCGTAGTTCTATGTGACCCTGTGGGGCATGGGGTGAGGGTGGCCACTGGTCTGTTGGTGAGGTTAGCCAACAGTTCATGTCACCAACTAGGAAGGAATCGGGGGTAGCAGAAGGGATTTGACCAATGAGAAAAATTCCCGACGCTCATGTGCACCATTTGGGGCATAAATGTTGATGATTGTGTGCGCAACATTGGCCCATGAGAAGGTGACAACGAGCACTCAGCCATTTAGGAATGTTTCTGAAGATGTAAATTTGAAAAAATTGTTTTTCTGAATTAGCACCCCACAGTGCTTCAACCAAAAGGATAGGGATGGTAGGAGCATTGTTTTCCAAGCTTCCTCGGTGACCTCGTGGACAGTGGGACTCCTGGATGGCCAGGATATCCACGGGTAAATTGTTTTGTAAAAAACTCAGTTTCCTAGCCCAGGATGGGGAGCCTTGAGTCTGGCAATATTCAACATCCCTAGAGTGAAGGTTTCCCCCATCATACCTTAGGTGAGGGGGTGGGCCCCTGGGCCCACCAGCCTCTTCCAGGTCCCCACGGGCTTTCACAGCAGCGCAGGTATTAGCAGCAACGCTATTAAGGTTTTTATTAATTTTTGCAGAAAGAGTCGCATTGGCTTTGGCCTTCACTTTTTGTTTTCCCGACGTCGGACAATTTTTGCGGTGCGGATAAGTTTGGTGCACCATTGAGTAAGGCAAAAAAAAATTTTCGGTTGGGATAGGTCCCAAGTCAGTTTCAACTGGGGCTTGGGTGCAAAGATTGGGTGAGATCGAATCTCCCATCAGATCCTCAGATTGAGTGGCCCATTCGGTATGGGCCTCCCAATCTGATTGGGTGATGGATTCGCAAGTTGCTTCCACTGTGAAGGTCTCCATGTCCTCCTGGCGTTGTGAGTGTGGGATGGTGGTGTTGGCCTTGGCCGTTTCCTTGGCCACAGCCCTACAGGCCTGCTTGGCCTTCTTCTGCTCCTGCGGGGAGATGGGCTTTACCAATAGGTAGCAGCCTTGTGATCCCCATGGGAAAGCCTCCTTGGTGTTTGTGGTTGGTTCGTAGTGCGCCTCTCCGCTGGCTATGGCTGCTGAGGGGTGCTCTTGGAATGTGACGCCCTCTTTGATGGGGCATGCGTGCGCCTTATGGCTGAACACATCACAGTGGGTGCAAATGGGGGGCGCGCTGTCCACGGTTACCCGGAATAGGTGGGTGGTATGCCCTGCAATATCAATAAAGGTGGAGTGCGGGATCTGGGTTAGGTCCTTCGCAATCTCCTCAGTTGGGGTCAGAACTGCGATGGCTTTGCCGGTGCACAGGTGTGGCATCAGCATGAAACATTGCATTTAAAAAGATTGTATTTCGCCATATATGGCGAGACCATCTTTCAAGTGTTGTTCCAAAATTTCATGTTTTACCGTAGTAGGCAAAAAGTCAAATGTGAGGAAAATTTGGTTTGATTTTGTCCATCTGGTGCATTTAGTTTTGATGACCTGTTGCCCTTCGGGGAGGTTGACCACTATGCGCACTGCTGCAGCCTCGTCTGCTGCTATTTTGCTTTCAAAACCTAGGTCCAGCCCTCTGCATGACATGGAGTGAGGTGCAACGTACACCGCGGTCAGGAAAATTTTGTGTACATCTTCACAAAATTTTTCCCATAGGGCTGTTTTTTGGATGTCCAGATACACACGGACTCCGAATTCCACCAATGAAAGTGGCTGGGAATGTGGCGTGTTAATGTACTGGTTGCATTGTGCTTGCCACACGAGTATCTCCGGGGAAATTGTGACCGCCAGTTTTTTTAGATTTTTTTCTATTCCGCCAGATTCTCTGGGGCGTTTTTGAACGTTAGAGGCCGCGGGCCTTCCGCCTGCTCCTCTTGCCTTGCTTGTTCAACTGCTCCCAGACATGGGCGCAGACTAATCCCCTCAATGAGATTATCAAATTAGATTTAGTCTTGAATTGAATAGGTTGCAAAAGTGTTTGAAACGAGAAAAAAATTACAATTATAACATATTGATAGGTATATTGGTGGCAAAATACTCTCATATTTGGGAAGATTCAGGGACAAAAACTGCAATACACCATCCCCTGGTCAGCTACCTTGAATAAAATTTAAAATTTAAAAATTGCAATACAAATGTGCAAAATTGTCCTAGGATCATTCTAATTTGAGTTTCATCATACTTCCGACGAAATACAAATCCTGGTGAAGCTGGCATTGATTTCAAGTAAATGAAGCACCCCTAATAAAGACATTGGCAGGCCTTTCTCAATAGCATTAGTACTCCCATTTGGGCAGTCCATGTGCAAGTGCTATTATGCTGATTATGAGGATCATCATACAAATTTTATCATAGGGTGGAAATTATTATGATTCTACGATTTATCTTTTCCATGGGATTTTTAGACGTTACTTTAGGGTCAATCCATGGACAATTATTTAAGCAGAATGGTTGATATTGCTCCCAATTAGTCAGGACCAAATGTCAAGTTTTGTTGCATGCATAATTGGTCTGAATGTTCGAGAATATTTTGCTTGAGCTTTTGAAAGAATAATTAAATTTTTAACATTGAGATAATCGGCCCAAGATGTATAATAGTAATTGGCTTTTGGTTGAGAATTAGAGTAATTAGCTTGAGTTTTGGGAAGATAATTGTCCTGATATGTTGGTTGTCAAAGGATTTATTTGGGTCAACCACCAGAATCTACTTTTAGAATCCACAGGTATCCTCCACACAGGAATAAAGCAATGCTGGCAACGCTGGATGTCTTCAATATAGTAGTTGTAAAGGGCTCTTACCGGATGCTGAGTGGTAGCTAATATTGTACACAAAGACAGTGGTGGATAATAGGGTACTCCATTTCAAAGTCTGATAATTTACAAGCTTGTGTAGAATATTAACCAAGGTTCCATTGACCCATTCTACCATTCCATTAGAATTAGGGTAGTAGGGTGTAATCAGAACCCTATAAATTACCATTAGTTCGTTCAACTTAGACAGAATATGAGATGTGAAATTGGTTCTATAGTCCATGAGGATAAAAATGTGTACACCCATGTCACAGTATGACACACTCCAGGGTAAATTTGGCGGTGGTGACAGCCCTTAAATTGTTGATCACCCTTGCTTCCACCCATCTTATCAAATGGTCAATGGCGACTATTATATTTGGAGCAGTTTGCACTAGTTGGCAGAGGCCCCACCACATCCAGAAAAACAGTATACCATTCGAAATGAGACTTAACCAGCTGGTAGGTGGTCTTACTGCGGATTTTTTTCTCCACATAGCACTGGTGACAACAAGCAACCGTTTCAACATTGTAGTGTATACCTTTCCAATAGTAATAGGGGTGCAAGAAGTCCAGCGTTTTTCGCAACCCTCCATGACCTACCACTCTATGAGAACTTATAATTATTGAAGGTCTAGTAAAAGGTTTCAGGAAACTCAGAATCAATTCTCCAATCCACTTATATAGTTCCTCATCACGCACAAAAGTATCCCATCACAGCTCATCCTGTACTGTGATCACCTATGGCAGCTCATTGTGATACTTTCCCACAATCATCTTCTCATACATTATGTCTTATAAATACACTATAATGGCGACTATCAGTAATTGAAAGAGACAGTCCACATTCTGATTTTTAGCCCCTGGTTGGTGTGCAATCTCAAAGTTATATGTTTGGAGATTCAAGGCCCATCGCGTGAGCCATCCTTCAGGCTCAAGAAGATTCTAAAGCCAACACAAGGATGCATGATTTGTTACCACCTCAGATTTCCCCCCATGAAGGTATAACCAGAACTGTATATATGTGTATTATATATCCAAACACTCCCGCTCAGTCACAGTGTAATTTCATTCAGGACCTGTTTAGCTCCAGATACAATATGCCATAGGATGCTTCACACCATCATCATCTTTTTTGTTATAGCATGGCCCCTAACGGCGGAAAGGGAAGCATTCAATTTGTACAATAAATTTCTTCTCAAGATTAGGTTATTGAAAAATGGGCATGCTGGCCAACGCGTTTCGTAGAAATTTGAAAGCGTTTTTATAATATTCAGTCCATTCAAATGGGGCATTCTTCTTTAAATGCTCAAAGAGCAGAGCCCCAATACAGCTCAAGTTGGGAATGAACCACTGGTAGTAAACGACCATCCCCAAAAACACCTGAATATCACACTTATTTCCCAGATGAGACATCTCGCATATAGCTTTCAACTTTGCCATCTGAGAACTAAGCCCTTTGGAATCTACCACAAAATAAGGTATTACAAATTCTCCTTAAAATGGCACTTTTGAGGCTTGATTTTTATGTTAGCTTCATCAAGTCAGCAAAACACTTGTTCCAAGTGATTGAAAAGATCTATGAATATCCGCAAGAACACATTAATATTGTCAAGGTAGACTAGAACGCAAGACAGCTTCAGGTCACCCAAAATAGTATCCATAGCCAGCTGGAACGTAGCTGGGGCGTTGCACAAACCCTGTGGCATACTTAAAGGCTGGAACAACCCTTTTTAGGTGATTATAGCGCACTTCCAATGTTCCGCCACTTGCAACTTTATTTGTCAAACCTTAATATCAATTCCATAGTGGAGAAATATCTGACACCGCCTAACCAATCTAAAGCATCGTTATTTGTGAAAGTGGGTAAAAGTTTTTTTGTAATGTTATTAAGCTTCCAGGTAGTTGACTAATGCTTGATTGGTGCCATTTTTCTTTTTGACAATCAGCACTAGGATTCCAAGGAACTCTTAGGCGGCTCTAACAATCCCTATTCAACCAATATATATCTCAGAAGAAACAATTTATCCCGACGTCTTGGAGCGATGGATAGGCCATGACAAGATAGGAGGGTGCTCCCCACATGTCCAACTAATTCACAATTCAGCATGAACATCCCAAATTGTGATTGTCAGATGCAAAGATGGTTTGCACTTCTCAAATAGATCAATCCCCTGTCCTTCTGATCCTCTGACAGACCAGTTAGAGCCTCACGTGGAACAACAGTCATTACACCGGATGAGGGTTTTAAAGTTAGCCTGAGATCTTCCCACGAACCAGTCATGTATCTGGTGAACGTCATTGATAAAAATCAGATGCAGATAAGCCACAACTTGATTCCTCTAAATCTTTATAGACTCCTTATGCAGGTTTTTAATCAACACCTTCACTTCTATCAGCCCTGGTAACAGAAGCCCAGGAGCCACGTGGGGTTTGAGATGCAATTTCTGATACAGCCCCATAATCTCACCATAAAGCCTTCCAGAATATATAATTTGAGCTCCGCCCCTATAATGACATGATGCCTAGAAGGTATGCTTAAAGCACTCGCAGCTCATAGCGGAATCTGAAAGTACTCATAAATCTTGTTAAGAAGTGCTTGGGTTCTCCACTTCATCCACCAATATTGTACAGGAATTGCCCCATCACTATATGAAAGATTAATTTGACTGGGGCGGATTGGGTCTTCCAGAACTCCGCTTAATGTAAAGTAAATGGGGATCTGTTGTCTCAAGATATCAAGTGTTCCTTCCGCCATATCAATCACCACCCTGAATTGCCGCATGAACGCATCTCCAATCAACATGTAATAGTGATATTTAGACAGAACCACGCTGGGGTGGATGCACCTAAAGAACCAAGCCTCAGAGGCAACGTGCTTAAGCGCTTTCCAGCATAGTGCTCTGTGCCCTTGCGGTTTTGTACACCACTAAGTGTTCCATATCAGATTTCAGCCGAAGACTAACCACGAGCTTGGTGGATATAATATTGATGGGAGCACCAGTATCTATTATCGCCCAGATTTTAGTTTTTGCACAAAGATATCACAGTATGTAAATTCTGAATAATATGTATTTGTTGGTGTTTATTACATGAATACCAAGGTTTTTTTGTTTTCAGAAAAGTGATACTACCAGCGCCAACATAAGGATACTCCTGGGCAATTTATTCTAATAAGATCGCCACAGTCACCCTCTCTAGGGTTGCAACATTTGATGAAGGCTCACCATCGACTGTACCATTCCACTCTTGGATTTTTCAGGCGTAAGGCTTTTTCACATCTTGGTGGAACTCCAAGTCTATGTTATTAGGATTTATCCATCAGTTTGAGGCCAATATATCATAGGGGATGTGTTGATATAACAAATCGTCAGGGGGTACCAGGGCTGACATAAAGCGACTCATTAGAATCATCAGGGTCAACTAGGTTTGATTTGGCAGAAGTAGAGCATCCTGTATATACTCTACTCGCCCTTTTACTTTTTTATATAGACAGTCAGTACCTCATGAGCATTAAGCCTTTCCGGACAGCTAGCTGCACGATGGCCTCTTTGGCCACACAAGAACCAAGCATTTGTATATGGTCTTTGTCTCTGCATCACCCCTGAGAGTCTAGGTTGCATAATAAATGATGGGTTGTTAAAGGGCCGAGGATAAGATGGATTAAAATAATGGGGATTGAAAGGAACCATCAACGCATTAAGTGGATGAGTATTAACCAATGGATTGCGCTTGGGTCGTTGGGGTCCAACACCTGAGGGAAATTTGGTAGCAGATACAGGATCATTCCATTCCACATTGGGAGCACTAAAGGTGACAGATAGATGATGTAAATGACTAACAATTTTTAGCAGCTCACCATCCTCTTAAAGAATGTATGACATAGCATTATAAAATTATCAATATGACTTGATAGCCGCTGTCATCGCTATGCCCGCCTCCTCATTAGGTAAGATATTCACTCCCAACAACACATGAGCCTCAGTTGTGAATCACACCGCAAGCTTTACAAAAGACTCATAATTTGAAAAGATATTGTCAAAAACTCTGCCTTGCGCTGAGCCATTTTTGCCTTGCCCCAAACAGATAGATCTCAGTATTATTTACCTCTTGGTAAGCTACGGTACTACTCTTAAGGTAACACGTGACCTGATCAGCGCTTTTAACGTCCAAAGCGGATAACAACAGTTTAGCTTTTCAAAAATTGAAAGACCCTCCACAGCAGATTCAAACCGCTTGAAAAACCCATGTATATTTCCATCATGATTAAATGGGGCAGATTGTCGCTGCAGACCTCCCTTCCCTAACAACCTCATTTAATTTACACTCTGCACAGTGAGCCACTTGGTAGTATACCCATAAGGTCATCAAGTTGGTTGGTATAATCACCCACCAGGTGCAGTTGGTGAAAAAACGTGACGAGCTGATTGGTTATAATTTTATTTTCGTGGAAAAGCATTTTTTGAGCCTGGAGTAGGGTAAAAAGGCAAGCTTCAGTTCTACGTATTGAGACAACTCAGTAAACTGGGGTAGTACCTGTTTAAAGGACCCAAATGCACTATTGCATGGCCAATATGAAGCTATTTAATAAGTTGATCAATGGGCCCCCTATAGTGATCACCTTTGTTAACTTTTGGCGATTTAGTTAATCTGCCAAACTAGTTGCACAGGGTAAAACCTACTGAGAATTGAACAAGAGATATGAGGATTGGTGGCCCCTAATATTTAAGAATAATAAGTGTTTAACGAGGAGCTATTGCCTTGACGATACCAATTATCTAATAATAAACTTAATGACTACTTCCGTTACTCTTTCTTACTCTTCACTTTCTTCATAAAAAACCTCCCCCTTCTCACTCTAAAGCTCAACTCCAAATCTTTGTTATTCCTTGGTAGATATAACACGCTCCGCTTAGTAATTCCATATATACTATGATCTAAGGGTTTCATTTGAACATTGAGGCTTTGGCAGAATTCCCTTGATTCAACAAACCATGATTGCTTTGATCAATTTAATTTGCATTGACATAATCCATTACTCAATCTCGAGTCTTGATTTAATCTAAATTATAATTTACTGGGACTATAGCTTATTGTCCAGTCATATTGTAATCTTAACACCCTCTTTGGGGTGGGGCCAAGGTAAGCCTTGGCCAAAGGCCCTCAGCAGTGACCACCCCTCTTCCTCCCTCTTTTAGCTCTTTTGAGGAAACTCGGCCCCTGTAGTGAGCATTACTGCTGGGACTTCGGAGAAACTCCAACTTGGCCCCTATTAATCAGGGCCTCACAGCCCCAAGCGAGTTAATAGGCCATTAAGACCTTTATTAAAGCTAAAAAGTAAAGGAGATTGTGAGAAACGGTGCCTTTATTATAATGATCCTTGAGGTATTCATAGGACCTCAATGGATCAGGAAATGAAGCGATCAGATTAGGATAATCTTAGCATTGATTGTTGACAATTACTAAGATTTTTATAAAAAAATATTACAAGGGGATTTAGAGAATCCTTGGCATAATTCGCCAGTGCACCTGAAAGGGTAACCTGATTGGATTTGACATCAGATGGTATTTCCCCATAAACCCAATTGAATCGTTTGACATCCTCAGCATTTAGTCACCAGTGTCAAGTATAAATTTAATAACTATTCATCAGGGTTGATCCCAAATACTTCAGATAAGGCCCAACCCAAGTTAATGGGAAGCCCAATCTGGCATCCTCCCATAGGCAGGTCACAACCCCCTAGTTGAGGCTCCCCCTTTAAAGTGAGAATCCCAACAGTCCTCCCCAAATAGACCCGAGCTTCTCCCTTCTAGGAGTGATATGATTATGATAATACAGCACAAAGCTAGTTACTTGGAAGGAAGGTAGAGGAGCCGAAACTCATTAGTGTCTTGATCATTTTTTGTGACAGTTTTGGCCAAATTAGACATAGCCTCCGATTGTAACTAAATTATGTGCTGGGACAACTTCTTCATGGCTTGCTTGAGGTCAGTTCTATCAGAGAAAATATCTTTAGCTTATAATACCAGCACTCCAGGTTCCCGTCCAAACAATATACAGAAAGGAGGCATTTGGAAGATTCTATGGTAACTGATACGGTAGGCCATGAGGACACTTGGTAAGTACAGATCAAGTAAAGGGGGTTTGAAGTGGCCATTATTTTGTGATATAGAAAACTGGGTCCCAATTCTTTCTCCACAGTAACATTAGTGAGGGGTTATAGGGGCTGAAAAGAGCTGTTGCATGCCCATGTAGGTAGCGAGGATCTTCAAAACTCTAGAAGTGAAGTTTTTCCCATTATCACAGAGAAGAACCTGGGGCAACTATGTTAAGAAAAAATATTCTCATGGGGAAAAGTTGCTGTGACCTTAGCCGTTTGAGCAGGACCACAGAGCTAATCCACTTGGTGAAATAATCAATTAAGACCAAGATGTATCAATTTCCTTCAGTAATCTGGGGTAGAGGGCCAACCACATCGAGACTTATTGTATGGAAAGACTGTTGAGGCATAGTGGGTTGGTATTAATACCGAGTTTTAAAAACTGTATTGCTTTTTGCAGGTCAGAAAGCATCTAGGACTTCAGTTATGGTCTCCATGATGCCCTCCAAGTAATAGCGCTCTTTAACCCATTCATATGTCTTCCATACTCCACTATGCCCTAAAATATAATGGGACCCCAAATTGACAGGTACTCACTATGATATCCAGAGATAGGGCAATCAGTTTAACCCTATTTTCTTATACAACTTTTCACTTTCCACCTTGGTATTGTGAGAGTGCTGAGCTAGCATCTTTTGTACAGGTTCACCCTCATTCCCCCATGCATCAGGAGTTATCAGGAGGTCATGTAGCCTCTCAGCTTCACTATCATCTAAATGAAGGGCAGGCATCTGTGATAACCCTCCAATGTTCATATGGTTAGTTCCCGCATGATGCTCAATTTCCATGTTTTAATGCTGGATTTTCAAAGCCCAGCGAGCCAAACGTCCCGTGAGGTCCTTCATATTCTGAAACCACTTTAAGTTTGTGTGGTTGGTAATCACTTTGAAGGAAGTCCCATATAAGAAGTAATGGTAGTGCTTTATAGCTAACAAAACGGCAAGGCAATCCTTCTCTGTAACGCTGTAGTTAAGTTCGTCTTTTGAGAGAATCTTGCTGTAGTAGGAAACAAGATAATCACCCTACGCTCGTCCAGTTGTGCCAAGGTAGCTCCAACGGCGTAATCAGAGGCATCTGTGAACAGCATAAAGGGCTTGTCATAGTCAAGGTTGCGGAGGAACAGCCGTTGTTGCAATAACTCCTTCAGGGTCTCAAATGCGGCTTTTTGTTCAGCAAACCAATAAAATAGAGTGTTCTTATCCAAGAGGCGGATGAGGGGCTCACTGAGCTGGGCGAACTTGGGGATAAATCGATGGTAATACCCCATCATTCCCAAAATTATCTGGATGTCATGTAGGATTTTGGGTGCCAGCACTTTGGATATAGCTGCGACTTATCTTGTAAAGGTTGAATCCCATCTTAAGAGATGGCATGTCCAAAGAAATCCAGTTTTTTCTGGAAGAATGTACATTTTGATGGCTTCAATTTTTTGTAAGAAACCAGCATGTAATGGAACATTTTTTCAAGTGGGTAAAATGCTCATCAAAGGTCTTGAAAAACAACGTGATAACATCAAGACAGAAGATAACAAAGCTTAATTTAAGGTCCTGCAAAATATGATACATTGCTTGCTGTAAATTGGCAGGCGCAATGCAAAAACCTTGTGGTAGTTGGGTAGGTTGGAAGAGACCCTCACTACAAATAAGTTAGCATTTCTCCTGATCTTGGGGAGAGAGGTCCATTTGCCAATAACCGCTAGACAAATTGTTGAGAATTTTATATTCTCAATACTAGGAGACTCCATTAGTGTGCCAGGCAAACAGTATGAAGACTGCTGGCCCTTGCTTTTTCACAATCATTGGTGACCTTTCCCTAGAAATTTGCAGGGCAACCCACCAATCCAGCAGACCAAATAGCTTCTCCTTCTGAGGCTTAACAAAATGTTATAGTTCAGAGGTCCTCTTTGAAACTTTTCCAACAATTGTGGTTCAGCGGCCTCTATTGACTCCCTCAGGGTTTCTCCCCTTCAATCTTTCCAGTTCATCATTGTGGACGCTAGTTGCTTAGGTTCCCACAGGGTTTCCATCTAGTTTAAGGTTGCGAGTTAGTTGTGTCAACCACTCCAGGTGTTTTAACCCAGCACCTAACAACTGAGGATCTTGAGTCCCATTTCTACAAGCTAAGCTAATTACTGTTAACTAAATCTTAATAAAGATGGGAAAACAGAAGATAGAAGATATTTTTATTATGAGGGAGATCAAACTATTTATAGGCATTTCTTGCCTTTCCACATCATTGGAATTTATTCCCAGCATCATCAGCACTAACTGGTGATTCTCCCTGCTTAGTATTTGTCAGCACTCTCACTGGCAATACGCGTCATCCTCAAATGTCCATAATTATGTCAATCCTTGATTCATCATAATCTGAATTAATTAAATATACTGAAATCCTCAGCATAAGTCGCTGGTGTCAAAATCAAACCTAAAATACTGTTGGGGATTCCGCCCAATATTCTCACAAAGTCAAAATGCGATTTGACTTTATTAAATGGTTCAACATCCTTGGCATAAGTCGAAGGTCCTCTATGATTTTGCCTTTCTGCTGGAAATCCCACAATCATTTTCCATATGGAGTTGGTGTGGGGATAAAAGCTGAGTTTAAATAATTAGTATTAGTAGTTTGACATCCTTGGTATAAGTCTCCGGTGTCAAAATTAACTAAAAACTATTAGGATTAACCTCCGATACTTTTTGATGTCAAATTTGAGTAATTCATCATCTTAATTGATGGTATTAAATATCTCAACATCCTTGGCCTCAGTCGCCAGTGTTGAGACCCACTAATTTTCTATTGGGCATGATTCCCAATACTTTCTTGATCCTGCGGATCAAGACAGCTCAACCCAACTGAATGGGGAGCACAAATTGGGGTATTATTATTAAATAATGAACAATAACTTAGCTAACTAATTGGCAATCATCCCTAATTAATTATTATACTAATTTCATTAATATGAGGAATATCACCTGGTTAAAAATCTGACACAAGTCCATGGCAGAAAAGTAGTTAGAGATGGATAGTTGGTCTAGGGCATCATCAATGCTTGAAACAGACTAGCTATCCTTCTTTGTTAGGTTGTTCAATTTGTGGTAGTCCATAACTACCTGATGACCTCCATTTTTCTTCTTTATTAGTAGAAGAGGGGACAATAAAGGGCTTTGAGAAGGCACCAGCAGTCCCGCATCCAGCAACTGTTTCAACTCCGTCCACATTTGGAGCTCCTCAACCTTAGATTCCTAATAAGGCTTGGATTGAATAGGCCAAACATCACCTACGAAATGGTATGGGTCCAACCCTTCATATGTCCATATTCAGTATAGGATTGGGAGAAGATAAAACTATAGAAATTCCAGGAGAGAGTGGACTTTTTAGAGCGCTTTTAGGGTTAGATCCTCAGAAATTTAAACGTGGGTCAAAGCGCATATCACTTGATCAGTAGGTAGTCCCAGATCTGACATAGACCCAATATGATGGACTTATCAGATTTCTTCAATTGGAATCAGCAGGGCTTTTCCAACCTCCTGATGCTTCTTTATGACTATATCCTTGTTAGTAAGATTATTTACCAGAAGATTGATGGGTCACTGGTAGGCAGGGTCTAGGATACCTGGCAACACCCAAGATTCTAAAGAACTTATACTCTCAATGCTTGTTAAGTGCATTAGGAAGTTGCAAAGGATTTATATAGTAAGCTTGGTGTCTTTAACAATTTGTTCAGCCGCTTTTATTACTAACTACTCTGATGCATACAATGGAAGGCCCTCTGAAGCATCTACGGAGTCAGGCAGATTTTTTGTGTTTCTTCCCAAAGTGGTATAAGTAAAAATGAAAGTGGAAGAAGGGTATTAAACTAAGGACATGTAGTCTTCCTCTTAGGATCATCTTTTGTAAAGGATAAGAGAACTTCATAATTGAGAAGGGAGAAAATACTGTTTCAAGTTTATAATCACTTCATACTCAATCATGAAATGAGTGCCAATGAGCAGGACGTATGTATTATTTTTTAATGCCACGGTGGAGCAGACAGGAGGAGCTTCCCAATATATAGGCAACGAAGAGTAGGCTCCAATTAATGCGTGTTGTTGGGCCTAGCAGTTCAAAGCTCTTGCAAAAAGTCCATGTCAGGCCCAACTTAAATCTTATTGATGAGCTTTGAAGAGACCACGTTCACTGGAGCACTTGTATAAAGAATGTCTATAACTTGCACCTTATTGATGACAACCTCTACCTTAGTCATAGTGCTACCAAAAATAGAGGGGAGTTCAATAACCACTTCAAGAAGAGTGAGGAGGCAAGGCGTTGAGCAATCGCAGGCTATTTTCTTTAATAAAATTGAATGGTATGCATCTGTTGGGGAGATCAGATCATAGTAACAATTAGCTGGTCAGCATCACTGGAAGTATCAATTACCTCTGAACACCTCAACTACTGTTGGAGATAGGTTCATAAATAAAATTCATGACTATATCTATTCTTTCAGGCATTAACCTATCCGGTATCTGCACTTCCATTCTGGCACCCAGGACATAATAGCCAGCGTTTACACCACCCCCTTCAGACTCATCATCCGAGGGTTTGTCAAAGACCCCAAAGAGTTGTTGAGAGGGGGCCAAGAAATGAGCTTGTTCTCCTCACAGGGGAGGGCCTTTTGGCGCTCATCTATCCTTTTGGCTTTTAGAGGGAGTAACATAGCGGCACCAACTTTCTGGGGACACTTGAGCAGAATAATTTCGTTTGACGCAGGATCCAAGGTGAGACTGTGGTTGTTCTGGAGGTTGACTCTGAGGGATTAGAGGGTATAGCCGTAGTGATGGACCACTTAAGAGAGAGTGCGGGTGTGATGAGAACTAAACTTGGTTTTATAGGGCTGACTTGGGATGCAGCTGAGGAGAGAGAGCCCGACCTTCTCACACCTGGTGCCTTCGGCTAACCTCTAATGGAGGAGGGCAGTCTAGCTTGGGACGACCCATGAGAACTGTATTTGGAAGGGTAGTCAGCACTGGAGGGGTCAGTATGATTTCCTGGGTAGGGGAGCTTCATGGAGATCAGCAACCTCCAATTTTACCTCTTTTAAATCCCAAATATTCTTTAGGGAAAGCTTCAAAAAGACAATATATCAGCCTAGAGAAAGGTAAGAGGCTAATACAGCCAGAATTTCAGCAATCGCATCATCCAAAGGAGCATATTAGCAAGCAGGAGAGGCTGGGACACACTGTAAAACCAGTCAATGAAGGTGGTAACTGATTCCCACAATAGTAAACTTATGCACATAAACGCCTGTTTTTTCCCAACAAAAGCTCTGCGTGGATCCAAATTCCTCAAGATGTGCATTTTTACCTTGTTAAAGTTTTTAAAGATGGCCATATAAGGTACCATCACCCCTTGGGTGGAGCGTCTGAGGCAGGGGAGGATATGCTTTATTTTTTGGGAATTGGTTGTTGTATCCATAACAGCCTCATAGGCAAAGAGGAATGAGCGATGCTACCCTCTCCTGGGGTAAATTTTTCTCTGAAAGGGATTTTAGAGATAATTGGGGCAGCCTCATGAGAGGCTTAATAACGCGCTGTTCAAATGTTTTAAGATGAGACAGTGCGCTGGATAGCTTCTGGGCTAGAGCATTTGAATGGGGGTTGGAAGCTGCAGGGAGGCTGTGAGGGTTATTCACCCCAACATCCTCCATTTTAATAGTGGTTTGTGTTGTATTACCCCCAGTAGTGAAAACCATTTGTTAAAATTCAGGCTTTTGTTCAGATTGCTGGTGCATTTTTACACCTGATTTAAACTATACTTTCGGGAGAAGTTGGTTCTCTACTGCGGGATAAATAATCGGGGTTATTGACCACTTATAAGTAAAAAACTAATACTTTAATCAAAATAAGAAATTGATTTTTATAAGGATTGTTAGTAATAGCTAAGGGGTCAAGAAACAAACCTTTTTAAGATACCAATGCTTAGTATTTATAGTTTTTGAGGCTTGAAGTGAATTAAGGCATTGTTCAGATTAGGTTAGGAATAGCCATATTGGGGAATATTAGGTTTTGGCCTATTGGGGCTCTTGATACTCGACTCACTTTGACAGAATGACCAATGGAGGGGTAATAGCAGGTAGGATAAATCCATGAGGCAAGGATTTAATTTATTTTACCCAATTATGGGAGAAAATAATTGCATCTGATGAAAACCCCTCTAAGGCTATAAAAGGGGTGGTCGTAGGGTAGGTGTTTGGACTAAGTTAGCGTGGGATGGAGAGAACCCTCAGAACAACAACCCCGAATTTTGCCGCAGGTTTGGTGTTACCATGCTACTAGCTATAGGGCGATTCAGCCAAGGATTGGGGGCAATAGTAATACTATAATTTGCAGGGTTACACCAAGAATTGACCAGGGTTTTTTGGCCAATGTTATTCATATTAAAACCCAAATCACTCTTAGTATAATATCGGACTTGTAATTATCTGACAAGCTAGCGGAATACCCCCTCTAGATGGTATAGATGCTTGAAAAATTTTAAGAGAAGACATTGATATTGTCAAGGTATATGAGGACGCGTGACAGCTTAGGGTCGCCAAAGTAGTGTCCATGGCTCGTTGAAACGTAACAGGGGTGTTACATAGACCTTGAGGCTTAAGTTCCAGTTGAAGAGCCCCTTGGATGTAATAATAGCACATTTCTCCTGTTACTCCACGGGTAATAAATTGCCAGTAACCTGATATCAGATCCATTGCTGAGAAGTAACAAGCTCCTCCTAACCAATTTAAGGCATCATTGAACTGCAGCAAGGGATACAAGTCTTTCTTTTGCAATACTGTTGAGCGGTAATCCATCAAACCTAGTTGGTACAATCCTTCTTTTTTACAATTAAAATTGGCAAAGCCCATAGATTCTTTGACAGTTTGAGCATCCCTTGATCCAGCAGCTTATCAGTTACTTTGGTGATGACTTCTTCAGCTGCCCTTAGTCAGCGAATCAGCTGTGACTTTATAGGGGTGATCCCCAGTGTCCAGTTGATGGAACACCCCTAAGCGCACTCAAGATTGTGGTCATCACCGGCAAAAATCTCCATGAATCTAGAATTAAAGCTATCACCTGGTCCTTTTGTTCTTCCAGTAACTCCATCTAGTTCCCATGCGGTACCAACGCCATTATGATAGGTTGCTGCTTGACAGTTAGACCAAATAAATACAGTGACCCAAACTTGTGAACTCAAAGGACCTCCTCAACTGGGATCAAGTGTAAATACGCCACTATTTGATGTTGGCAGGTTTGCAATGGTTCGTTTTGTAGATTTGCTAGCAAAACCTTGATCTCCCCATGCCCTAGAATTATAATGCCTAGGGCCACTTGGAGCTCAAGACGCAGTTGCTAATAAAGCCCAATGACCTCCCCATAGAGACTGGCTGGTACAACCACCGCTAACTCAATATTTACTATCAATTTTTGTCTAGAAGGGATGGATAAGGGCCCAGCAGCTCTGAGAGGCAGTCCTTGGTATTTATATATCTTCTGGGGGAAGGGCCTGGTTTTCTTCTTTAGTTTATGGGTACTAAACCAGAATCTCCCCATCACTATAAACAAATGTTGATATATCCCATATGCACCAGATCCTTCAGCATCCGCTGGAGGTAATATAATTGGGATCCACTGCCCCAAAGTTTCAAAATCTCCTCAGTCATATCAATGATGGCACCAAAGCTTTGCACAAAAGCAGTTCCAATTAGCAGGTCATAATTATTTTTTGGTAACACTATCTCCAGAGCTATAATGACAATTGACTCAAACTTCAAAGGTAGCACACTATACGCTCCCTCAGAGACCGTTCTTTCTGCTCCAGCAGCCCCATACACTATTTGATGTTCCACATCAGGTTTTAACATCAACTTCGCCAACACCTTAGTGGAAACTATGTTGACTGGGGCGCACATATTTAAAATAGCATGGACTCAGGTTTTTGCTACAAAAGTTTCATAGTACATACACTCAGAATAAGAATAATTCTGACTATTTGATAGTGGACATTTTAAGGATCTCTCTTCCCTAGAAGGTTCATAATCCCTTCCCCAATTTTAGGGTATTCCTTACCAATAACATACACTTGGAGGGCGACATTTACTCCTTTCAGGAAAGGTGCATCTGAGGACGATTCCAGCTTGTCTGGGGAAGTTTGTTTATATTTTGGCAGGCTTAAGGCTTTGGTTGCTCCTGAGGTTCTTCTTCCGCCGGAGCCTTAGTTTGTGCTTGTGTCAGTACATTTATCCCTCTAACCGACTGCTGATATAAAAACTTGTCATCATACTTAGAGACTTCTGTTGAATATACTTTGATAGATTCAGGTGGGACGTTGGGGGTTGAGATAGCGGAGGTAGAGAGTCCCATCTATACTCCTTTCCATCTTTTCCTGGTAGTACTGATCCTGCTGTACATATTGGACCTGACAATTAGGCAACTCCATTCAAGGTGTCCAGGGCGACTAAAATTAAAAACAATTTACCTCAGGGCCCACTTCCTTGGTTATTGTAGGATGGGCCAGGCTGATAGTTTGACTGTTGGTGATTAGCATAATTAGTCAGTCCAATAGTTTGACTGCTGACGGTTGGCATAATAAGGCCCAGATTGGAAGTTGCACTGCTGGGGATTGTCATAAGCAGGTCCATATTGGAAATTAAACTGCTGGGGGTAATTTGGTCAAGGGCAAGGCGCATATTTAAAAAACAAGGCTGGGGGTTACTAGGAGGAATCTGAACAGGGTGGAATAGTTCCCCTAAATAAGAAGGCCCAGCCACAGCTGCTGTAGGTTTCTGATCTGTATTAAGCGGAGTAAAGGTAGCGGATAGATGGCGCAAAAAAATTGTACAATTTCGAGTAGGGGTACGTCACCTTCCAAAACTGGAGCCATGACGTTGTAAAGTTCACAGTATGGCTTCACCGCATAGGTCATCACAATTTTCACATTGGCTTCAGCTAGAGTGCCTGCCCTATTAACTCATGGGCTTCCACCGTGAATTGTTTGGCAAACTCAGCGAGGGTCTTGTTACAATGTAACCTAATGGTCAAGAATTCAGACTTTCACTGTGACATCTTTGTGTTACCCACAAACAACCTCAGCACAGTATTCTTCACTTATTGGTATGTAATAGAACTGATTGGGGAACTACTTTTCTTTCTCGTTGCAAACACTTTTGCAACAAATTCAATTCAAGACTAAATCTAGTTTGATAATCTCATAGAGGGGATTAGTCTGCGCCCATGTCTGGGAGCAGTTGGGTAAGCAAGGCAAGAGGAGCAGGCGTAAGGCCCGCGGCCTCTAACGTTTGAAAACGCCCCGGAGAATCTGGCGAAATAGAAAAAAATCTAAAAAAAAAACTGGCGGTCACAATTTCCCCAGAGATACTCGCGTGGAAAGCACGAAGCAACCAGTACATCAACACGCCACATTCCCAGCCACTTTTGTCGGTGGAATTCGGAGTCCATGTGTATCTGGACATCCAAAAAATGGCCCTATAGGAAAAATTTTGTGAAGATGTACACAAAATTTTCCTGACCGTGGTGTACGTTGCACCTCACTCCATGTCGCACGGTTGGCTGGACCTAGGTTTTGAAAGCAAAATAGCAGCAGACGAGGCTGCAGCGGTGCGCATAGTGGTCAACCTCCCCAAAGGGCAACGGGTTGTCAAAACTAAATGCACCAGATGGACAAAATCAAACCAAATTTTCCTCACGTTTGACTTTTTGCCTACTACGGTAAAACGTGACATTTTGGAGCAACACCTGAAAGATGGTCTCGCCATATATGGCGAAATACAATCTTTTGAAATGCAATGTTTCATGCTGATGCCACACCTGTGCACCGGCAAAGCCATTGCAGTTCTGACCCCAACTGAGGAGATCGTGAAGGACCTAACGCAGATCCTGCACTCCACCTTTATTGATATTGCAGGGCATACCACCCACCTATTCTGGGTAACTGTGGACATGCGCCCCCCATTTGCACCCACTGTGATGCGTTTGGCCATAAGGCGCACGTGTGCCCCATCAAAGAGGGCGTCACATTCCAAGAGCACCCCTCAGCGGCCATGGCCAGCGGAGAGGCGCACTACGAACCAACCGCAAGCACCAAGGAGGCTTTCCCATGGGGAGCACAAGGCTGCTACCTATTAGTAAAGCCCATCTCCCCGCAGGAGTGGAAGAAGGCCAAGCAGGCCTGTAGGACTGCGGCCAAGGAAGCGGCCAAGGCCACCACCACCATCCCACACTCACAACGCCAGGAGGACATGGAGACCTTCGTGGTGGAAGCAACTTGGGAATCCATCACCTAATCAGATTGGGAGGCCCATGCTGAATGGGCCACTCAATCCGAGGATCTGATGGGAGATTCGATCTCACCCAATTGCTGAGCCCAAGCCCCAGTTGAAACCAACTTGTGACCTATCCCAACCAAAAAAAAAAATTTCTGCCCCACTCGACGGTGCACCAAACTTATCCACACCGCAAAAAATCGTCCAACATTGGGAAAACAAAAAGCAAAGGCCAAAGCCAACGCGACTCTTTCTGCAAAAATTAACAAAAATCCAGATAGCGTTGCTGCTAATACCCGCACTGCTGTGAAAGCCTGTGGGGACCTGGAAGAGGCTGGTGGGCCCGGGGGCCCACCCCCTCATACCTAAGGTGCGATGGGGGAAACCTTCACTCTAGGGACACTGAATATTGCCAGACTCAAGGCCTCCCTGTCCCAGGCTAGAAAAATGATTTTTTACAAAACAATTTACCCGTGGATATCCTGTCCATCCAGGAGTCCCACTGTCCACAAGGTTCCGAGGAAGCTTGGAAAACAATGCTCCTACCATCCCTATCCTTTTGGTTGAAGCACTGTGGGGTGCTAATTTGGAAAAACAATTTTTTCAAATTTACATCTTTAGAAACATTCCTAAATGGCTGAGTGCTCATTGTCACCTTCTCATGGGCCAATGTTGCACACACAATCGTCAACATTTATGCCCCAAACAGTGCACATGAGCGTCAGGAATTTTTCTCATCGGTCAAATCCCTCCCGCTACCCCCCAATTCTTTCCTAATTGGCGACATGAACTGTTGGCTAACCGCACCAACGGACTGGTGGCCACCCTGACCCCACGCCCCACAGGGTCACGTAGAACTACGCGTTCTAAAAGCCACCCTTGGGTTAATGGATGCGCTGCTGCAACATGCCCCACTGCTCGAAAACATGACGCGTCCCCACATCCACAATGGCCAATTAAGGTCCATGACCCGCATTGACCTTATTCTAGCGCCGGCGAATTTCAACTATACATCTCCCACTTCAAAACAATGAAAATGGAATTCTCTGACCACCAACTGGTCTCAATAACATACCACTTACCCATCACAGTTGCAAAGGCCCCACATTGGTACAAAATCCGCCCCCCAGAGCTCGCGTCGCCAGGATTTTCCACATGGGTGGAAGAGGCAACTTTGGCAAAATTGTTTGTTGCACCGTTTTGCGCGGACCCCATTTCCACATGGGCAACTTTCAAAGAAGACACCATCTGCCACTATCACCATCTCTCATCCAGACGTTCACGAGCCACATCAGCAGTTATATCGCGCGCGCTGGCAGAATTGGCCCACTTGGAGTCCAACATTCCAGCCTCAGGATATAGCCCTGCATGGGGCCAGAAGTGGGCAGAGGCAGCTGCCCACCTCAACGCACTTGAAAGGCAACACAAACATCGGGTTTGTGTCCAATACAGGGCCACACGCATCACTAAAGGCGACAAGTGCATCGCATACTTCTTCAAAAATTTTTCTGCACCATGCCAGAGCGTGGCCTGCACACAGGTGCAAAGATCGGATAATTCTATTGTGGACACACTGGCTAAAATGGCAATCAAAATGCAAAGATAATACTCCAAGTTATACCGAGCTGAACCAATTCAGCTGGCTGAAATGGCGGAATTTCTTGACCGAGCTCATATCCGCACTGTTTTCCAATACCTGGAAATAATGAATTTAATTACTCCGAACAAATTATGGACTACCATTTGCGGTGCGCCAAACTGAAAATGCCCAGGCCCAGATGGCATTCCATATGAGTTCTACAAAAAATAAATCAAATATATATCCCCATTGCTGCTAGCCTCACTCAACCAAAGCCTGTTGGAAACGCGCCTCCTACCAGGAGGACATGAGGCCTTTACGGTCACACTCTTCAAGAAAGGGGATAGGCTAGACTTAGCAAACTGGCGCCCCATTTCTCTAACAAACAAAGACACCAAAACTTTAACAAAAATCATGGCTAACCGTTTAGGGACTGTAGCATCTGCCACCATCTCCCCAGAACAATTTGGTTTCATCCCCAGAAGGTTGATTTGGGATAACGTGCACTCTGTGGCTAATGTGTGTCAGTCCACAGCCTCTGGGGCACTTGTATTCTTGGACCAACAAAAGGCCCATGATAGAGTAAACTGGGAATACCTTAGGGCCTGCCTCCAACAATTCCGCCTACCTCCCCGCTTCATTAAATGGGTGATGCTGCTCACGGAATCTGCAACAATGGCAGTGCGCGGCCCAGGTTTCCTAACGGAAGTAATCCGTCCTCAAAGGGGCCTGCGACAAGGGGACCCCCTGAGCCCACTCTTATACAACTTCAGCCTTGACCCACTACTGCGAAATGTGAATGCCCACCTCACTGGGGTCCATGTGCCAGGCCAAACCCCAGTCAAGATGATGGCATTTGCAGATGATTGCGTGGTGGGGGTGTCTAATAACAAAGATGCATGCGCGCTTGAAGCCCTCATCAAGGAATATTCCTGGGTAAGCAACGCGGCACTGAACGCCTCCAAAACCGAAATCATCCTCCTTGGTCAGTTTCAGAACTGCTGGGCCCCAGCAAGTAGTTCCCAACCCGGCCCATCTGCTCGCCCACGTCCACGCCTTACTAACTCAAAACACACCGCTCCACTGGTGCTCCCCTTTGTGCCACGACCTACCATAGGACCGGTACGCCATCTGGGCGTGTGGATGGAGGCAGGTGGATACGCGTCAAAAGTAATGGAGTGCCATATACTGGACAATGTGACGAAGCGAATCGCCTCTCTCAGAGCCTACCCTACTACCCTCACTGGCAGGGTTGTTCTTGCCAACTCTATGCTCCTATCCAAAGTCTGGTTCGGAGCCCACGCCATCCCCTTCTCCCCAAGCTTCTTCAAATCCCTGTATGCTTTGCTACAAGGTTGGCTTTGGTCAGGCCGCCCTCCACCAGTACGGCTAGAGGTCATGTTAGGCCCTCATCATCATGGTGGCATGGGCCTACTTGACTTCAAAGCCCATGCCGCCAAGATCCTAGGCACCTGGATTGCGGCTGTCACTGCTCCTACACTACCATCCCAACACTGGTCCCGCGCAGCCTGCTCCAACTTCTCCCGAGCCTTGGGCCTCAAAAATGCATCAAACCCCAACTCCCTGATGAAATACCTCGCATCACACACATCAGCCACAGGTCCTCACAGGACAAAAACCCACTACAAACGAATCCTACTCTCCATGCGAAGCGCAGAGTGGAGAATTCGTATTAGAGGACATACAACCCGAAGAGGCTGCCCCTCTCCTCAGTTCACACAAGAGGTACAGGGGCTACCCATCCATGATGGCGTGATCCCCATTCGACCCCAAGTCCTATCCAGGGTGGACTACCTGGACATGATGGACATCCCTTATTCCACTGAGACCCAAAAGACTATCTGGAAATACGCACACCATCCTCTGTTGCAGCCTCAAGTCCGCTCCCATGTGTGGCGCTGCCTGAGGCGGGTGTATCGTACAGCTGAGCGCTCTAACGCTTTACACTCATCCTGTGTCGTGTGTGGCCAGTATGGAACGCTGTTCCACCGCCTGGAGAAGTGCCCTACCTCTAAAGTGATATGGCGCGAAGTCCAACGTCTGCTAGGCCAGGATCAAACACATCCCTTCAGTCTGTCAAGAGATATGTTTGCTTCATCAATGGCATCCCCCTCCCACCCTCTCTCCGTGCTCTGGTGGTTGCAATCGCCATGTGGACTATCCACATGATTGTCTTGGATGCCATCGCTGGATCCATCCCCTCCCTCCCTGAAGCTATCCACAGATTCCGGTCTCATTTGGTGGATCACTTTCAAGCGTGGATGTTTGGATATCTCCCACTGCGTCGCCGACAGCTGGTCTCCTCCTGGTTCCCAGTCTGGTTCATCAAATCAGACCCCTTCCTCCACACGTGCTCAATAGTGGCTACGTCCCCTACACACGTTCCCTCCCCCTTCCCATAAGTGGCGTTCCCGCTGGCAACAAGAGATAGCATCGCTTCTCTGGGGTGCCTCCCCTGGTACTAAGTTTTGTCTCATCTAAGTCATATTCGGAAGTGTCCATCCCATGGTCAGCCTTCCCCACAATAAATTAAACTAAAATTAAATAGAATTGATTGGGAGATGGCACGTGATTTGGTTGGCACTACCAACATCCAAGGCGGATATCAGCAATTTAGCCTTGCATCAGTATGGGTCTCCTTATAAATTCAAATTCAAGTTTTTTTAAAAAACTCATGGATGTTCCCATCACAGCCAAATAGAGGAAGCTTATCAATCCAAACCTCCACCTCTTGCTTCTAACTGTGAGCCTTTGGAGCATACAGAGAAACTGGTCAAGATCCATATGTGGTCTCTTGTTGCAGAACTGGTTCAGTAGTACCAGAAGCATACAGCTTGTCCATTGCTTCAGTGGTGGCGTGGATAGCTTCAGTGGACAGTATGGTCATCACTTGGGGATTTAATTCTCTAAAACAATCTTCTCTGGAGCTGTCTTAATGGGTTGAGTAGCTCACGCTGCCTGTATGATTGGCAAAGAGTGGCTCAACTGGGTACCCAGCCTCACAATCCTCATAATATAAGTCTTCCTGAGTGGGCCCTTGTGATCCTTCCACTATCCAACGAGGGTTCTGGGGGTGGGAGGTGATTGTCAACTTCCAATACACATAATGTAGCCATTCTTTAGTGCCATCCATGCGAATAGCTAGCTGCCTGTTTTGTTATCCAATAATTTTTAGTTGGCTGAACGTGTTGTTGAGCTGGTTCATTACATCATTGTGCTTTTGAAGGAGCTCATCTTGATTTTTGAACGCAGCGCCAAAAACGAGTTTGATGTCCATGTATTTGCTGGTGCAGCGTGCTGTGAGGCTTCCCCACCAAAGCAGACTGGATGCATCATGACCAATGGCCGAAGATTTTTTTAAATTTGTTTTTTGATGAGCTTCTGTAGTGAGAACCACTCTTATAGAATTTGTTGATATTGTTGAGATACGCTAGAAGGGTTGCACAGGGTTGTTCCCACTGAGCAACGATGGACGATATGAAGAGTGCTGGTCCTTGAAACCTATGGTAATAATTTCATAGAATATGAAGCAACAGCTTCAGAGATGTCAATTCATTTATTATAATATATACAACAGATCCTTCTGCTCAATCTCCACTTCCTAATAACTAAAATCCTCCCACTTCTAATTTTCTCATTACGCTTATATATCATGACTTCATCTGATACCAGCCCTTTTTGCTTAGACTATTCTGTTCCACCAAATTCTCATTGGATCATCATTGTAACTGACATGCTCTGGAAGTGCCTATTAAACTTAATTTTCTATCATTTTAGTTCAAGGCAATCTACTAAATATTAGTTGCAAGTCACCATTGCCTTATCGCCTTACCTGGAGGCGATCCAATAATTATCCAACCGGAGCTTGGTATCACTCCATTAGCTTATTTTGAGACAACCTCACCATATTTTTCTATTATAGGCTTCATCCAATAACACCCAATTTGCCGCAGCTATTTAAAGCTTATTTCCAGTCATATCAGAATCTCAACAAAGGGTTTACAAAGATTGCCAATATCTTTCATCTGATACAATTAACAGTTCATTTTGTTGGGCAGCCAAATGCCAAAAGTTTTCAAATCACTAATTACTAAGTTAAAAACAGTGCCTGTCCTACAATATTTATATTTTATGAAACCATTATCATACAAAATCGTGCCTCACTAACCATAATTAGTGGTTTGCTATCTCATATTTTGATATGATGTGGATAAGCACCCTGTCGCCTATTGCAGCAGAACGCTGGATAAGCATGAGTGTAACTATACAGTAACACAATGTGAATGTTTGGCAGTGATCTACGCTTGTAAGCAATTATGAGTGTAAATTCATGCCATCAAGTTTCAAACAGTACTAGATCACAGTTCATTACTTTAGTTTCACAACCTAAAAGATCCTGAGGGCTGCTCAGCCCTCTGGTTTCTGAAATCACAAGTGTACAACTATAAAATCAATCAAAGAGAAGGAGTCAATCATCAGAATGCAGACAGATTATCGTGACTTTCAATTGTGGTTTTCCTGAGCAATCTGGACAATGAGCCTATGAAGAATATAAATACAAGAAATGAGGATGATCTACATGAGGTTAAGAAGGCTATTGAGAAAGCAATTAAAGATAATGAATATTTTGTTGGAGCCCTATACAAACTTAAGCATGTGGGACAGCATAGGATTTTTCTGAAGTACTCTGAACAGTTAATCAAAAAGTTTGGGCTCACAAGGTTGTGGGACATGGGGGACTGATTAGGTGCTAAAATTTATTTGAACAATTACTAATAGGATTACATGATATCTCTCTTTTGCTTCGATAACTAAATCAAAGCAAAATTTGGATTTTATATAAAATACAAAAAATGACCGCTCAATCAAGCCAAAGCTTACTGACGTTAATGCTGTTGACACCTGCTGCCCCAGCTTGTGGTGGTGGTGCACCGCCATCTGGCATCTTTCAGCTTCCACCAAAGTGCGCCTGGGATGGCTCTTCTAGCCCCCTAAAGCTACTGGGCGTTATGTCCCCCTCAGGACTTGGCCCATCATCTTACAAGTTCCCAGGTGGGGCTCCAGAGCCTTTTGGTGCTCCAACGGAGTAATTTTTGTTTTGGCCTTCAGGTCAAATATGGGAACCTTTTCCCATATGCAAGTGTGGCCATCATCAAGATGTCCAGGGCGGTGTTTAAACCCTCCATCACTATTGATTTCCGCCCCTTTAAGGGGTATTTTGACCTAGGTTTCCATTACGAGGCCAATTCAAATGCAGTATCTAAAATGAATTAATTTATAAAAAATTTCTCCAACCATTTGAACCTGGCTCCCAGATGAGGCCACTTTGGTGGTCCAGTGAGCTGGGTTGCCTTCCTACCTTTCCCCCAAATGCCTCCGCCTTGAGCTCACATAGGGTTTGGCTGTTTTTGGCATAGAACCCATGTTGCAATTCATGGTTCTGAATGGAGTGGATCATTTGGCAGGACCATACGCCTTTGTGACGATCTTCCCATTTTATTGCAAAACTCACCTCGCAATTACCCCTCACACAGTGATCAAATCCGCCCCAGATCACCCATTATGGTCGCGCATCAAGAATGGCCACACCATTTGCCCCTTGTGCTTTGAGCTCGATCACTCAAAGTGAAAGTGTCCTATGGCTTCTGCCTCCACTGCCTCCACTGCTTCCACTGCTCCTCCCTCCAATGTCAGGTGGATGGCTGGGTCAGCTCAATTTTTCAAATGTGACTCAATCCTCCCACCCCAACCTCAGCGAATTCTGGCGTTGTTTCTAAGATGACAGCCAATCAAAAATTTCAAAATTATAAAAATTCTAACAATTTGACCAGATTACAAAATCCTGAATTGATGGCTGACTCAGTTTCATCTGAGCTAACATGGTCAACTGCTTGTGGACAATCAGCTTCTGCCACTGTCCGATTCTGGTGGCTGGCTCAGTGCTGACTGAATCCAATCCATTTAATGCTCTCATATGGATTGATGAGAATGACGACCATACCATGTCAAACCAGATTTTGCTTTGGGGGAATTTTTCATTGATCCTCCCAAATTGTGACCACCATTTTCGCCCTTGAAATGGTTTCCAAATACAGAAAATATTAATAAAATAGCAGTTGAAGCCGCTGCAGCTCCTTCTAACACCCTCCTCCTCTATCAACTCAATGGGGCGATGGAACCCCTTGTTGAGGGCATTCCCATCCAAATTTCCCCCATGATTTCAAGGAGGATGCAATATATAAAATTGAGGAGCTCGCTTTTGGAGTGAGCTATGCTTGTATTGATGTAGCAAAATCCTTTTCATTTTAATTACACTTATCCCAAAACCCGCAGGCGCATCAAGTCTTTCACTTGTGTGCTGGCTCTCATCACTTTCGCTGAGCATCAATTTGCTCAATACGTTGAGGTGATGGACACTGCTTGCCTCATAAATGAAGAAAACCCGCAACTATACCCCCTTATGCTACATTTCACTGGTTCTCCCACCCTGATGCTGTCCGCCATGGTACACCAGCTAAAGCGGGCGCTGGACAAAAGTTGTCCTAAAGCTTCCTCGCCTTCTGATATGGCTTCCTAGGCTGTTAGCTGAGGTTCCATATTAGGATTTTTTTATCTTTAATAATCCCTTTGTTTGGCCCATTTGAAAATAAAAATGCATGGTGGCTCCCCCTTTTAGGTTGGGCACCACAGATGCTAAAAAAACTAATAGGATTACAAGTGATCCAATATACAAGATGTTATAAAAAATGCTTCTGTGCCAAACTATAAAGCCCACAGGGCTTTTTTTTAGTACTAGATGGTCCCAACCCAAGGGGGATTCATCGATGTTTATTGAATTACGCCTGGGCTCCTAAGAGCCTGAGGCGAGGGAAGGGAGGGAGGAGGCATCGAGAAAGGGAGGGGGTTTGCGCGCCAGAGCTGTGCTGCAGTGACAACTGAGCGGGGGAGGGTTGGCGACATAGTGCAGACCTTCAGGGCCATCTCAAAGTGTACCTGAAAGTGGGTGATCATGTGTGGAAGGGTCCACACCTGCTGGTCAAAGGCAGCACGAAGGAAGGAGTTATGGATGGTCCAGATGGCTGTGGCATAGGCGAGGACACGGAGGGATCAGTGGCAACCAGGCAATGTCTGCTCAAACATGAGGTCTTGCACAGGGTGTCCAGACCAGGGCTGAGCATGGAGGAGCGCGCGGGCCTTTGGCCAAAATGCGGTGACACCTGGATAGGTGAAAAAACGATGGAGATGGGAGTCAATAGGCTCCACACAGCGGGGGCAGCTTCGGTGCTGGAAGGTAGGGCCAGTCCGGTCCCCTGTCCTGTATGAACAGTGGAGCACCCCCTATAAGGTGTTGGACACCTTTGCTGACAGGATGGGGTGATAGACGTCCTTCCACAAATCCTTAAGGTCAAATATCACGGAGGGAGGGAGGAGCTCAAGGAGTCTTGGGCGGATGGGAGGACGATCTTGGGGGTTGAGGCGAGTTGTGACAACTTGTCCATTGTGCACAATTGCATGGCGACGTGGGCTGAGGCCAGGGCCTTCCCTTCTGTATGGGAAGGCATGGTGGATCCGCGCGCCTACTCGTTTCAGGGCAAGGAGAGCCTGGTTCCAGTAGGGGGATGAGGATGGTTTTAGGCGATGGCCTGGGTGGTTTGTGAGCCACTCCCCTAATGAGGTCAGAGATGCTCTAGGAAGACCCAGGGCTGCTGACACTGACTGGCGGAGGGCGGGCGCCCATTGGGGCATGGGGGTCGCGTCCCAGCAGACAATCGGCCATAGGAACTTCAGGAAGATTGTGGTGGCGTGGGATCGCGTGTCCAGAAGCCCTAGGCCCCCTTCATTGCAGGGTCGGGCAATGGTTGAGAGGGCTATTGGTGGATGGTTTGAGCCCCAGATCCAACAGCGGAGGAGTACATTGAGCCGCGTATAAAAGGCATCTGTGAATGGGCAGACGTGCGCTAGGAACCAGACTTTGGAGAGGAGGAACACATTGGCCATCAGAGCTCGACCCTGGGGGGTGATGTGCCGCCGGTTCCAGCTGGCAATCCTGGAGTTAACTGCTGCAAGGAGCAAGTCCTCATTGTCTTTTAGCGCAACTCCTTGTTGGTTGGTGAGAACGCCCAGGTGACGGAAGGTACCGCGCTCAGGTTCAATACCAAATGGTGGGGGGAAGGTGGGGGAGCCGACCTGTACAACTGTTGTCTTGGAGGTGTTGACCATGGCGTTGGACGCCTTGGTGTACCTCTCAATGGTCACAGCAGCGAGGGCAACATCCCCAGGGCAGCCAAATGCAATGGCAGTGTCATCTGCAAATGCCATGGTGCGTGTGGGGGCTTTACCTGGGACCAGAATCCCTGTTAGCTTGTCCTGTAAGGAGGCCAAGAGGGGGTCAAGGGTGATGTTAAAAAGGATAGGGCTCAGGGGGTCCCCTTGCCGGAGACCTTGTCCAACTGGTACTGCCATTGTAAAACCCATTGGCGCCAGGACTCTGGTGTGGAGCTGGTCATAGAGCGCTGATATCCAGCGCCTAGCTGCGGGTGGGAGATGGAAGCGGGCCAGGGAAGCATCAATATACTTCCAGGCTACCCGATCATATGCTTTCTCCATATCCAGGAGAGCCACAAAGCCATTCACCTTACGAGAGTTAGCAGTCAAAGTCACGTGAAGGTCATTATAGTTGTCCCATAACGACCTCCCCGGAATAAAACCGTGCTGGGATGGGGAGAGGCGAGGTGACACCCATTTGGTGATGCGGTTGGCCAGAAGCTTCGTGAAGAGCTTGTGGTCTGTGTTGATCAACGCTATGGGGCGCCAGTTCGTCAGGTTCTCACAGTCTGACTTCTTGTGAATGAGGGTCGTGATTGAGCCTCTGGAGTCTGGGGGGACCTCGCCATTCACCAAGAGTGCAGTGAAGAGGTCGCGGAGGGTTCTGGCTATCACTGCAGGTTCCAGAAGGTACACCTCGAAGGGTATTCCATCTGGGCCTGGGGCTTTAAGCCGTGGGGATTTCAGAAGGGTTTCCATCACCTCCTGGATGAAAATAGGCGCCAGTAGAGCCTCATCAGCCCGTGGGTCAATGGGCGGCTCTGGAGCCCGCCACAGGAGGTCTTGGATGTCCGATGGGTCCACATGGGTGGCATGGAAGAGGATGGAGTAGAAGCAATGTAGTTCCTGCGTGATTTCCTCCTTATCTGAAGTGGTTGTAGTGCTAATCTTCAGTGCAGTAATATCCTGCGCTGTTGACCGGGCTTTCTGTTTCTGAAATAAGAAGCGGGTGGGGCGTTCCCATTGAGCATAGTGACGAGATGTTATAAAGTTTGCTGCCCGTTCTTCCTGCAGTGTGAGCTCCAAGCGGAGTGCTTCCTGCGCCGCTTCCCAGTCTTTCAACCATCTGGGAGAGGGCGAAGGCTAGCAGTTTCGCTCCAAATGTCTGATTCTGGCTTCCGCTCTTTTGACTCTGGCGCGAGCTGCAGTCATCTGGGCTTTGGCACAGTTGTAAGCAAAGCGGGTGATGCCCTCCTTGGTCACCGCCCATCTAGCCTTGTGGTCAAGCAAGTGAGGTGGGGGAGGTGAGAGTCTCTCAGATGGTCATAGACAGCTTCTCCTTAGTGAAGGGGTTGTTGAGAAGAGCTGGGGCAACCCTAGGCCAGAACCTACGCGACGGTCTAAGTGTGGTGGTGAGGACAACGGTGAGTGACCTGTGATCACTCAGATAGTTGTCACGAGAGATGGGAGAGGAGATGCGGCCAATAAGCAGGGGGCCAATCAGTGCCATATCTATGCGTGACGCTGACTGGAAAGCTCCTCCATCATACTGGATCCCAGTCATGCAACCTAGGCTAGACGCGGAGGGTGGAAGCGCATCTATAAAGCCACTCAGGCGAAGAAAAATCTGGAGGCGACTTGATCCAGGGCGTTCCTTTGCTGCAGGGGGTAAGAGTCATGGACGCGACTTATGGTTGTGTTGAAATCTCCCAAAAGGACTGTATTCCGAAAGGATAGATTAAGTTGGACGAGCTCTTCCAAGAGCCGATTTTGCTCCTGACCTGCATTAGGCAAGTAGATGCTTGCAGCGAAGAAGGAGAAGTCAGGAGTGGTGAGTTTGGCCAGTATGAGGCGGCCACCTAGATATCTTGAAAAAGAATGGGTTTTAACCCGGGGATTCAAAACAATAAGGGCGGCATAGTTTGTCCAGAAGGAGTTGCCTCCAAACTGTTCATTCCATGCAGATTGTTCGTGGGGGAGGATATGGGGCTCCTGGAAAGGAGCGATGTCAATTTGTGCTGACCTGAAGTTTCGGAGGAGGCGGGCTCTATGCTTATAGTCCCGCAACCCATTTGCATTGATGGATTTCAGGGCCAGGGTGCTGCCATGGGGACTCATAGTTGTTCCCCTCCATGTCCTGGGGGGTTGCCAGCGCTTAAACCTGCTGCTGTGAGGTGGCTAGTTTTGAGTCCTTTAGCTTGACTATTAGCTGCAATCCGTGAGGAGCGTCGAGGGTTCTGAGGGGAAGGAGAGGGTGGGGGGCGGAGGACCCAGTAAGCCAGCCTAGGATGCTGCCCCACTCCGTTGCAGGGGAAGGACCTGAGGGTGCTCAATGGTGACCTCCGCGGTGTCCCCATTTGATGTAGCTGAGTCCATATTCACTTCCTCCAACACTGCAAAGGATCCGCGTGAAATGGACTGTGGGGTTGGGGTAGGACTCTTTGAGGTGGCACTTCTACCGCAGGCCGCGGGTTGCCAGTCCATGCTGGTGGGCATAGCTCCATTGGGAGCTGAGGGTTGATGCGATAAATCGCTGGTGGAGGTTGGTGGGGGTGCCGCGGAGCCCTGAGTGGGGGTGGCTGACGAGGGGCACCCTGTGGGAGATGCCTTGCGCTTGGTGAGAGAGGGAGTTGACTCTGGGAGATTGGAGGGGGTGCCCATTGGAAGGGGGGCATGAGCGCGAAGGTATCCCATACCAATAGTGGGGTTAGCTGTTTCAACTGCTAGGCGTAAGGCCTCAGGGGACAGGTCTTGAACGGGAACCTATTGTGTGGGTTGTGGAATTGCTGCTGCCGCCACGTGGGATCGTTTATTGGCCTGGTTTAAGCCCCTGGGTGGTGGCTAAGAGGGCTTGTTTTCGAGCTGTGCAGCCACTATACAAGTGTCCGAGGGCGTTACACCATGAACACCGGGGGCGCGCCTGATCAGGGTCGACAAAAAGATCTCAGGGCATGCCCCAACTACCGCCACACGAGGAATAATCTCAATGTTGCGGGATACAGTGGGGGAGGGGATGAACGACGCCCTAGCAGTGCGAGCTCTTTGAGTGGGAGCATAGTAAGAGGGGACGCTAAAGTCCACTGAAAGAACAGACCCAAACTCCATTAAACCACGATGGAGCGCCAGTTTAAGAGACTCAGGATTAACAGTCGTTGGTAGGTTGGAAAAAGTAACCCATAAAATTTTCTCCAGGTGAGAGCGTGTGCGGGAGATGCAAAGAGATCCACATGGAATAATGACCTGGAGGGTGGCAGCATGGTCAGCAAGGGCAGCTTCAGTGAAGCCCACATCGATGTAGTGGCCCTCCACTGATTCATGGATGGTGGTGTTAATAGAGAATGTCTCCGCAATCGCTGCAAAGTATGAGAAGTAATCCTCTGTATAGAATTCAACAGGGTTATGCCCATAATAAAGGCGAATTGCGTGGGAGAGGGTTGAGCGAGGTAGAGCTTTTTGCGCTCTAGTTTCAGCCCATTTATTCTTGACATCAGCAATAAACGCCACTTCATGGGGATCAGCTTTGGGTAGCGTTGGTGCCAGAGGTTTTTGCCATGCCCCAGTGGCTCCTTTGGTATGTTTGTGTTTGCTTTGGGCTGCAATCGCAGGTTGAGTGTGAGCTGGTGGTTTGAACAAGTTTGCGGAGTTCCCTTGTTGCTGGAATGTTACAGCAGTTGCTGGCGTCATATTGAATTGAGAGGCGGATTATTAGGCCTCGCTAAATTGGGGAGGCCCATCCAGATTGGAATTAACTCCAGCCAATTGGGAGGAGGGCGATGTTTCATCTATCCCAATCTATTTAGGTAAATTCAGCCCGAGTATTTGCTGTAATTTCATGGGCAAAACTCACTAGCTGATTGGTGAATTGGTCATTTTCAGCATATGGAGATAAAGTGCCAAATTGAGAAGTGCCGATTATGGGGTTTAAATGGGACGGGTGAGATTGGAACTGGTGTGAAGTTCCAAAATCTGAACCATTTGAATCCTCATTGGGAAGAGTATATTGTCCCAATTTGGTGCTTAGTGAACCAGAATGTGCGGCTAATCCGACCTTACATATAAGGGTTTGGGGGCCAGGTAGCTGGGTATCGCCCCTCATGGAGGGAGCCAGAAACACAGCGTCAGCAATAATAGATGGGGCTGAATTAGCTGACACAATGGGGGAGGTGAATGCCTGGATGGGCTGAGTTTCATTCAATGAGCAGACGCCATTAAAACAGCGTGGGTGATGGCCTCCTTGGTTGGAGGGAGCCCAGCGGGTTGGTGGAAGGCAGCGCACACAGAGCTGTTAGGCGTGCAGGTTGCAGAAGTGCGATCAGGTGAACTGGCGCTAGTTGAAGTAGCTCCAGGTTGGGGGTGGTGCCTGCTTTCATGGCTGCTGCTTGAGAGCGGGTGATTCTGGTTGACCCTGAGGTGGGTAACCGAGAGTTGCTTCGTTTGGGGGTGGTGCTGGCTCGTTTGGCATAGCCTGCGGGTTCTTTTGCGGGGTTTCCCGCCATATTTGCTAATAGTTTTCGTAAATCTCTTTAGTGGAGCTAAATTTCAGGCTGAATTGATTTTCGAAAAGTGATGCTTAGCAGAAAGAGATGTTAAGCCCACAGGGCTTAATTTTCAGTATTAATCAATCAAAACATACTGGGCCTGAAATATTGTATTGATGATATTGTCCATCCATTACTGGTGAGTAATATTGGAAACAGATAAATTATTTTGCTATTGATCATCTTACTAAGTGGGCGAATCCAAAAGCTATACAAGACGCAGGGGCCTTTATAATGGCTAGATTCATCATGAATTATGGTATTTATTAACATAGATTTTGTCAAAAAATTTCAGTTGGATTCCTCCCATATATATCAAGATTCATGATTATATTAGTTGACAAAGGTGGACTGACCAATTACCTCATTTTGATAATAGGTTAATGAAAATATTTCAATTTGTGCTCCCCATTGTGTTGGGTTATACTTTGATGATTCCGCCGAGACTGGATGTATCAGGGAGAATCTTAAATAGCAAATTAGGTTGTTACAATCACCAGAAAATTATGAAAATGATTATTGGCATAATATTAATTAGTTTTTTCTGATTTAACACTGGCTGTTGAAGCTGAGGATGTCAACATATTTATGAATTAAAATGGATTGATAGTTTGACGTCAATCCCATATCTCTTTCTGCTAAGCATCACTTTTTGAGAGTCAATTCAGCCTGAAATTTAGCTCCACTAAAGAGATTTACGAAAACTATTAGCAAATATGGTGGGAAACCCCGCAAAAGAACCCGCAGGCTATGCCAAACGAGCCAGCACCACCCCCAAACGAAGCAACCCTCGGTTACCCACCTCAGGGTCAATCAGAATCACCCGCTCTCAAGCAGCAGCCATGAAAGCAGGCACCACCCCCAACCTGAGCTACTCCAACTAGCGCCAGTTCACCTGATCGCACTTCTGCAACCTGCACGCCTAACAGCTCTGTGTGCGCTGCCTCCCACCAACCCGCTGGGCCCCTTCCATTCCAAGGAGGCCATCACCCACGCTGTTTTAATGGCGTCTGCTCAGTTGTGTACAACTCAGCCCATCCAGACATTCACCTCCCCCATTGTGTCAGCTAATTCAGCCCCATCTATAATTGCTGACACTGTGTTTCCAGCTCCCTCCATGAGGGGCGATACCCAGCTATCTGGCCCCCAAATCCTCAGATGTAAGGTTGGATTAGCCGCACATTCTGGTTCACTAAGCACCAAACTGGGACAATCTACTCTTCCCAATGAGGATTCAAATGGTTCGGATTTTGGAACTTCACACCAGTTCCAATCTCACCCGTCCCATTTAAACCCCATAATCGGCACTTCTCAAGTCGGCACTTTATCTCAATATGCTGAAAACGACCAATTCACCAATCAGCCAATGAGTTTTTCCCACAAAATCACAGCAAATACTCGGGCTGAATTTACCCAAATAGATTGGGATGGTGATGAAACATCGCCTCCTCCCAATTGGCTGGAGTTAATTCCAATTTGGATGGGACTCCCCAATTTAGCGAGGCCCAACAATCACCTGGCCCCCAAACCCTCGGATGTAAGGTTGGATTAGCCGCACATTCTGGTTCACTAAGCACCAAATTGGGACAATCTACTCTTCCCAATGGGGATTTAAATGGTTCATATTTTGGAACTTCACACCAGTTCCAATCTCACCCGTCCCATTTAAACCCCATAATCGGCACTTCTCAAGTCGGCACTTTATCTCCATATACTGAAAACGACCAATTCACTAATCAGCCAGTGAGTTTTGCCCACGAAATCACATCAAATACTTGGCTGAATTTACTCAAATAGATTGGGATGGTGATGAAAAATCTCCCCCCTCCCAACTGGCTGGAGTTAATTCCAATCTGAATGGGCCTCCCCAATTTAGCGAGGCCCAACAAACCGCCCCTCAATTTAATATGATGCCAGCAACTGTTGTAACATTCCTTAAACAAGGGAACTCCGCAAACTTGTCCAAACCACCATCTCACACTCAACCTGCAATTGCAGCCCAAAGCAAGCACGAACGTACCAAAGGAGCCACTGGGGCGTGGCAAAAACCTCTGGCACCAACGCTACCCAAAGCTGATCCCCGTGAAGTGGCGTTTATTGCTGATGTTAACAAGAAATGGGCCGAAACTAGAGCGCAAAAAGCTCTACCTCGCTCAACCCTCTCCCACGCAATTCGCCTTTATTATGGGCATAACCCTGTTGAATTCTATACAGAGGATTACTTCTCATACTTTGCAGAGATTGCGGAGACATTCCCAATTAACACCACCATCCATGAATCAGTGGAGGGCCACTACATCGATGTGGGCTTCACTGAAGCTGCCCTTGCTGACCATGCTGCCACCCTCCAGGTCATTATTCCACGCGGATCTCTTCGCATCTCCCGCACACGCTCTCACCTGGAGAAAATTTCATGAAATACTTTTTCCAACCTACCAACGACTGTTGATCCTGAGTCTCTTGAACTGGCACTCCATCGTGGTTTAATGGAGTTTGGGTCTGTTCTTTCAGTGGACTTTAGCGTCCCCTCTTACTATGCTCCCACTCAAAGAGCTCGCACTGCTAGGGCGTCGTTCATCCCCTCCCCCACTGTATCCCGCAACATTGAGGTTATTCCTCGTGTGGCGGTAGTTGGGGCATGCCCTGAGATCTTTTTTGTCGACCCTGATCAGGCGCGCCCCGGTGTTCATGGTGTAACGCCCTCGGACACTTGTATAGTGGCTGCACAGCTCGAAAACAAGCCCTCTTAGCCACCACCCAGGGGCTTAAACCAGGCCAATAAACGATCCCACGTGGCTGCAGCAGCAATTCCACAACCCACACAATGGGTTCCCGTTCAAGACCTGTCCCCTGAGGCCTTACGCCTAGCAGTTAAACAGCTAACCCCACTATTGGTATGGGATACCTTCGCGCTCATGCCCCCCTTCCAATGGGCACCCCCTCCAATCTCCCAGAGTCAACTACCTCTCTCACCAAGCGCAAGGCATCTCCCACAGGGTGCCCCTCGTCAGCCACCCCCACTCAGGGCTCCGCGGCACCCCCACCAACCTCCACCAGCGATTTATCGCATCAACCCTCAGCTCCCAATGGAGCTTTGCCCACCAGAATGGGACTGGCAACTCGTGGCCTGCGGTAGAAGTGCCACCTCAAAGAAACCTACCCCAACCCCACAGTCCATTTCGCGCGGATCCTTTGCAATGTTGGAGGAAGTGAATATGGACTCAGACTCATCAAATGGGGACACCGCGGAGGTCACCATTGAGCACCCTCAGGTCCTTCCCCTGCAACGGAGCGGGGGCAGCATCCTAGGTGGCTTACTGGGTCCTGCGCCCCCCCACCCTCTCCTTCCCCTCAGAACCCTCGACGCTCCTCACGGATTGCAGCTAATAGTCAAGCTAAAGGACTCAAAACTAGCCGCCTCACAGCAGCAGGTTTAAGCGCTGGCAACCCCCCAGGACATGGAGGGGAACAGCTATGAGTCCCCATGGCAGCACCCTGGCCCTGCAATCCATCAACGCAAATGGGTTGCGGGACTTTAAGCGGAGAGCCCGCCTCCTCTGAAACTTCAGGTCAGCACAAATTGACATCGCTGCTGTCCAGGAGCCCCATATCCTCCCCCACGAACAATCTGCATGGAATGAACAGTTTGGAGGCAACTCCTTCTGGACAAACCATGCCGCCCTTATTGTTTTGAATCCCCGGGTTAAAACCCATTCTTTTTCACGATATCTAGGTGGCCGCCTCATACTGGCCAAACTCACCACTCCTGACTTCTCCTTCTTCGCTGCAAGCATCTACCTGCCTAATGCAGGTCAGGAGCAAAATCGGCTCTTGGAAGAGCTCCTCCAACTCAATCTCCCACGGAATACAGTCCTCTTGGGAGATTTCAACACAACCATAAGTCGCGTCCGTGACTCTTACCCCCTGCAGCAAAGGAACGCCCTGGATCAAGTCGCCTCCAGAATTTCCTTCGCCTGAGTGGCTTTATAGATGCGCTTCCACCCTCCGTGTCTAGCCTAGGTTGCATGACTGAGATCCAGTATGATGGAGGAGCTTTCCAGTCAGCGTCACGCATAGATATGGCACTGATTGGCCCCCTGCTAATTGGCCGCGTCTCCTCTCCCATCTCTTGTGACAACCATCTGAGTGATCACAGGTCACTCACCGTTGTCCTCACCACCAAACTTAGACCGTCGCGTAGGTTCTGGCCTAGGGTTGCCCCAGCTCTTCTCAACAACCCCTTCACTAAGGAGAAGCTGTCTATGACCATCCGGGAGACTCTCACCTCCCCCCCACCCCACCTGCTTGACCACAAGGCTAAATGGGCGGTGACCAAGGAGGGCATCACCCGCGTTGCTTACAACTGTGCCAAAGCCCAGATGACTGCAGCTCGCGCCAGAGTCAAAAGGGCGGAAGACAGAATCAGACATTTGGAGCGAAACTGCCAGCCTTCGCCCTCTCCCAGATGGTTGGAAGACTGGGAAGCGGCGCAGGAAACACTCCGCTTGGAGCTCACACTGAAGGAAGAACGGGCAGCAAACTTTACAGCATCTCGTTACTATGCTCAATGGGAACGCCCCACCCGCTTCTTCTTTCAGAAACAGAAAGCCCGGTCAACAGCGCAGGATATTACTGCACTGAAGATTGGCACTACAACTACTTCAAACAAGGAGGAAATCACGCAGGAACTACTCCGCTTCTACTCCAGCCTCTTCCATGCCACCCAGGTGGACCCATCGGACATCCAAGACCTCCTGTGGCGGGCTCCAGAGCCGCCCATTGACCCACGGGCTGATGAGGCTCTACTGGCGCAAATTTTCATCCAGGAGGTGATGGAAACCCTTCTGAAATCCCCACGGCTTAAAGCCCCAGGCCCAGATGGAATACCCTTCGAGGTGTACCTTCTGGAACCTGCAGTGATAGCCAGAACCCTCCGCGACCTCTTCGCTGCACTCTTGGTGAATGGCGAGGTCCTCCCCGACTCTAGAGGCTCAATCACGACCCTCATTCACAAGAAGTCAGACCGTGAGAACCTGGCGAACTGGCGCCCCATAGCGTTGATCAACACAGACCACAAGCTCTTCACGAAGCTTCTGGCCAACCGCATCACCAAATGGGTGTCACCTCGCCTCTCCCCATCCCAGCACGGTTTTATTCCGGGGAGGTCGTTATGGGACAACTAAAATGACCTTCACGTGACTTTGACTGCTAACTCTCGTAAGGTGAATGGCTTTGTGGCTCTCCTGGATATGAGGAAGGCATATGATTGGGTAGCCTGGAAGTATATTGATGCTTCCCTGGCCCGCTTCCATCTCCCACCCGCAGCTAGGCGCTGGATATCAGCGCTCTATGACCAGCTCCACACCAGAGTCCTGGCGCCAATGGGTTTCACAGTGGCAGTACCAGTTGGACAAGGTCTCCGGCAAGGGGACCCCCTGAGCCCTATCCTTTTTAACATCACCCTTGACCCCCTCTTGGCCTCCTTACAGGACAAGCTAACAGGGATTCTGGTCCCAGGTAAAGCCCCCACACGCACCATGGCATTTGCAGATGACACTGCCATTGCATTTGGCTGCCCTGGGGATGTTGCCCTCGCTGCTGTGACCATTGAGAGGTACACCAAGGCGTCCAACGCCATGGTCAACACCTCCAAGACAACAGTTGTACAGGTCGGCTCCCCCACCTTCCCCCCACCATTTGGTATTGAACCTGAGCGCGGTACCTTCCGTCACCTGGGCGTTCTCACCAACCAACAAGGAGTTGCGCTAAAAGACAATGAGGACTTGCTCCTTGCAGCAGTTAATTCCAGGATTGCCAGCTGGAACCGGCGGCACATCACCCCCCAGGGTCGAGCTCTGATGGCCAATGTGTTTCTTCTCTCCAAAGTCTGGTTCCTAGCGCACGTCTGCCCATTCACAGATGCCTTTTATACGCGGCTCAATGTACTCCTCCGCTGTTGTATCTGGGGCTCAAACCATCCACCAATGGCCCTCTCAACCATTGCCCGACCCTGCAATGAAGGGGGCCTAGGGCTTCTGGACACGCGATCCCACGCCACCACAATCTTCCTGAAGTTCCTATGGCCGATTGTCTGCTGGGACGCGACCCCCATGCCCCAATGGGCGCCCGCCCTCCGCCAGTCAGTGTCAGCAGCTCTGGGTCTTCCTAGAGCATCTCTGACCTCATTAGGGGAGTGGCTCACAAACCACCCAGGCCATCGCCTAAAACCATCCTCATCCCCCTACTGGAACCAGGCTCTCCTTGCCCTGAAACGAGTAGGCGCGCGGATCCACCATTCCTTCCCATACAGAAGGGAAGGCCCTGGCCTCAGCCCACGTCGCCATACAATTGTGCACAATGGACAAGTTGTCACAATTCGCCTCAACCCCCAAGATCGTCCTCCCATCCGCCCAAGACTCCTTGAGCTCCTCCCTCCCTCCGTGAGATTTGACCTTAAGGAATTGTGGAAGGACGTCTATCACCCCATCCTGTCAGCAAAGGTGTCCAACACCTTATGGAGGGTGCTCCACTGTTCATACAGGACAGGGGACCGGACTGGCCCTACCTTCCAGCACCAAAGCTGCCCCCGCTGTGTGGAGCCTATTGACTCCCACCTCCATCGTTTTTTCACCTGTCCAGGTGTCGCCGCATTTTGGCTAAAGGCCCTCGCGCTCCTCCATGCTCAGCCCTGGTCCGGACACCCTGTGCAAGACCTCATGTTTGAGAAGACATTGCCTGGTTGCCACCGACCCCTCCGTGTCCTCGCCTATGCCACAGCCATCTGGACCATCCATAACTCCTTCCTTCATGCTGCCTTTGACCAGCAGGTGTGGACCCTTCCACACATGATCACCCACTTTCAGGTACACTTTGAGATGGCCCTGAAGGTCTGCACTATGTCGCCAACCCTCCCCGCTCAGTTGTCACTGCAGCACAGCTCTCTCTCTCTCTCTCTCTCTCTCTCTCTCTCTCTCTCTCTCTCTCTCTCTCCCTCCCTCTCTCTCTCTCTCTCTCCCTCTCTCTCTCTCTCTCTCTCTCTCTCTCTCTCTCTCTCTCTCTCTCTCTCTCTCTCTCTCTCTCTCTCTCTCTCTCTCTCTCTCTCGCGCTCTCTCTCCCCCTCCCTTTCTCGATGCCTCCTCCCTCCCCTTCCCTCGCCTCAGGCTCTTAGGAGCCCAGGCGTAATTCAATAAACATCGATGAATCCCCCTTGGGTTGGGACCATCTAGTACTAAAAAAAAGATAGTTTGACGTCAAGATATATGGGATCAATGGTAATTGAAGCCAAAGTTGTTTTATTAAAATACTATCTGGTATTGACATGCGACTTATTCTATGGTAACTATATTGCCAGTGGAATGCTGAGGGTTCCATTATAAGAGTGAGCAATAACAATTCCGCCACCTAAGAATCTAAATACTGGTGACTGAATTCCAAGGATATTCAATAATAGTTTATGTTATTAGTCTATATATGACTGGCCAATGACTGATGCCAATGATGAGTCAAACTAATATTCATTATCTGGGAAGTATAGTTTATGATGGAACAGTTGCCAGTGGAAGAACTAATGATTTGATTGTGATTCTGGTGAACGCTGTTGATTATTGTAAGCAGGCAGTGGATAGCTATGGAAAACCCTAAGTATAAATAGTTGTAATATTCTCATAATAAAGATCTCTATTGCGCCCATTTTTTATTAATTGTAAGTGGGAAGCTGCTAAAATGGTTTAGATGGGACTGTAGATCCCCAAGGTAGGTGCAGGGTGATGCACCTGAAGCGGTCAACGCTACCAACTCCCATATCTTAGCCCTACAAGGAAGTTTTAATGGGAATCTGGCCAACTAGCCGCCAACAATGAGGGGCTGTTGGCTGTCAGCCATGAGGGTGGTGTAGCTAGAGAGTCAGGATTACCAAGATGGTGGAAGAAATTTTCATTGCACACCCTAGAAGGGCTGGAGAGTTGGTCATGAGGGAGAATGACAAGGGGTTGGGCCATCCAGGAAGGTGGCTGAGGACCACTGATGCGCTATCAAAAGGGACCATTGGTGCTAAGGTGAAGTTGTTGGTCTGCTGGGTTCATGGGTTGGACGTGGACTTGTAGGAGTTTGGTACGCCCATGAAGGAGAAAAAGAAAGGGCCAGAAGTCTTCATTTTGTGTGGCTGGAACACTAGCAGAGCCCTGCTGTCAGATTACAAAATTTGTGACAGATGCCCTCATAAGTTTCTGAAATATAATGGAAAAAACTTCACTACACTGATGGTGCAGCGCCTAAATGAACAAATTTCCATTTAGTAGTGCTTTTTACGCCATTTTACCCTGAGACTAATGAAATGGTAGAATGGGTGAATGGTACCCTTTTTGAAATATTGCACAAAAGCAGCTGTGGCGCCATCACACTGGGCTACTTTCCTTAACACTAAGTGTTTGAGTAAAATACTGAACATCATAGTAGTACAATTTATTATTTATCTTAGTTATTGTACAGTAGACAGACAGCTCTACCGCCATTATTATCAACTATAAATTTAATGGAGGTGGATAGCCCTACAATTTAATCAAAAAACTGGAAAAATCATCGATCAAGTTACAGTCCTTGGCTTATAAGAATGTAATTAATTGAAAACAAGTCAGAAAAGTTATAATGATTCCAATTGAGATGACAATTTCAAATTCAAATAATGAGACTAGGTAGTATACTATGATACTCATACTGTGGGCTGTTTGAACAAGTTGTTTTCACTTTATAAGGGTCCTTTTTTCATATAGTGTATACATCTGACAATATATACACTATCAAAGATCAAGATGGTTGTTTTGTTAATTGAGCTCACGCTAAGTTTCTTTATTCATATTATAAGTAATATATATGAATAAGAATAAGAATAATGTAAATAATGATAAAAAAGAAAAATTAGTACTAAATATTATGGTAAATTTGTTAATAACGATAATATCTTTAGGAAAATCAAAAAATTTAGGAAATCATTAATTTTTGAAGACTAAAACTTTTTTCCGCTTAACATCACTTTCAAGTGATTTTAAAAAACAGTTAACTTTTCACCCTCGCCTCACTGAACCAACTTTCCATTCCATGTCCTCAGATCCACCACCTGCTGCCCCAGTGTGAGGCTGCGGTGCTCCACCCAATAGCGTTTACTACCCAGCAGGCAAATTTGTGCAGACTGGCTCATCCAGCCCGCCAAATGCAACTTGCTGATTTGTCCCTCCAAGGGACTTAGTACTGCACCTTACGTGAGTCCACCTAACCTTCCCCACTCCTTAGCCCTACCCTGATCCAATATCTACTTTTGAATACACGTCAAGTATGGACGTCTCTTCCTGTATGCAGACAAAGCAATAATTTGAGCTGGCAACGGCCACCTTTGCACCAGCAGTATTTATTAACTTCTGCCCTTACAAGGGCTATCTCAATATTGGATTCCTCACTGAAGAGGACGTGACCGCTGCAGCAGCAACACCCTTAATTTATAAAAACACACCCATTACCACCGCCTGTAAACGCCTCCTCAATTATACCACACTTGTGGTGACCTTTGCAAACCTCCCTTCACACTTTCCCCCTCAACACTCTATGAGGAGTTAATTGCAGCGCTGTCCACTTATGGCACAGACCTCATCCTCCATTTCCTTGTCCTGAGCGGTGCTGATCGCCTAGCAGCACCTCAGGCAATGGCCACCATTACCCCTCACCAGCTAAACATGGCCCAGCATATCCCACCACATGCCTATATCCCATCCATATCCACCATTTCTTTTGGGCTCACATTGATAACAGTCACACAATTTGCCCCCTCTCATGAATTGGACCATACAAAAAAGCATTTCAATACAATTCACATCCTGTGAACACTGTCAACTCCACCCATGAGGCCACACATGAACAGCGTTCAAATGGGGATTTTGGCTACCCCTCTACCCCCCAGATTGTGCGCTTGATGAACCAGCAGCAAAATCTAGCAACCCAAATCTAAGCAAGCCAATTTAATTATGCCAACCAATCAGGAGCAGGTTTGGACTCATATTTAATCCAAAAATTTACCGCCCAAAAACTTACCCAACCACAGCCTCCATTCACTGAAATAATCCCACTCATCCAAGATCCCTGGGACTTATTGGATGAAGTGACAGAATTTGGTGAAATTGTCCCACCTCCGGACTTCCCAATTAACTTAGAACTTTATATAAATTCAGACTTTGATGCCCCATTCCCACCCAAAAATATGTCCCAAACCCACCGCTGCTTCTTTTATGAGCAACCATTAGCTTACTGAGGCCGCAGTAACCTCACTTAAAAGTTGCCATCTCCACAATGCCGTGGTACTCTCTGTTGTTGAATTTAAAGGTCTGCATGTCACCCAGTTCCCCCTGATTTCCCTGATGTTGCAAAAAGGATTTTGAATGGCTGAAACTGACAACACCGCTGTAAAGCATGTTGCTGAACTGGCAGATTTTTTCCCAACCATGTGCACCAACAGAGCCAACATTACAAAATTTGCCCAACTTCCTGACTCCCACATCCAAGCTGAACACCATGTTGCCAAACTCATGGAGGCTATGCTCCAGGATTAAATTGTCAATGATGATTTATTCAATTTATTTGAGGTAAGCCAACCAGGGGACAGACATTACCGAAACTAAAACTAACATAACTAATTAGTTCAAACAAAACGCCCAAATGAGCGAATTGAGTGAAACACTTTAAACAAAACAACAACCGGGTGGGCAGCGGAAACCGCTTATCCCTCTATGGTGGATGGGGAGGGGAGATCGGGGGCTCATCTTTAACAGCAGCTTCTTCCTCCCATAGTAGAGTGCTTGTCACAGCTGACAGTAAGGGCGTTGGGAAATCTGCAGCATGTGGTTCAATATTGCTAATAATTGGTATTTCATGGAGTTGCCATCTAGTAAAATGGCAATGATATATTTTGCTAAAGCTTTTTTTGGCCTTAATGCAGGCGTCTGGGAGTTTAACAAACGTGGCGGTGTTAATTCAGGTAATTTTGGCTTTTGGGTTCCATGCTATAGTTACCACGTTCTGGATAGCATCGTTAATATTTTTTGTAACTGTTTTACTGTGATTTTATTCTTTTGAGAAAGACTTTCAGTGATAACAGGAGGTGGAATTCCTCCTGTGAGCATTGCTACTGATTTGGCGACAGCTTTATGAAGGGAATGACAATCTGGTGTTACAACTGCTTTGACTGTAAGCTGGTGATCGCTGAAAAATACTTTGTCATTTGGCTGTGGGGTATATAGTCAAGGGGGTATTTGGCGTCCCATTCTGCATTAATGAACTGCTCGATCTTCAGAGATGATTCTTGAATGAGCTTACCTGATTTGTCAATTACAGCCATTAATTCCCGTGAGTTTTGGTTGAATTGAATTGGGGAATTGGCGTATATTTGAGGTTTGGTTAATTCGTTGGAGGAAGCATGGGATCAAACTGGGATCCAATCTAATGCTTGATTGGAGGAATCATGTGTGGCATTGGGGCGAGGAGGAGGTTGATTGGTGGCTGCAGGTGCAGCTGCAGCTTCCAGTTTAGGGAGGGGGAGGTAGGATTGTGCCCTATGCCAGGACTTGTATGGGGTGGGCGGCAGATTGTAGGTCAGTGGATGAGTTATCTGATCCATCAGAAGTGGCTAAGGAGGGGCACTTGCATTTTGTGTGGTCCAACTCAAAAACATGATGTACAGATCGTCCACCAGCCCTTGACGTGGGCCCAAAATGGATAATCAGGCGCTGAAGGAATAATAGTGCAAGGGAAAATTGACACGGCGATTTTACTAAATCAGGGCTGATTGTGGCATATGCCTGAGGCCCAGCGAGTTATGTGTGGCCCCATTTGGGACCACAAATTGTAAGATGGGTTGGAGCCATAGGCTGCCAAACCATCCATCAGCTCATGGTGGAGCATTTTAGTGGGGAGGTGGGTGGGCAAACTAGCAAACTGGACCACCATAGTGGTGTCCGCTGGGAGGAAGTCCAAGTTGTGAGAAGAGGGGTGCTCTGGAATACCAGGGGCACAGTTACTTCAGTGGCAGCATCAGCTTCACAGGTGAAGCCGAGGTCAAAATACCCCTTATAGGGACAGAAATCTATGAATTCAGCGGGTGTCATCACCACCTGTGCCATTTTAATAATGGCTTGGTCATGGTATGGGAATAGTTTCCCATATTTGACCCTTAGGCCATAGCACATGTTGCTATGGGGGAGAATCAGGGGGCAGCGAGGTACTGCTTGAGTACAAGCAAGGTGGGCGTTGAGATCCTTGGGGGAAAGAATTGTCCCATGGGTTTGGAATGACTGGGTGAACCAGTCTGAGTACATTTTCCTGCCAGACGGAAAATATCTGAAGGAGTTTCGCCGCTGCCCCACACTGGAGCAGCTGGCAGAGAATCTGAGGACATTGGAGTAAAACTACAATGAGCGATTAAGATTTGCTTTTAAAAATTCTTGGAATTTTGCTCAGAAAGTTATGCCATGCGGAAAGAAAATAATTGTCAATAATGATATTAACAATTATATATTTCACCTGACCCTCATCCTGCAGAATCCCAACCCCTTTCTTTCAGCATTGATCCGCCTCTTCAATGTTAAAGTCAAAATTAATAATCAACCTGATACCCCCTTCCCCTCTGTTATGGTGGGATAAGTGGCTCACCTCTGTTCCACCTGGTAGGTTGTTTTGTCATTTTTTGTGTGTCTTGCCGCTCATTTAGGGCGGATGGTTTGTGTTTTCGGTCTTTTGTTTGCTGTTTCTGTTATTGTAAGTTCCATTTCCTGGTCAGCATACCTCAAATAACTTTTAATCTAAATAAATTTTCAAGACTCATTGGCTTCATCGTTAGATCTGGATACCCCTTCTTTGTGAGGTTAGAGAGAGTTATCGTGAGCTGAGATAGAAAATGAAACTATAGGAAGAGCGATTTAAGGGAAACTCAAATTTTATCTGAGTCCCAACTATTAAGACCTTGCTAGAGATGAGCTAACCTAATAAATTTTGACACCAGGCGCATTGCCCTAGCTGACTAAAAAAATGACCAATTGATATATGGAAGTGGCCATTGGAAAAGGCTGTGAAAAAATCAGGAAAGATTATACTTGGGAGAAAAAGTGGTGTAGAGAAAAGTGCAATCAGCTAGGAGACTTTCAAGGCAGGGATAAATTGGGGGAGTTAACTTGGGCAAAAACATTTGTGAGTGGCCTCATCCAAGAGCCTATGCATGTCATGAATGGTATTGGCTTGAAATGAATGTTAAATGAAACGGAAGCAAGCACCAAGCAGAGCCATTTGGTCCAGTTACTTCTCTAGTACCTTTTGACAAACTCTTGAAAAGGGAGCGATAAAGAACAAGGATGCAACAATCTTTTTCTTGTATGACTTTTTAGGCTCAATGGGACATGCAAATCCATATAATATTTGCGGGTACACACCAGAGTTCTATAACTGATGGCGAAAAGAAAAGCCTGATTTGCTTAAAAAGGGTCAGCAGGGATGATGTAAGGTTCAAAAGCTAGAGAAAAAGCTTTTTTGCTTTAAGAAGATTAAACAACAAGTTTAAGTTCTAACCCAATGTGGCCATGCAGCCCACGAGAAAAAGGGAAAGAAGATTAAGAAAGGAAATAACTGCAAAAGAAAAAAATCAGCATGAATATAACCATTAGACGCTGGTGAAATCAGCGCAGAAGTGTAAGATTTTAAATGCACAGGCTATTCACACACAAACCACAAGATACTGTTTAAAGACAGTAGCCTTGACCAAAACAATAAAAAACATAATTCATAAAAATAGAGATTTAACCAATAAAGCAATAGAGCAACTGTAGTATCTAGTACTTCCAGTGGCTCCAGGGCTTGCTCCAGTAATTTTCTTTGTAGGATCTCACAGCTTCTATAATAAAAAGATCCCCTTGCAATTGGGAATCCTCTTTTATTATGCTCCCTTCACCAGCGTTCTCATTGATGCTTACCATGAGTCATTTCATCAACCTTTTACTCACTTAACATGTGAGGCCAACTTGCTTCTCAGGGGGTCTACTCTGCGAAAATTAAGCACTAGACAACCTACACTAAGATTGCAATCATTCTTGTATAGCAAATACTCCTCTGATGCTACCCCTTGTAGCATATATCGTTTTGTAAACTAATTGCGCCAATCGTGAAACTCTTTTAGACACTTTTAGACATATTTGCTTTATGTTGGCCCTCAGGACTCAGCGGAAGCCAATCCAACCTCTCCCATGGCAGATCAGCTCCAAGGTATCCGCAATAGAAGGTATCTTCTTCAGAAAGAGCAAACTCAGACTGTTTGTTGTATTCAATATATTTGGTTAACTTCCAGACTAGTTAGTGTGATTAAATAATTCAAACAACTAAGTGCAAATAAAAGATAAACTTAAGATTTTTGTAATAAGTATTTTAGAATATTAAAGCGAAGAATCATATTTCAAGGGTTGATAAAAATATGAAAGTGAATGAAATATTGAAAAAATGAGAATTTGGGGTTTAATATGGGAAATAACAAGATCCCCCTATTTAGAAGTCTTCTGACTGCTGCTTTAGTCACTTAGCCCATATGGGCTAATTCTTGTATATGGGAGCTCTATCTCGCAGTAATTATTTTTGAGCCTGGATGTTTAGGGGTCTTTGTACTAGTCTCTGCTTTTAGCTTTTGTTACATTGTACCTTCTTCTGATACTGTTTGGTTAAAAAATTTGGTAAATCCTTCTTGAATTCAGGCTTAAGCGATGGCGCTCCTATGATGTGCTTTTCCATTGGACATTCAAGTGACCCTTAAAAGTGACTGATTATTAGATTTAGTAATATTTAATCCTAAATTTTGTATGCTCTTGTAGGTGTAAAATATTCTGCTCATCATCATATCATCAGCAGGATGCAAATTATTTTGGCTTCCTGAAGCTATATGAGGGGGTCAATTTTCATATTGATTTTTGGCGGCGTTGCCATATTAATAAATGAAAGTTTCTGACTTGTGAGGGTGAAAATTATTTTTCATGATGCCATCCTGATTTGACTGAAAATTACTTAACTCGCCTGTTTTGATAAAAGAGCCTTGTTCACCCCCATCCTCGATGGGTTAGTCACCTGTACTAACACTGTTATGGGTTGAAATCTAATTATTCCACTGGTCGAGGAATGATCTTCTGCACCATTTTCAGCCTCATATGTGACACTTATGTAAGTGACTACATTTTGACAAGAACTCAAGAACATTCCAATAGTCCTTAGCTAATGGCAAAAATCATGATTCTTTGCTATATGACTTGAACTACTTAGAATAGAGTTGATCCATGTCAAAATTTATTTAGAAGTAACTTTAATATCTCTAACCATACACAAGATTATAAGGATACACATTAAAAGGAATAGTGCACTTCGTTTGTTTATTGTTTTATTCAAAGTCCCAGCCATTACTACATCTAACCTTATATCATTTAGTGATGCTGTGACAGCTATATTTTTACCTTATTCTTAAAGCCCAAGTTGCAATTATACTTAAGAGCAGTTAAGCTTTTATAGCCTGCTAATTGAGTAAACTCAAATTAATTATCGAGAAACTAAGACACCTAAGCCTGGGGGTGGAAGGCGAGTTGGTAAGGGCGTATGGCTACCAACCTGAAGGTTGCGGGTTCAATTCCCGCCCTTCAAACATTGATTGGGGTGCCAGCCAAAGGAAGCTATTGGTGGTTAGTAGGTCTAATAACACGAAAACCTTACCCATGACGTAACCAGAAAAATTTGAGTCCCAATCTGGAGGTGGAAAAACTTTCTTTGACGGAGTTGACCCTGTTCAGGTTTCATGTCATTTCTTTCTTTTGGTAATGCCTGTCCCCTGGTTGGCTTGCCTCGGTTAAATTAAATAAAAAGACACCTAAGCCTACTTGTGGAGCCACATGAACTTCAGGTCCACCATGTGACTCAAAGATAGTGTACTTTAAGCTTATAAAGCTAATGTCAAAGAAGTAATAGTTGTGATTATTCATTAATATATGTGACAATACTATTATCATCTTTTGTAAATGTACTAATGGTGAGGATTTAAGATCTTATTTATTAAAGAATAAGGTTTGCTCTCTGATAAACAACTATTTCTTTATTATCATTTTAGAGTTTCCCAAAAGATGTTCTATCATATGAGTCCATTTTGTTTTGTCTTTTTTATAGAGCTTAATGTTCCTGACCTGAGAGGAATAAATATTTTGTTTATTTGGGGAAAGCCAATCAGGGGATGTACACCTCAGATAAAATAAAAACTTAATAGAAAGGAATAAAGGAATATAAAATTGACACCCCAGAGGTTAATAAGCCCCTCCTGTTGTCATCCAGAACTTCCAGGGTTAGGACTATGAGGTAACTCATGATGGCTTTATTCCAAGATAGAGAATGAGTGAAGAAAAGGATTAGTGATTAGGAATCAGATTGGGAACTATGAGTTGATCAGCCTTCTGTTGCGTGGGGTCATGTGGCCAAAAAACATGCCTGAAAGTGTTCCAATAAATGGGAGTAAAAGAGATTGATAACTTCATGAAGGGTAGGAGTGACTGAGAAAGAATTCAAGGCCACAATATCAATTGCCAATAGCGTTAATGACATAACTAGTGAGCGAAGGGAGGGATTGATGACTCCATGTTAAGAGAAAATATGGTCCTAGACAGGCTGAATCCCTGCCCATTGTCTTGACAGAAGAGACGCATAAAATCTTTACAGATAACCTCAATGGACGGACATTGCTCTAAGAAGTGTACAAAACTTACATGCTGGTTTCATACTGAGCATGAAGAATAAGAGGTGTAAGATCGCAAAGCAGTGTGATAGCCTTCCGCAGGAATCTCCATATGATAGTGAGGACATGGGGTTGTGTTAATGGATGATGTTAATACACTAAATAATCCTTTGCTATTTTAAACTGTAGGGGTATGTCAAGAATATCCAGATAGTCTATATGTGCAATAGTACTTAGACAACAGTGTACCATGTTGTTTTATAACAACTTGTTTGTGAACTTTTTGTCTATAGAGTAAGCTTGGATGGTCTTGCTAGTTATCCTGTTACATATATGGATCTTCCATCACAGTCTTCTCATGGCCAGAAGCATCCATTTGAAATTTGCAGGAGTACCATGTAGACCTGAAACAGATGGGTGAGATGCCAAATACCTAATTGGTATTTTTAGATGAATTGGAATTTTAGATGGAGAGCGCATGCAAGGTTTAACCTTGCTGCATGAGACCATTGTAGAATTAAGAGCTGCACTAGTTACCTGGGTAATCCAGGTGCCTAATATTTAGGAGGCTTATTCTACATAGGTTGTTAGCCCCATACTTTCACTATGCCTGGTGCCAAACAAAGTTTTTAAGGCACACATGGGCTTTCTGACTGACAAATCCACCCCTGTATGAGAGCATATATTGATGTAAAGATGATGAGAAAGCAATTGCATGTGCCATGAACCAGATGATGGACAAAAGCATAAAGTTGGCAATCACAACCCAGCTGGCCAGACTTGTTTGCTGGCCACAAAGGGAGTCAATGCGCTTGATTACCTTGTCCATGAGATGAATCCCCATCATGGTGTTGGCTTATCCTCCTGACTCAAGCCATACTCCCAAGTGGCGGAAAGGTCCTGTGGCAGGCCTGAAAGAAAATGGGAATTCAAGGGGGCGATTAAGGAATTGTGCTAACTAAAGTGGGTGAGGAATTTATTAGATGGCATAATCCACCAGCCCAAGGCGGAAAGTAACCAATGTATCTGTATACTCAGTAGGATATTTCAGATTTTTTCAGCATTAAGTGCAGCATTACTGATCATGTAGTATTCTTCATTTATTTGGGGAAGGTTGACTGCGGGATGTACACTTCTGATATAATGATGATAATATAATAATAATTTTAATATGACTATAATAAAAGGACACCCCAGAGGGTTCATAGCCCCTCCTGTTGACATCCAGGACCTCCAGGTTTAGGACGAAGGGGGATTTATGCCAACTTAATCTTGGATAAAGAATGAGTGAAGGAATGAGTCAATATTTAGGAACCATATGGAGAACTATGAATCGATTATCCTTCTGTTGCTTGGAGTCATGTTTCCAAACAATTATGCTTGAAAATGTTCCATTCTAGGTAGTAAAAACGATTGATGGCTTCTTGGAGAGTAGGCGTTGTTCTTGTGAATGAATCAGATACTATGGTATGGATTGTCCATAGATCTATTGCTACTATCAATGACCGTAAAGATGGATGAATTAGTGATTCCATGTTGAAAGCAAACATGTTCCTAGCTAAACTAAAAGATTGTCCATTGCCTTGATGGAATAGGCGCATTACTTCTTTCCAGATAGCTACCAATGTTGGATATTGTTCTAGGCGGAGTACTAAGCTTCCATACTGGCCACATATTATGCATGAAGAGTGGGCTGCGTTTGACCGTTCTACCATGTGATACACTCTCCGCATACATCTCCATATATGTGCCCATATCCTGAGTTGTAGTAATTGGTGGTGTGTGTATCTCCAAACCATTATTTGGGTCTCCAGGCTGTAAGGTATATCCATTCAATCCAGGTAAATAATCCTGGATATGGTTCTAGGGTTTCTCTTTATTATGTTTTCTATAACTACCTGACCATTAACTTCTTGTCTGTGAGTTAGCCTTGGGTGACCTCGATGACTGGTCTGGCTGCTTATTTGTATCTTCCACTATGCTCTTCTCATGGCTATAAATATTTGTTTGAAGTGTACCGAAGTGCCATGTGGTCCTGAAGCAGTTGGGTAAGATGACAATTACTTAATTAAGGAGTTTGGTTAATCTGGATTTCTTAATCGGAGCGCTTGTGTAAAGTTAGATCTTGCTACACTAACCCAATGTATGCCTGGAAGGTCTGGACTAGTTACCTGAGCTATCCAAGATCCTAGTATATGGGTCACTGGATCTAAATTTTTAGTTAGCCCCATATCTCCATCCCTCCTAGGGCTAAATAAAGTTTCAAGGCGCACAGGGGCTTTATGGTCAGACCAAAGCCATCCCTGTATTAAGGCATATAATGTGTGAAAATAGGACGGTGAAAAAACACTTGCATGAGCCAGAAACCATATAGTTGATAGTATCATGGAATTGGCTATCACAACTCATCTAGTTAAACCTGTATGATGTCCATGCAAGGAGGCAATGCGTTTTGTTATTTTATCTAAGAGTTTATTTTCTGTCATGGCTTTGACATATTCCCCTCTCTAACCATACCTCAAGTGACGGAAAGGTCCAGCTTTTAGCTTGGTAGTGACTGTAAGTTCCATCGGGGTAATTGCTGATCTTTGCCTCTACGTCCGGTGAGGAGTCTTGATGCTGTGTTGGTCTGTTGACCCAGGGTAGATGGCGTTCAATAGGTCTGATATTTCCCCAGGAGTATAATTTCCGTTTTCTCAGCACTCAGTGATGCATTGCAGATGGATGAGTTATCTTGGATCATTTTCTCAAGTGTGCGGGCATCCTTGTTGCTGGATATTCCCATCACACAGTCAGCGAAAGCCATAATTTTGACTAATGACTGGCCATAGACATAGATTCCATTGATGAGGGCATTTGTTTTTCTGATTAGGGGATCCAGACTAAAATTGTATAGTAGAGGGCTTAGAGAGTCCCTTTGTTTGAGTCCCCTCTGTGTAAAAACTGGGTTAGTTAAAAAACCTGCTCCATGCACAGCCATGGTGGCTGACTCAGTGATCAGCATCACCCAGATTATAAACCTATTTGGGAGTTTAAATTTTTTAAGCAGGCCCTAAGGAAAACTCAATTCACCCTGTTGTATACCTTCTGTTAATTTAAAAAGACAAGTGCTCCAGAGGTTTTAAATTTTCAGAAATTTGCAACTGTGTGAATATTGTCCCATATGGATCTTTTGAGACAAATACAATTTGTGATGGGATATCACCTCAGTTGCAATTTCCCCTAATAGTTTAGCCATAATTTTTGTGAAAAGTTAGTGTCAGTATTAGTTAAAGAGATTGGGCGCCAATTAGATAGATTTAAATTATCTCCCTTTTTTGAACAATGTGAAGGTTTATGCTTCTTTGCCTCCAGGTAGAAGGCATGTTTCTATAATGCACTTATTCATGGAAGCTAAAAAATGTTAGAAATGTTATTAAAATATTTCTTATAAAATTCATAGGGAAGCCCATCAGTCCAGGGCATTTCCCTCATGGTTCGCCATGCACCACTTTCTATAACTCTTCACACATTATTAAGTTAATTAATTTATTAGTTTATGCCACAGTACCAATATGTGCATTGGCAAAGAATTTTTATAATTTTTTCTGGTTCATCAGGATCAGATTTAGATAAAAATTGTATAAAACCTGTGTACTTCATTTGCAACTTCCTTGGGTTTTTCTGCCATGGATTTGTCCAGCCATCAGACCTGTGTTCAGGCTACCATGTTCTTTTGGGTGTAAAATCATCAGAAAAATAACTTGAACAAGTCTTTCCATCTTTTGGAGTTTTTTCTCTGCATTGAACATCAATGCGGTGTTGGTGTTTGTGTATCAAGGTGTTTTATCGTGCAGAAACCTCTGCCCATTTGCGTCCCCATCCAGGGCTGTATCCTGTGCATAGGACATTACTTTCCAAGTGATCGATTTCAGCCAAAGTATTTTAAAATGGCTGAAGTTGCCCTGTATTTTCTTGATGCTGTGTTTAACTTAATGTATTATTGATTTGTTCAAAATTTCCCAGGTGATCAATGGGTCATAGCAAAAAGGTGTTTGAAGATCTCTTGTTGAGATATTTTCTCCACCCAGGTGTGAAAATCTGACTTAGCTAAATTTTCTAGGCATATTCTTCACCATCTGGGTGCTTAGATATTGTTTTTGCCGGTATGAAGGACACCTAAACTAGCCAATGGTCAGAGAATTCAATTTTTATAGTTTTGAATTTATAAATTTGGTGTCAGAAAATTAGCAGCGCGAGTATTAGATCTGTTTATGACATAGAAATAAGTTTACCATTCTGCACATGCAGGCATGTCATGTTCTACAGGAGAGGCGACCATTTAGGTAGAGTAACATATAGGCCCAAGGTGGCTTTTAACATGCGAAGTTCCATATGCCATTGTGGTATCTCCGTTGTGTGTGGCCATTGGTTGGTGTTTGGATTATTCCTGCAGCTCATGTTGCATAATGAAAGTGTTTGCTAGAAGATAGAGGTGTGTCAAAGCCAATAGAAACTCTCGCTGCTCTGTTGCACTGTTTGGTGCATACACACTAGCTATTATGCGCACCTCTTCATTAATGAGAATGTTTTTTTATTTTTATTTATTTGAGGCAAGCCAACCAGGGGACGGACATTACCAAAATAGAGAAAGAAAGTATTGACATGAAACCTGAGCAGGGTCAACTCAGTCATAGAAAGTTTTTTTTCACCTCCAGATAGGGACTCAGATTTTTCTGGTTACGTCATGGGTAAGGTTTTTGTGTTATTATACCTACTAACCGCCAATAGCTTCCTTCGGCTGGCACCCCAATTGATGTGTGAAGGGCGGGAATCAAACCTGCAACCTTCAGGTTGGTAGCCGTACGCCCTACTGACTCGCCTTCCACCCCCCATTTATGAGAATGTTATGGTTAGTATATGTCCATCCAAAAACAGATTTTTATTAAAGAATTTAAAATTTTAATTCACACGTACTATCACCCCACAGTGTTGTGACCAAAATGATATTGTTGAAAGGAGAATTTTTCCCATGCCTCCTGCTTTTCTTGTGGATAGTGGGTTTTCTACACCGCCAGGATATCCACAGGTAAGGTTCACAGTAGACTCAACTTCTTGGCCCAGGACTTTAAGGCCTTGAGTCCTGCTATGTTCAGTATCCCTATCGCTACTTAGATGCCCATTGCGCCTCAGGAGCAGTTATCAGGGCCCCCTGGCCCTACTCCCTCTCCATCTTTGCTCATATTTGCGTCCTTACTGCAGATGCCTTAATGATGAGTAGGTATTGGGGTATACTCTACACCTTTCACTACTGCTGTTTTAGTTCCCTTCTTGCCTTTATTTGCTTTCAATTTATCATTACGTTGCACATGTGTGTTCTCATTGGGCACAGTTTTGTCTGGAGCATTCAATTGTTGATTTCCAATCCTGTTTGGGTTGTAATTTGCATTGTTGGGATGTGCCAAGCCCCCATGCTGACGAATTTGCTTCCAAATTGGGATCCAACAAATCCTGTTTGTTTTCATTGGTTGCTTGGTTTTCTGTGGAATTTGATTGTCTCATTTTTCTAGTTCGTCCATGCCTTACTGAATCTGTTCAGGCAAGATGGATGATTCCATCGATGTCTTTGCCTTGGCCATGGCCAACATGTGAGTCTGTTTGGCCATTTTCCACTCCTTTATAGAAATTGGGTCAGTAAATTTATATTGTCCAAATTCTCCCCAGTTAAATGCTTGTGTGATATTAGTTAGTTTGGCATACTCTGAGTCATCTTCGCCCATTTCTTCCTCACAAAATTCTATTTCTCTTAGGCCTTCTTTCATGGGACAAGCATAATTTTGTGCCCAAAGGCCAGACAGTGGTTGCATATGGGTGCACACTCACCACTGTTGTAAGGAATAATTGTGATTTTTCCCATCAACTATAGTAGAGGCAATGTGGGAAATTTCATGAGATCCTCTGGTACCTCAAGATTTGGGGAAATTGCTATTACCTTCCCTGTGCTAAGGGTCATCATCAAATGGAATTTTTGCATCTCAAATTGTTTGATTTCTCTGTAGGATTCCAATCCTTCTATTAGAAGTTGTTCAACTACTGTGCACACTAATGTAGTGTGGAATTTATATGACCACATTATCCAGCTTTCAAATTATTTATGCTTCAATTAATGTAGAATAATTGGTTCATTTATTTAATTTAGCTTATTTATTAAGCTTTGAATTGATGATTGATTATGCCATCTCGTTGGCAATAATCACCAATTAAATGATTAATTGTAATTCACAGAGGATCGAATCTAATGAAAATTATAATTCTTATTTCATCAGGCATTGTTGCTGACAATGTGGATATGAGTAAATTGGCTTGAAATGAGCAATTACTTATGGTAAATCGTTGGGTTCAGTAGCCAACATGTAGCTGATATGAATGGCAATTTATATAAGCTATTCCTCAGGGAAATCTGCTGGAATCTTTCCTGAAAACCAAACAGTATCTCTTTTTGTCAGCTAGGTGTGCTGAGACCATCATGAATATCTCTTTTCTGTTAGCTAGGCATGCCGATACCATTATGGATCTCCCTTTTTGTCAGCTAGTCATGCTGAGAATATTGTGATTACCAATAATACCCCTAACTCATGTCCTTCATCATTTTACCAGTTAAATATTCCCTCATTTTACTAATAAACACCTTAGTACTGTGAATACTTTATTGTTTTCAATTTTTGTTTGTTTACCTCAAAGTGAAGTTGTGAAGTAGTACTTTTTGTCTAAGTGTCAACTCCAGAGTGAGGCCGAAGTCACTTGAACCTTTATATTTCCAGTGTGAGGCTGAAGTCGCTTAACTTATTATATCTTGCCAGAATGAGGCTGAAGTCACTTGAATTCTTATATTGCCAGAGTGAGGCTGAAGTCACTTATACTATTATCTGCCAGAGTAGGGCCAAAGCTACCCATTTATCTGAACTCAACTAGACTAATTGTCTTCATACAATTAGCAAATTCGTATTTATTCCCAGATTAAGTAGTTAAGTGAACCTGTGCACCAGTGAAAACCCCACAGTTTTTACACGTGGTGCTCACTAAAGGGGTTGAGTCGAGTTTACAAGAAAATAATAATGCCAAATTATCTAACTAATATGGATCATCAAAGTAACAAGGTAGCAGGATCATCAGCAGACCACCTGGGGAAATATCCAAATAGAGGCTGGAATGCTAATGGATCCCCAATACATCCATCTATCAATGATTGGAGTAAATGAGATTACTATGATGATTTATGAACCACCTTTGGAGCAAATCTGAGAAAATATACCCAGTATTAGCAATATCCTAATGAGAGGAAACCAAATTTTGCTGACTGATACTTTAGACTGAAGCTGTGGATTATTCCACCACACTACCAATCAGGAAGAGCAAAGAGACACATCAAAAACTTCCTTAATATGAACACTTTAATGTTAATAGGATATTTGCGGAGCATTTGTAATATTGACAATTATATTATCAAATATGCGCAGCCAACTACCCAAAACATGAGAGCTATCCAAGTACGGCAACAGGCAGTGATCGCTGATCTTGTTGAGTATACTCAAAACAACAGCGTACAACAGCAGGCATTAATGCGACAATTAGATGTCTGTTTTCAGCAGATTTGTGCTGGCTTGGATTCCACATCACAGTGTGTTCAGCAATCAAACACCCAAATCAAGAATCTGGTGGCCGAGCTGAATACTAAAATTTGGGGATAGTCAAAGAGATTATCAACCAAATTGGGTTTAATTACTAATGGAAACATGATGTGGATAAGCACTAATGATTAGATGAATCGAATATCGCTGATTTGATTTGAGCTTAGGAGGCAGCTGTGCCAATAGCTGCAGCCAACATCAAAACTCACATGGTCATGCTTGATTTAGTCAAGGGGAGACAGGAGAATAAGAATACTGTCAAAGAGATGGAGAGAAAATTCGAAAATCTCAGTGAGGAAATAGGGCTGAAATTGGCTAGCTTTGCACAGAGATAGAGATTGTCAACAAGAATGCATTAGAATCAGCAACTCAATCCAAATTAGATTCCTTGAAGCTTAAAGTATTCAAATTAGATAATGAAATGTCCAAATATAAAAAAGAGAACCGTGAATTATATAAGCATTTATTCCATGTCCAAATCTGAGAGGGCAAGCTGCAGAAAGAAGTCAAATCCCTGAAAGCGACTTTACAAGATGAAATTGATAAAAATGTCAACTTTGGGAAAATGACTGAAAACACTTGGCTTGGGATGATAAAATCCTTAGACTTTGGATGACCTCAAAGACTAAAAGGTACTTGTTCATGGGATGAGTATCATGAGGCGAATTTATTCAAGGAGGAATCAGCATTCATTGAAGCAGAGAGTATCACTAACAGCACCATCCAATCTGTTTAGAAATGCCCCCGACCATTGCAGCACTTCCTGAAGTAACACTCAAAGCAACTCCAGCATCTTCTCAAATCCTGATTAGAAGTGCTGGCCCAATTATTGTTGAAGATTTCAAGAGTACTCCAAAGTTGCTCGCTTTCCATCAGGATAATGCGCCTGCCTTCTTCCAGTTATTTAAAATGATGATGTACAGTTATAGTGACTGACAAAAAGCTGTCACTGTCATGAATTGTTTTGATACTTCATGCCAAAACCTAGTTTTGCCTTACCTTCGTGGGGAGAACTGGAGCTATAAGGAGGCGAAGGAGGCGATTTTGACCAAATTTGGTAGTCCAGATAAGATGGCAGCTCAGAAATAAGAATTTATGGGCATTAAATTTAAGAAGGATGAAACAGTGGGTGCATTAGCCGATTGTTTCTATGAGGAAGCACAGATACTCAATGGGGCAAACATGATGACCAATTTTGATGGAGAATTGCAATGCAGAATGCATTGCGCCCTCATCAAGAATTACACTGAATGATGTCATCCACTTTGACCAGTAAATACACCATTTCTCAAATGGTAATACACCTAAAGGTTCTATCAGCAATGTTCATTTCACCAAATCGGACATACAAGCTGAATAACCAGTCAAACAATAATAAGGGACCAGGACGATTCCCCAACAAATCCAGAGATTTCAACAATCATGGGAATCAAGATAAGCAGTATGAAGGAGCCAAACCATTCAAGCCTCAGTTAACTTGCAATAAGTGTGGACAGCCTGGTCATTTCACCAATAACTGTGGACAACGCAAACCAAAGGATCAGGTTAACTTAGTCCAGCATAAGGATAAACAGGAAACTTCTGACAGGCAGGGAAAAGACCATGCAGTCTAGATGTGGAACAGTCTAGAACTGCAGGTAACCAAGTTCCCCCAGATAAACCAGATGGTTTGGACAAGTCAAATCTATTTGTGGATGAGCCTGAATTAGATTTCCTTCATCAGATCGTGTACCAAGATGTAAATGCAATAACAAGATCAAAATCAAAGGGGATTGCCCCTGAAATTATACAGGAGGTAGCTCACCCATATGCCTGACAGATAGTGGAGAAGGTCCAAAGCGCCGAAGATGAGATGGACTTATTGAATGCCAAGTTAGATGGAGCTAATGTATTGATTTCAATTGATACAATTTGAGAAACGTTTCCTGATATATCAGCTCAGTTAATTCATACCCTGGATTCGGCCAACAAATCTGTTATACATGCAGTAAACAATAGCATATCTTATTTTTCTTAGTGCATATATATGGATATTTTGGTGAACTGAATCCCTGTCAGAACAATAATCGACAGTGGAGCGCCAATCAATATAGTATCAATTAAATTAGTAAAGAATTAAAGGCCAAACTGGATTTGGAGCACCGGAAGAGTACAGGACGACAGGCCCTGACTCTACAACTTCCTGTGGGCTTATATTGCTCTACCGCTATGGTTTGGATCCTTGGTCATATCAGCACCAGTGATTGTTATAGCCAACCAAAATTATGACATACTCATTGGCACTGACTTCATGCAGGAGTAAGGGGTCAAATGTGACTTTGAAGAAGACACTTTGATGATTCTGGGGCAAATGTTGCCACTGGTTTATCAATTTGAGGGGAAAGTGCCCCTCAGTAGACAGAATAATTTCATCAATTTAGTCTATAAGAATGGAATACTACCTATTTTATTTTATTTATTTAACCGAGGTAAGCTGACCAGGGGATGGACATTACCAAACTAAAACTAAAAATCATAATAATGAAAATTAATGATATAAACAAAACGCCCAAAATGGATGGATTGATTGAATCGTACCTAACAAAATATCCAACCAGGTGGGTAGCAAATACTGCTATCCCTCCATGGTGGATGGGGAGGGGGATTAGGGCTTGTCTTTGGCAATATCTATCTCATTCCAGAGTAGGGTGCGTCTTAAGGCAGATATTAAGGGTGTGGGGGCATTGGCGGCATGGGGTTTAATATCTTTTTTTTTTAGTACTAGATGGTCCCAACCCAAGGGGGGATGGGGTTTAATATCTTTGATGACTGGAACTTCTGAATAGTTGCCAGCCATCATAATACCAATGATGTATTTGCCCAAAGCGTCTTCAGCTTTGAGGCGGGCGTCTGGGAATTTAACAAATGTGGCAATGTTGGTTCAGGTTATTTTTGCTTTCAGTTTCTGTGCTACTGTTACCACGTTTTGGATGGCTTCAGTGATGTTTTTGTGTAAGGTCTCATGTTAATCTTACTTTGTGGAGTAAGATTGTTGGGGATTATGGGAGGTGGAATTCCTCCTGCGAGTGCAGCCACAGGTTTGGCGGCTGCTTTGCAAAGCGGACGGCAATCTGGTGTGGCAGCTGCATCTACTGCAAGCTGGTGGTCGCTGTAGAATGGTTTGGCGTTATGTTGTGAGATGTATTTCTGAGGTGGGAATTTTGCATCCCAATCTGCATTACAGAGCCGCTCAAGTTGCAGCATCAGTTCTTTAATGACATTACCTGATTTGTCAATTTCATCCAATAATTCCCATGAATTTTGGTTGAATTGGATTGGGGAATCAGCGTACAGTTGAGGTTTGTTTGTTTCGTTTACAGATGCATGGGATCAACTAGGATCCAATCTGATGTTTGGTTGGATGAATTATTTTTGGCATTGGTGCAAGGTGGGTGCTGATTGGTGGCTGTAGGTGCAGCTACAGCATCAGGCATTGGAGGAGGGGAAGGTAGGATTGTACCCCATGTCAGAGTTGGCGTTGGGTGGGCGGCGGATTGGTGGGCGTTGGGCAAACTTTTGGCATTGGCAGAAGTTTCTGAGTATGGGCATTTGCATTTCGAGTGGTCTAACTCAAAACAGGATGGACAGATCGTCCGTCCACCCTCAATGTGGGCCCAGAATAGATGGTTGGGGGCAGATGGGATGGTGGCATGGGGGGAATTGCCAACGAAGTTTTTGTAAATTCAGGGCTGATCGTGGCATATGCCTGAGGCCCAGCAAGGTGTGTGGCCCCATTTGGGACCACAAATTGTAAGATGGGGTTGGCGCCGTAGGCTGCCAAACCTTCCATCAGCTCCTGGTGGAGCACTTCGGGGTGGAGGTGGGTGGGAAAACCAGCGAACTGGACCACCAAGGTGGTGTCCATTGGGAGCTGGGTCCATGTTGTTGAGAGGGGAATATTATTGTAAATTAATGGCACCGTTGCCGCAGTGGCTGCATCAGCTTCACATGGGAAGCCAAGATCAAAGTACCCCTTATAGGGGCGGAAGTCAATATAGCAGGCTGGTGTCATTACCACCTGAGACATTTTGACAATGGCTTGGTCGTCATAGGGGAATAATTTCCCATATTTAACCCTAAGGCTGAAATGCATGTTGCTCTGGGGGAGCACCAATGGGCAGCGGGGTACCGCTTGGGTTTGGGTGAGATGAGCATCGAGATCCTTGGGAGGAACGAATCATCCCAAGGGTTTGGAATGACTGGGCGAGCCAGTCTGAGCACAATTTCCTATCAGACAGAAAATGGAAGGGGAGTTTCGCTACTGCCCCACATCGGGACAGTCAGCAGGGGATCCAATGACATTGGAGAAAGACTTTGGTGTGAGATTAAGTGTTTGCTTTTAATTTACTGAAATTAATTTGCTTGGTAAGTTACACCAAGAAGAGAGAGCTGATGTTGGAATACTACCTATTGGTTACAAATTTTTTGAAAAAAGTCCAGAAATTACCTAAATATGCAAACAAGAATCATGGGATCCCAATCCATTCTAAGGAAGATGTCATAATTAAACTGGGAATACAGAAAAACGTGGAGACCAGACTGACTTTGGAGATCCCAGAGCAGTTATATTCAGAATTTGAAGCTCCATGGCAACAATTGAGGATCAAACCTTGGGTGACCCAGGAATTTTAATCCCTGGTCATGAGGAGATTTGGGTCCTTTTAGCCAATCTGTGAAAAAACTCTGATAAAGGTCAAACAACACCAGGTGGTCACATTCACCCAACTAAAACTGGTATTGGAGATTTGTTCCTTCCACAAATTCGTGTGAATTGGATGAATTGGGACTTCCAAAAGAAAATGACAGGAATATCCATATGCTAATCAAATGGGATTGGTTAGCCAGATTAGTGGAGGGCCAGAAAGATGAAGTTCAGGCCTTATTTGAGAAATACCTAGTTATTTTTGTGCAGGATGACCATGATCTCAGGTGTGCGACGGATGTTTTACACCAAGTCAATACTGGGGATGATGGGACGATTTAATTGAGGCCTATTTGATGGTCCAGGGAAGCAGAGGAAGTTGTTGCCGAGGAAATTGAAAAACTCTTAAAGCATGGAATGCTCATACCATCATACAGCCCATGGGCGAGCCCTATATTAATAGCTAAGAAGAAAGATGGTTCAAATTGAGTCATAATAGATTACTGACAGTTAAATAAAATCACGAAAAAGGACTTGTACCCCCTTCCTAGGATTGATGACATGCTAGATCAGTTAGGAGGAGCCAAGTTTTTCTCCACCATGGACTTAATCTCCAGATATTGGCAGATAGACATGCCCCCAGAAGACCAAGAGAAGTGTGCTATTATAACAGCACATGGGTTGTACCAGCTGACGAGGATGCCTCAAGGTTCATGTAACGCCCCCGTGACATTTCAATGGGCTATGGATACAATTTTGTCAGAATTGAAGCTGTCCTGTGTCCTGATCTATCTGGATGACATTAATGTATTCAGCTGAATGTTTACCAATCACTTACAACATCTTGAGGAAGTATTCAAGTGACTGGCTTCAGCGAATCTCAAAATCAAGCCAATAAAATTCTATTTCTTTAAGGAGGAATTAGAATACTTAGGATTTGTAATAAACGCCAAGGGACTTAAGCCCCAAGTCCAAAAGATAGAAGTGATTAATTAGATGTCAGTCCTCAAGAGCGTACACGATATTCAAGTTTTCCTCAGAATGGTAAGCTACTATCGCCAATTATTAAGGATATTGTAAAAATAGCCGAGCTGCTTTTCCACCTATTTTTTAGAACTAGATGGTCTGCTTTTCCACCTATTGAAAGATCCAAAGAAGAGATTTTTCTGGAGTGATGAGGCTTAACTCACATTTGATGAATTAAGGAAATAATTGACAATGAGCCCAATTTTAAAATACCCAAATTTTGAGAAGCCATTCATCATTCAATCAGATGCGTCACTGAAAGCAATAGGAGCCATTCTTAGCCAAGTGGATGACAGGGGGATGAACACCCCATGGCGTATGTCAGCTGAACACTGTCACAGGCCAAGAGGAACTATACAGTTACAGAGTGAGAATTTCTTGTGGTATATATGCATGCAAGCAGTTTTGAGTCTATATCCATGGAATGCACTTCAAGGTTGTGACTGACCACGCCTCTCTCCGATGGCTTCATAACCTTAAAGAGCCAGAAGGGAGATTGGCGCGGTGGGCTTTGAAGTTACAGGCCTATGACTTTAGTAAGAACATCAGGTGGGAGATAAAAATCAGACCGCTGATGGTTTGTCTAGGTTGCCAACTGTTCTTGCTGTGCAAGATCGTGCTAAGGATCTATTTGAGCAAATGATCCATGGGGAATTGCAGGAAGAGCCAATAAAAATTCAAAAAGCTTTAAAAAAGCAATGGAGAATACTGAGCTCGTTAATGGACAATCATTCAAAATAACGGATGAAAAGAGGAATTATTTTTCTAAAACCATCGGAATGCACTGAGATAATTTGGGCCACCCACAAGGTTTTGGATATGGTGGGTTAAAGAAGATGCTTGAACATATCTGGCAATACTACTATTGGGAGTCCCTGAGTTTTTACGTTTCCAATTAAATCACCTGTTGTGTGGAATGTCAGATCCATAAGCCACATAAGAACGTGACTAATTACCAATTAGTGAAGCCAGGGTTTGCATGGCACACAGTTTCAATTGATGTTATGGGCCCACTAAGTGCGAGTACAGGTGGTGTACATTACATAATAGTAGCGATTAACCACCTTATGAGATGGGTCAAAACCTGAGCCTTGAGTTGTAAAGATGCCCTAAGTACCGCCAAATTCATCCTGGAGCAGATGGTATACTGACATTGGTGTCCCCAAGTGTTGCTGAGTGACAACGGGACTAATTTTACCTCATCTTTAATTCCACGCCTGAATAAACTAATGGGAATTAAGGGGGTGGTGTCTGCACCCTATTGGCCTGAAATGAACAGAGTTGTGGAAGGAGTCAATGGGACACTTGCCACTATGTTAAGGAAGCTGATCTTGGGTAAAGCGTTCTTGGGAGTCTTATCTAAGTTTGGTAACTTTTGTGTATAATATCAGTTCCCATCTGGTGATGGAAAAAATGGCATTCAAATTATTGTACGGTCATAGAGCAGCATTGCCACCAATTCTCTATTCAGCAGTGGAGCTGACTCTGGGGACGAGCGCGGATAAATATCTATATTGACTCATGGACATAATAGTGGATCTCCAATCTCAAGCCTGTGATACAACAATCAAGAGAAGGATTCAGGCAAAAAGAGCCGATGATAAGAGTCAATCCACTCTTAGGGAATTTACCATTGGAGATCAAGTAGCCTAGCGCAATACACATGGGTTCAGTCGCTGAAAAAAGCTAGAAGTGTTGGTCAGGACCATTTGAGATTATTGCAAAAATGGCGAATGATGCCTACACAATCAAAAATATATCCGATGGTCATGTGATTAATAGAGTACACAGCAAATTTCTTATAAATGGTATTAATATATATATTATAATTAAAAATAATAGTAAAAAAATTGAAAAAAGGGAAAAGAAAAAAAGTTATTTTAAATTTTTTTATTTTTTTTATTTTTATATGCCTCAGGTTGCAAATTGCAAGCTCTTCTTTAATGCCTCTGGGGGGAGAGAGGTTGAACAATGATGTTGTGAAAGAGGTCGCCAAAGTCAATTTGAGATTGGATACTTTCAAGGGATATAGCAAGCTGAAACCAAGTTTTTTGAACCTGAGGTGGATTCTGCGAATAAGCAAAAATGGGAATAGTGATGGGGATGAACAGTTAGGCAAGTCAGGAAACTCCAGATTGGGGAGGAAAACAGCAATGCAAGAATATGCAATCTGCAAAAAAGTCCATGTAAGATTGTTATGGCACAGGCGCTGGAAGCTGTGTCCAGAGTGCTTGATGATGGGCTTCATCAAGAACACTTGGCATATGAGAAAACAGCAAACAATGGAAATGCGCATGTGGCTGCCAAACAATACCACTGATTATTGCCATTAATGAAAGATATGCCAGATAGTCCCAGCCACGAAGTAATCATGCAGGCAATGAACGGCATCTTGAAGGCAGCGGCTGCAGGCCTCCTGAAACCGGAAGGGAAAAGAACAGTGGAAATTTGGTGATACAGGGAGTGAAGTAGCCCATGTGCAAAGTACTTGCCCTGCGAATTGGAGTGCAAAGGAGGCAGAATCCTGATAAAGTAAATTATCAAGGTCACAAGGCGCGAAAGAGATATTAGGTGCTACAGTCAATTTACCCTGAAGTTCCTGGTACAGAAGTTCAACGTGCTCATTTTTATAATTGTCAATTTGGTAGACAAGATAGTTGGTTGATAAAATTAGCCAATATGAAAAAGGAACTTGGGAAGAAGATCCAACTCGATTAAGAAAGATTGATCCAACTCTAGAGAAATTGCTTCATTAGGCTCAAGGGCAATTACTGGAGTTATAACAATGGGAGCAAATCCAGTAATGCCTCAAAATTTAGCTCAGCAACTAGAGAACAATGAATGAATGAACGAGAGTTTAATGATGAAACAGACAACCCTGTCCCCTCTTTGTAGTTGGCACCATTTCAGGAAGAGCAGAAGAGGGGATTGCTGAATCAAGTTGACTTGGGGGGCTGGATCTAGCTGGATTGGAAAGGATACTCCCTTGGGTGGTTTGCGACATTGCCTGAAAATGGGAGGCGTCTGCTTCATTCAGAATAGATAAGATTCATTTGTAGAAGAAATTATTTGATGAAGACATTCTTAACTGATAATCTGGTAAGCGGGGGGATGTGTGGGAATTTATATGACCACATTATCCAGCTTGCAAATTATTTATGCTTCAATTAATGTAGAATAATTGGTTCATTTATTTAATTTAGCTTATTTTTTGAGCTTTGAGATGATGATTGATTATGCCATCTCTTCAGCGATAATAACTAATTAAATGGTTAATTGTAATCCACAGAGGATCATATCCAATGAGAATTATAATTCCTATTTCATCAGGGATTGTTGCTGACAAATTGGAGATGAGTAAATTGACTCAAACTAGGTAATTACTCATGGGAAATAGTTGGGTTTGGTAGCTGACATGTGGGCTGATATGAATGACAATATAAATATGCTATTCCTCAGTAAATCAGCTGGAATCTTTTCTGAAAACTAACCAGTATCTCTTTTTGTCAGCTAGGTGTGCTGAGACCATTGTAAATATCTTTTTTCTGTTAGCTAGGCATGCCGAGACCATTGTGGATATTCCTTTTCATAATCTAGGCATTGTAAGTCCCGGGGAACATCCCTTGGCTCTTGATTGGGCCATCTTCCCATTCCAAAATACTAAGATACTGAAGAGGATGGTAGTACCCCTTGTTACTCAGAGCGATCTCGCTCATGTAGTAGATGAGTGATGAGTGACAGCCCTCCCACTTCAGATCCCACACCCGGTACCCACACTCAACTCAGCAGAACTGTTGTGGGGAATTAGCAAAATCTGCGCTATGTTTGCCAAATTGAAATCAGTCAGATCTAATTTAAGTGGCACTATGGCCAATGGCCAAATCTCAAATGGCTAAAAGGGCATTAAGGCTGAGGTATCAGCTTAATCGCCTGACAGCTCTAATTCAATCAATAAGCCAATAGAGCTAACATTGGGCGCCATTGACAAGGGTTCAAAGCCCTCTGTTGGCAATTTGGGTGTTGCAGCTGATATGCTGCCATTAACCAAACGGATGATTCAGCGACCAAGCGCGGGTGGGTTGGGCGTCCCAAACCCATTCCCAACCAAATGGACCTATCCCTATGTGGGGTGGCTTTAGGGGATTCCAGTCACTCATTGGGCCAAACGCTATCATGCCAACCGTTGGAAACGTAGCTGAGCCCCAGTTCAGACGTTTGAGGTTGAACTGACAGAGACTCAGCCCACCGCTGAATTTTACAATGTCAGTTCTCAAGGAATAAATCCGCCCATTCCTGAACAATTTGCCAGTTAGGTCGAAATTGTGGGACCTGATCCTGTTTTGTCACTATCCCAATTGACCACTATTTGAACAGTTGCTTAGCACTGAGAAAATTGTTGGTCAATTTTCTTACTTTTTCTTCGAAAAAAATTTACCAAAAAATTACAATTATATTTTTCTTCTGACCGCTTCCCTGATGGCATTTCCCTGGTGGCCCATCAGTCTGTACACCGGATGGGCTCTACCAGTACTATTGGTCACTATGGGCCCCTCTGTTGTCAAATGGGTTCAGCGAGTCTGATTTTTGGCTTTATAGCCCCATGATCACTAACTTCCGGCAGCAATACATGGGAATCTTGTGGCTGTATGTCCACCAATTGCAAGAGAGAATCCATCTCCTTGCCACCTCAGTAGAGAAGGCACCATATGCTGAGGATCTTATCGAGACCATCTTAGTGAATCCACCCCCTGCAGCAAGACCCCCTGGGTTGGTAGTGGGTTCAGTGTGGTTCGTCATTGGGATCATACTCACCATGTTGCTGCAACAACACTTCGTCATTTCTTACTGCCTGGCTCAATACCAAGTCATTCAGTCAGCAATGCCTCTGGCATTCTGGCTTGCTTTTTGGGTGCTTACGCATCCTGACTGGCAGGCCAGTCTAAACTTATTCTGCCATTTCCATGACAAATTAACCAACCATTACTTCCAGCCACTTCCACCCTGGTTTTCAAACTGGGCGCTGTAGTGGTTAATCTCTACAAAATGAATGTACAATCAGTTCTTTGCTGTTTGTTGTTCATTTGGTCACTTACTGATTTTGGGAGAAGTATCCGCTCTATCTTGGGAAACCTTCTTCAAGCCACCCAAGTTGTGTGGATTGCATCTCCTCCTACTTCCTCTGGCCTGGAGGGAAGATCAAGTGTCCCCTCCCAAGAGATCGCCAATCAGGTTCTTGACGCGCTTGCTAAAGTGCAAATGCGTACAGCAATTGCACTTAACAACGCTTTTGCATTATCACATGCCCAACAAGGGCTCACGTTGTTAGACGCTGTGGATGGGGATGCCCGCCGTTGGGTGAGAGGTCTTTTACACTCTTCCTCATAAGCAGGAGACTCCACCCCACTGATGGCTGTAGTATCAGCCGCCCTGATTCCCCCTGTGTCCCAATCAGACCACTTATTCAGACTGATCTATGCCATTACCAAAGCCTCTATTTTGGTTTCTTTTGATTTCTACCTTTCATGAACTATCCCCCGCGTCAGGTCTGTCTATCAATATGCTTCAGGCAGTCTTTAGATTGGGCTTGGATTCAGGTTCTGCTCATCATATGGCCTGGTCTACCATCCAGGGATCAGTAGATCAAATATGTGCCACTGCAACTACTATCAATGCTTTACCCCGCCACGTTTCCCACTATCAAAAGGGGAATTTTATGATAGGATTACCTAACAAGGATGCAGACGACGCGCCTTCCTCCAAATTAGCGATAGACTTGGATACTAACCCTGCCATAACTCCTGAGTCCAAGTTGGTGTTTGCATAGTCAGCTATTAATGATTCTTTTCAAGCCCAGATGGAGGAAATCATTTCCCCAACCCTCATACTTCCAATTTTTGTTCCAGCAAAGGACCCCGACCCTACCCCCAATATACCCGTTGTTTCTTCAGTTGCCAATGAGTCGGTCAAATCTTCCAATAAACAGAACTTCACTTATTTCCTTGTGCCTATAGAGATCAGTATTGGTCTGCATCGTGTCTCCTTTGAAGCTCTGGTAGATACCGGAGCAGCGGGGAACTTCATGAGTGTTGAGTTGGCACAACAACTAAAGCTGGAAATGGATGTGGGTTCCTCAGTAATGGTGGCCTCATCTGCTTATCAGCCTTCATATGTTGTTCGCCGACTGGTACCCTTTTCAATCCACCAGTTTAACTTCTGCGATCATTTTTTGGCTATGCCAAACTCGGTGTTTCCAGTGATCTTAGATGTGGGGTGGTGGCGCTGACGACATGTGAAAATTCATTTAGAGTCTAATATGTTGTCATTCACTAATGAGGATTCAGAGGGAGAATTCCCTTTGATCAACACCCTCAAGAAAATACAAGGAACCAGCTCTATCACTAACCTAATTACTTCTGCGGGAATTCTGGCCGATTTTCCTGAAAGCTTAATGCGATATTGGAGAATGTTCGACATGGGAAAGGCGGAGTGCCTGTCTAAACACTCTGAGTACAATTGTGGGTTTCAAACAACCGTGGAGCTGGTGAACATCAACAGTCCGTTGGATCCCCATACAGCGGAGGAAGGAGTTGTGCTTAATACCTGGTTGGACGATATGTTGAGAAAAGGTTGGTTGTTCAAGGAGACTTCACCCGTCACTTCCCCCATCATTTTTTCTAAAAAATTGGATGGTTCTCTCCATCCCTGAGTGGATTACAGTCATTTGAACAAAGTATAAGTTACTGATCCCTACCCATTGCCCCTGGAGCAGACAATCAGCCAGGCGATTGTCAAATCCCTTGTGTTCTCAAAAATGGATCTGGTGAACACTTTCAACCAAATTTGGGTAATGGAAGGGCAGGAATGGTTAACTGTGATCCAAACAAAGCGAGGCATTTTTCAATTTCACATAATGCTCTTCAGGCTGAAAAATGCTCCTGCTACATTTCAATCAATGATTGACAATATACTTGGGGATCTCCAGTTTTTTTGTGCAATTTCATACATTGATGATATCCTGGTTTACTCCCCAACTCCCAAGCAACACACTATTGACCTAGAAGCAGTGGTGGTTGCCTTGCATAAAGCAGGGCTGTTCCTCAAAGCTTCCAAGTGAGAGTTTATATAAGGAAGAGGTTACTTTTCTCAGAAACCTGTTTCTTAAAGAAGGTGTCGCTATCTCTCCCAACAAGTTAGATGCAATCTGAGAATGGCTGACTCCGACTATGCAGAAACAACTTTGGAATTTCTTGGGTACTATCATCTTTCTAAAAAATTTCCCCAGCACTTTCCCAGTTGGCTGCACCACTTCACCCCTTACTGGGAAGAACGTTCTGTTTTGTTGGACACCCAAATGCCAGCAGGCATTCAAATCGATCAAGGAGGTGTTCATGTCTCCTCCCATTTTGAAACACACTGACCCTACCAAACCATATATTGTCACATGTGATGCCACGTTGGTAGCAGTGGGTGCGGTGTTGCTTCAGGAGCACGATGGTCTAGAACATCCATTCGCTTATTTCTCCCAAAAGTTCACAGCCACGGAGAAGTCTTGGGCCTTTTATGACAAGGAACTGGCTGCTGTTGCATGGGCATTAACTCATTGACGGTATCTGTTGCAGGGTGCCCGCCATGAGCTAACAGTTCACACGGATTACCAGGCCCATTTATATTTCCACAAACCCCAAAATTGGCACACCAGAAGGCCCAAATCTATTGGGACCTGCGCAGTTCTAATTTTAAATACAAAATTGTTAAAGGTGCGCTCAACATACTTCCCAATTTTCTAAGCCATAGTCCCAATAATTGTCCCTCAGAACCTGAAGAAGTGGATCTCATTAACATGATTCCTGCCACTCAGATTCTATCAATAGTTCTCCCCATTGTTTCCTCCATTGCGTTGGCTCCCAACGCCCCATTATAGGCTCAGGTGTTATCCAGTCAAATGGCCTGCCCTGAGGGCGTGGAATTGGTTGAGCAGTTGGTTCACTTGAGTCACAAATACTCCATATACTCCTTAGAAGAGGGACTTATCTACTTCCGTTCTCATGTTTGGGTTCTCCCCTCTTTCCAATCATAGTTATTCCATGCACATCATGATCCTCCTACAGTTGGACATCTTAGTAACAAGAAATGCATTGACCTGATCAAGTGCACCTTTAATTGGGCGGGACTGACCAAAGAGGTTCCAGCTTAAATCGCCGATTGTATTACTTGTGCTAAGGCTAAGTCAGATTGCTCCAAAAATGGCCTCCTGCACCCCTTACAGTAGGCGGAAGGTCCATGGACTTCGGTGTCCATAGACTTTATTGTTGACCTCCCCTGTTCTAATGGGTTTACAGTGATTATGGTTGTGGTGGATTGTTTTATGAAATTTTTTCTTCTTATCCCTTGTACTTCCACAATTTACATCAGAAGAAACTGCCCATCTTTTCATACGCCATGTGTTTTCAATGTTTGGCCTTCTCCAGGCAATCATTAGTGAATGGTTACACAGTTTACCACGCAGTTTTGGAGTGAACTCCTATTGATCCTGAAAATAACCCCCTATTGATCCATGGTGTATCACCCCCAGTCTGATGTACAGACCGAGTGGATTAATCAACTCCTCAAACAGTACCTGCATTGCTATGCTGCAGCAGCGCAGGATACTTGGGCCAGTGACTTGTCCCTCACTCAATTCACTTACAATAATGGGACCCACGCATCCACAGGGTTTTCCCCTTACAAAGCAACGTTGGGTTATAATCCTTCATTTTTGGTCAGGCCATGCTTGCAGCCTGAGGTTAAAGCTACTGCGGATCATGCTGCCCATATCCAATCAACTCAAGCTTTAGTGAGGGAACACCTCACTAAAGCCATCAATGACTACAAGCGATTCATGGATTGTAAGCGCCTTCTGGGTCATGACTTTATGATGGGGTCTATGTCATGCTTGATACCTATCATTTGTGAATTCAAACTCCTTCCCGTAAGTACGCCAGTAAGTGCTCAAGTCACCATTTAGTGGAGGAGGTATTGGTCAATGGGGCGTTCCAATTGAAGCTTCCCGCACACTGGAAACAGCACCCTGTTTTCATGTTTCTCAGCTATTGCCCTTCAAGGGTGCATTTCCCCTCAGACCTGTAACCAATCGTCATCAATGATGGGGAAGAAGCTGAGGTAGAGGCCATCCTGGCATCTCAGAAGTCGTGACATTAAGTCCAATATCTCGTGGCCTGGAAAGGTTATCCGGCTTACAAAAATAGTTGGGTCAAGGCACACAATTGCACAAATTGCATGGATCTAGTCGAAGCTTTCCATATCTCCCACCCTGATTCTCCCCGCCCTCCCCAGAAAATCGCGATGATTATGGCTATCAAGTTACCCAAAGCACACAAGAATGTGGCTCTGGTGCAGTTTCCCAGTGGGGGTCCTTCCTTTGAAAAAGGAAATGGTAATGTAAGTCCTGGGGAACGTCCCTTGGCTCTTGATTGGGCCATCTTCCCATTCCCAAATAAAAAGTCACCAAAGAGGATGGTAGTACCCCTCATTACTAAGGGCGATCTTGCTCATGTAAAAGATGAGCGATGGGTAACAGCCCTCCCGCTTCAGATCCCACACTCGGTACCCACATTCACCTCAGCAGAACTGTTGCGGGGAATTAGCGAAATCTGCGCTGAGATTGCTGAATTGAAATCAGTCAGATCTAATTTGAGTGGCATTATGGCCAATGGCCAAATCTCAAATGGCTGAAAAGGCATGAAGACTGAGGTATTGGCCAGATCGCCTGATGGCTCCAATTTGATCAATAAGCCAATAGAACTAACATTGGGCGCCATTGATGAGGGTTTGAAGCCCTCTGTTAGCAATTTGGGTGTTGCAACAGATGTGCTGCCATTGACCAAACGGAAAGTTCAGCGACTGAGCGCGGGTGGGTTGGGAATCCTGAACCCGTTCCCAACTAAATGAACCCATCCCTATATGGGGTGGCCTTGGGGGATTCCTGTTGCTCGTCGGGCCAAACGCTGTCATGCCAACCATCAGAAACGTAGCTGAGCCCCAGTTTGGACAGTTGAGGTCAAACTAACAGAGACTCGGCCCACCACCAAATTTTGTGATGTCAGTTCTCAAGGAATAAACCTGCCCATTCCTGAACAATTCACCGGTTAGGTCAAAATTGTGGGACCTGATCCCATCTTGTCACTATCCCAATTGACCACTATTTAATCAGTTGCATAGCACTGAGAAAATTGTAGGTTGATTTTCTTACTTTTCCTTCAAAAAAAATTTACCAAAAAATTACATTTTTATTTTTCTTCTGACCGCTTCCCTGATGGCATTTCCCTGGTGGCCCATCAGTCTGTACACCGGATGGGCTCTACCAGTACTATTGGTCACTATGGGCCCCTCTGTTGTCAAATGGGTTCAGCGAGTCTGATTTTTTGGCTTTATAACCCCATGATCACTAACTTCCGGCAGCAATACATGGGAATCTTGTGGCTGTATGTCCACCAATTGCAAGAGAGAATCCATCTCCTTGCCACCTCAGTAGAGAAGGCACCATATGCTGAGGATCTTATCGAGACCATCTCAGTGATTCCACCCCTGAGCAAGACCCCCTGGGCTGGGAGTGGGTTCAGTGTGGTTCGTCATTGGGATCATACTCACCATGTTGCTGCAACAACACTTCGTCATTTCTTACTGCTCGGCTCAATACCAAGTCATTCAGTCAGCAATGCCTCTGGCATTCTGGCTTGCTTTTTGGGTGCTTACGCATCCTGACTGGCAGGCCAGTCTAAACTTATTCTGCCGATTCCATGACAGGCATGCTGAGAATATCATGATTACCACGAATACCCCTAACTCATGTCCTTCATCATTTTACCCTATTAATATTCCCTCATTTTACTAATAATAAACACCTTAGTACTGTGAATACTTTATTGTTTTCAATTGTTGATTGTTTACTTCAAAGTGAAGTTGTGAAGAAATACTACCTGTCTAAGTGTCTACGCTAGAGTGAGGCTGAAGTCATTTATTTTATTATCTACCAGAGTAGGGCTGAAGTTGCCCATTTATCTGAACTCAACTAGGCCAATTGTTTTCATACAATTAGCAAAATGTATTTATTACCAGAGTCAGTAGTTAAGCAAACCTGTGCACCAGTGAAAACCCCGCGGTTTGTACATGTAGTCGGAAGGTAGTCAAAAAAATATAAAAAAATATCTTTGGATTCTGTCCAACATGTGCATTTGGTCAATACCAAACGTTGGCCATTAGGAAGGTCAATCACTACTCTGACTTTTTGGCTTCATTTGCTTCCTCCTCTGTCATGAACCCAAGATCCACCCAACCATGGTGGATAGTATGGGTTGTCATGTACACTGCTTGCAGGAATAAATTTGTTTGGGCTTTGCCAAATTTTTTCATATTGCCAGTGCCTCTGTGCCCAAAAACACAAGGACCCCATGTTCAACTGACAATAGCAGTTGAGAGTGGGTCACTTCCATGTAGCTGCAGTATTTTACTAAAAATCACATGAAACCTGCAGGGTGCACCATCTCTGGGTTTTTTATTTTTGCTTTGGTGCTCATTTACTCCTAGCGCTTGGTGCCTTTGGGTGGTGCAAATCCAGGTCTGCTACCTTTTACACATTCTCCAAATTCTGCCCTTGTTTATTAGATATGCTCATCTTACTTGGCATTGATAGTCAAATTAATCTTTTTAATTCAAATCGTTTACTAATAAGTGATGGTAATTGAGAAAAGAAAAGCTCCTTGTATGGAATTCTTAAAGATTCAAAAGTCATAGTTGTTGAAGATACCGACCAATCAATAATCTGTGAATGCCACAATTCTGAACAGTGGCTGGCCATGAACGCAAAATCCAGTAAGGTGAGCATTTGTGTAGTAACTAGTACTAAAAGGCTAAAGTTATATAATAGGGGGCTTAGAGGGTCACCTTGGCGGAGACCTCTGTGGGAAAACTACATCAAATAGAAAACCTGGATCACGTACAGCCATAGTAGCTGATTTAATAAATAGCATCACCCAATTTATAAATCTGGCTGGGAGTTTAAAATTGTGGAGGAAAGCCTGGAGGTATATCCAGTTAACCCAATCATAGGGTTTTTGCTGATCCTGGAAAACAAGTTCTCCAGAAGCTTGAGACTGGCAGACATCAGCAACAGTGTGAAATTTTTACATATGAATCTACTTGGAACAAATTTATATTGTAAGGGGTATCGCCTAAGTTGGTATTCCCCTAGGCGCTTAGCCATAATTCTTGTGAATATTGGTGTTAGTGTTGGTTAGGGAGATAGGGTTCCAAATGAATAAATTTACCATATCTCCCTTTTTGAACAGAATTACTGTTTATGACGGCCTCCAGGTAGAAAGTATGCTTCCATAATGGATACATTCATAGAGGCTTAAAGGAGGTTTGATTTTGTTAGGTTTTTTGTAATAATCATAGGAGACCCCATCAGGGTCAGAGCATTTTCTTTTTGGTGCAATGCACACAGCTTTTTATAATCTAATTCACGAAATTGTATAAATTAGTCATTAGACTGAAATGTGGTGCTGATATGTGCACTATTAAGAAACTCTCAATTTTCATTAGTTTTACTGGTTCAGATTTATATAAATTTGGATATAACCTGTGTACTTCAGTAGCAAGTTCTTCCAGCATTTCTGCAATGAATGTATCTGACCGCTGGACCTGTTTCCAGGCTATGGTAATCTTAAGAGAGTAAGGAGGGGAGGATGCCCCAATGGTAGAATGTGGACACTCTATCACTGCCTCCCCAAGTTCAATCCTGGTTGATGAACTTTGGGTGAGGGAAAATTATGACTGTGTTGGCGTTGCGCACCAATGTTTTGAACCAAGACAGCAAATAGCAAAAGATTACCATGAAGTTCCTGGCCTATCATACGCCATGCATGGAAATTTCATGGGTTTATCCTCCTTTCCCATCATTCGATTTCCCCTTAATTTTTGAGGTATCATCCCTAGGTAGCCCACCTTGAATAAAATTTTAAAAATCTAAAAAGAGTAAAGTTAGTTGAAAAAATAATTAAAGTTCTTTTCTCCAGCTGTTAGATTTTTCACTTTGAATTAAACATTAACTTGGTGTTGATGTTCTCTTACCAAAGAGTTTAGGTGATCAGATACCTCGGCCCATTTATGCCACATTAAGGGCTTTATCCTGGAACTGGGACGTTAATTTCCAAGTGATCTACTTTAGACAAGATTCACTTGATGATGTCTGAAGCTTCCCGGGGTCTCACTGATGATTTGTGTTTGACCTTTATTGTGGATGAGCCCATTAATGGTGCAGGTGATCATTACTCAACATTTGTGATAACTGGAATTCAAACTCATACTAGTGACAGTACAGGCGACCAACCCACTGTAGATGGGGCAAACAAGGCGCTTTTATAAATGTGAGCGAGCAAAGGAATTTTCAGTCAAATCATGATGATGCCATGCAAAAAGTTTCGCTCTCACAAGTCAAAAGATTAATTTATGAAAAAGATGTCATCGCCAAAAATCAATATGAAAATTGACCCCCTTATAAACCCTTAGGGATCCAAAATAATTCTCATTCCTCTTTGATTGATGATGAGCAAACAAAATTATGCTGATAAGAGCATATGAGGATTGATAGTGAATATTACCAAATCTAGTAATCAGCCAATTTTGAGAGTCACTAAAGTGTTTGACGCAAGGCGCTTTGTAGTTGCACCATCACTCAAACCTGAAACTGATAAGAACACTAACATATTATAAACAAACAATATCAGGAGAAGGTACAATGGTACAAAACTAGAAGTGGGAACTAGTACAAAGGCTTCTGAACATCCAGGTTCAGGGATAACCACTATGAGATGGAGTTTAAAGCTGCAAAAATTAGCCCAAATGGACGAAGTGACTAGAGAAGCAATCAGAGGATGTCTGAGTAGGGGATCTTTTAAGTCCCCATATTGAACCCCAGATTCCCATTTATTTTATTACTTAATTCACTTCTATATCTTTATTACCCCTTAAATTATAGAAATTTACTTTTAATCTTAGTGAAAAACTTTTTTATAGATTCTCTAGTTTATCCTTTTACTTGCACTTGTAGCTGTTTAAGTGATCTAATTTCAATAACCAGTTTATAATTAATCAAATATACAAAATGCAGTAGCCAAGCTGAGATCTGATCTTTTTGGAAGATGACACTTTCTATTGTGGATACCTTGGGGGCAAGCTTCCAAGGGAGAAGTTGGATTGTATTCTGTTGAGTCCCAAGGGACAATGTACAATGAATGTCTAAGAGTACACAAGAGTTTCGCCATTAGTGCATAGAGTTTACAAAGCGATTGATGCTACAAGGGGTAGTATCTAGGAGAATTTTCTCTATGAGGATAATTGTAATATTAGTGAAAGTTTTATGCCTAATCTACGCGGAATAGATCCCCTGAGCAACGAGTCAGCCACACATGTTAAGTGAGCTGAGGTCGGTGAGCTGACTGTGGTGCTCCCTACAGGGGTGGTATCATCAGGCCCTAACAACAATCATGAGAGTTTTCATGAGCAGTTCAACAATGAAGAGGAAATGGAGGTATATCACAGAGAGGACTCTTCTGAGCTCCTGTTAAAGGGGGAGAATACATTCTATTTAAGACTCTGTGCCCTGAAGTTGGAAGTGCGCAATCTATGCAATGATCTTAAGCGTGGCATTGAGACCACCAGAAGAGCATGAATTGCCTCACTTCCTATTGTGATAGGACCATCACTTATCATCAAATTTTAAGCTTTGCTTAAGAATTTCAAGGAGAAAATTGTGTTCCTTGAACAAGAGAATGACGAAATCATAACTGCTCTAAATGAATATTGAGAGCACTTGGAATAACATGGCAATATGCTGTCTGCGATGGACAAGAGTATAGAAGATCTGAAGATAAATGCATACTGTACCAGAGCCTGCCTCTACTCAACCTATTACTTGATTGGAGGCACCTATGTGGGCTGCTCAAAGGAATGTACCACAACTGGTCAGAACTGCTACAGCTGACCATAATGCACACCAATCCTTTAAAAAGTTTTCAACTTTAAACTGTATTTTAAGACCATGTATACACGTGGAGAAATTATGATTGCGTGTTTTTTCCAGATGTATAAGAACAGCCTGGATGGCGCTATTGATTGCCAGAGTCTCTCACCATGCAAGGGTGTATGAGCTGCGAGGCTCAGGAGATCCTTGGCATAAGCCTATGACCTGGGCTATCTTGGACCAAGGTAAAGAATATTTTCCTTTTAGTTTGTAGTAAACAAAACGTCCAGAATATGAAACAAGAGTTCCTCCTGATGGAAGAGGGCAAGAACTAGTCAGTCAAAAATTATACCTTTCAATATTACCTCAAGGATTGATAGTTATGGACCACAGGAATTATGGATGTGCCTACTGCGAAAACCATTTTATTAAAAAAATATTCGAGGTGGGTTGAACTTGGGACAAATATACCACACCAAGAATTTTTTCTAGCCAGTACAGGGTTCAAACTCAAAACTTGTACTAGGGTGGAAGAAGTTTTACCTGCCAGGCTAACCACCCTTAAAACTCATTTTATTGAGTTCATTGGAGATGCATCCTATCCTGAAGATGCATATGACTCTGCTTTTAAGAGCAAAACATCCCTCAGGGCACTTAAAAAAGCTTTACTCGATTTACAAAAGATGTAAAAATCTGAATTTAGGGCAATGGGACCCACACCTCCCCAGATGAAGTAATCAGGCATCTATGTCACCAACAATAAGGGTGATAAACCAAAGGAGACTAGTCCAAACCGCCTGAATGCAATCCTAGTCAAAAATTTACCTGCAACAAGTATCATCACCCTGGGCACTTTTAAAAATGTCCATTACTTGCCGCTGAGAATAAGGACACTCCCCATAAAGAGAATATCCTAACGCAGTAAAGTGGTTGATCTACACACTGAGGAAGAATATGAACATGAAGATGATTACCTGGGTAGCGCAAAATACCAAGTATTAGGGGTACCTGCATGGTGGCTGTGCCTTCTAGATTAAGAGTTCATGGCACCGATGGATCTAAATTTAGTAATACCTAGCTAGAACAAGTGCAAAAGCCTACCTGGGCATCAATTCATTTGAAGAAGAGGAGTTTTTAATATATGGATACCTTTAAGAACTTGGAACCAGATGGCGAAGAAACTGTCAAGGCTATTATGAGCACTGCTGCTCTCAAACAGTTTAAGGAATCTGCTTTAACGTGCTGACCACTAGAAACCCTTTTGGCAAGAGTGTAATTGTTATAGTTTTGGGCGGTAATATTGGGATCTGCCACAAGGGTCGCACAGGCTGAACCCACTGAGCAACGGACAGATAATATGGGGATCATCAATCCTCACTACAGACTGAAAATATAAGAAAATAGGAGAAATTGCCCCAACAACACTTTTATTTATTTTTTATATATACAACATCTCTTTGCTGTTCCGCTTTTCTCTTTACTAACCAACTTTTTTTTTTCAATCCCCATCTTGCTTATATATCACGACTTTGGATAATACCATTCTCATAGCTTTGGCTATTCTATTCTGCCAATTCTCATCGGTTTTGGCTTTATTCATAACTCTCTATTGCCCTAATTTGAGGCGATCTGAATAATGTTTATCAAATATCAATATCACCTTATCGCCTTATTTGGAGATGATCCAATAACAACCTGTTATAGCCCAATATTTCCTCATCTCAAGGCGCTCAAATACTTGTAAATACCATCCTAGTCAGTGGATTCTCACAATTCCATGGTAACTCTACAGGGCTCATCATCCAGTCATATTGGAATCTCGACATTACCCCTCCCTATAAACTGGAAAATAAGCCTCCTATTGTTTATATGCTTGGAGAAACTTTGTGTGTACTTGATTATTGATTTGACCACTTGCTAGGTCTATTATGGTATATGAATTGACACCGGTTTTCTCAACTATTTTGAACGGACCAACCCAGATGTTGGCCAGCTTGTGTTTCCACCCAGACCCATGCTGGTCATGGAACAAAACCATCTCACCTTCATGGAACTGGGTAAACCTGCTATATCATACCCGATCAGCAGCCTGATTTCTAATCTTCTTAGCCAAACTAAATGAGTGCACTTCCGTTTGCAACTTGATCAATGTGTCAGTAAATTTTGTCAAGTAACAGTGAGGATCTATTCCACCAGTATCTTCTACACATGAATAAAGCAATGCTGGAAGAGCGGGATGCTGTCTGTATAACAGTTGAAAGGGACTCTTCCCTGTAGCGGAATGGTAACTGATATTGTAAGCAAAGACAGCATTAGACAAGAGGGAACTCCAAACAGAGGGTCTGTCAGTTATCAGCTTCATAAGGATGTTCACAAACGTCCCATTAATCCTTTTGACCATTCCATTGGACTTGGGATGGTATGGAGTCACCAGAACCCCACAGATGCCCATGAGCTCATCAAATTTGGGGAGAAGGTGCGAGGTGAAGTTGGTTTTGTTATTGGAAAGAATTAACTGAGGTGCAACCATGTCGCTGGATAAAACATTCCATTATAAATTTGGCCACTGTGACCGCCCCCAAATCCCATATCAGCTGTGCTTCAACCCATCTGGTCAAGTGTTGGTAGCCACAAGTATATACTTACACTGGTTGGCTCCCATTGAGAGGCCTGACGACATCCAAGGAAACTCTATTCCAAGCAAAATGTAGTTTTACTAACTGTTATGAGGTCTTTAAGTGAAATGGCTTATCCCTTTTGCACTGGTGGCAACAGAAAAATGGTTTTAAGCACGCCAAAGTTCATGATTTCCCAATAATACTGAGGGTGCAACAACTCCATTGTCTTGTGCACACATCCATGTCCAACTGCCTTGTGGGCGCTCATAATGATTTCAGGCTATGCTGAGGGTCACAGGAAATTCACTGTAAAATCACCAATCCGCTTGTATAGTTACACTTCCATTGGAAGGCATTTGCATGCATCTCATTTAACGCTTTGATCACTTGGGTCGTTCATCGTCATATTTACCGCTGAGCATCTTCTCATACATCACATTACTGAGATCTGCCATCATAGAAATGGTTAGCAATTATGATAAACAGTCAGCGTTCTTTTGCTTAGCTCCTGGGCAGTGAAGGTTCTCAAGTCATAAGCCTGCAGCTTAAGAGACCATTGAGCTAAATGCCCTTCAGGCTCTTTGAGGTTCTGCAAACAACGTAATGATGCGTGATCCATTACAACTTTAAACTTTACCCCATGAAAGTAGACTCTAAATCGCTTATTTTGAAGATCACCGCTAAGCACTTTTGCTCAATCATGGTATAATTTACACTCATCGCAGTTTCAGACTTCAACTGCAGTATGCAATGGGATGCTCCTCTCCCTCATCATCTTTATGAGAAAGTACACCTCAACAGCAGAAAGTGACACATAAATCTGACCAAAAAAATCCCTATTGAAGTTTGGATAGCATAGCACCAATGCACTGGTCAGCACTGTTTGAAGTGTATCAAATGCGTATTGATGACGTTCCGTCCATTTAAATGCAGCAACCTCCTTTAAAAACTGACAAAGGTCCCACAATACAGCTGAATTTGGGGATGAAGAGTCGGTAGTAACCAACCATTCCTAAAAATACCTGTATGTTGCATTTACTAATAGGTGTAGTCATTTTTCAGATGGCCTCCACCTTGGATGGCTGTGGTTTCAGCCCCTTGGAGTCTACCACAAACACATATACTCCAACTGATCTTTGAAAAAGTTACATTTGTGAGGTTTAATTTTGATGTTCACCTCAGCAAGCCAGCGGAATACTATTTCTAGATTATTGAGGTGCTCCAAAATGGTTCAAAAGAAAACATTGATATCATTGAGGTATATGAGGACACATGACAGCTTCAGGCCGCTGAGGATAGTTTCCATGGTTCATTAGAACTTAGCTGGGACATTACACAGCCCTTGGTGCATACAGGTCAGTTGGAAAAGGCTATGTCTATGTTTATGGCGGATTTCTACTGTTCTGCCGTGGGTAAAATTTTCCAAATACCTGATATCAAGTCCATTTCTGAGAGGTAACAGGCTCCCCTAACCAATCCAAAGCAGCTTCAATCCGCGGCAAGGGATATGAGTCCTTTTTTTGAAATACTACTAAGCTTCCAGGTAGTGTATTACTATGCAGTTGGTGCTGTCCTTCTTTTTTACAATCAGAACGGGAAAAGACCATGGATTCTTGGATGGTTCAAGTATTACTTTCTCCAGCAACTTATCAATTTCCTCCATGACAACATCTTCCTCTTCCCTCAATGGGCGTATTGGCTGAGACCTTATGAGGGGATGATCTCCTGTGTTTAATTAATGGACCACCCTCTGAGCACACCCTAAATTGTGATCATCAAAAGTAAAGCTCTCCTTGTACTTTTGAAATAAAGTTATTGCTTGGTCATTTTGTTCTTCTAATAATCTATTAAGTTTTTCCATGATACTGCTATTATTACACCAGCTGGCTACTCAACAATTAGGCCAAATTCATCTAACAAACCAAACTCATGGACCTTGTTGGACATTCTCCTTTCAATTTAAAAAAAAAAAGAATGTTGGAGGTATTAGTGCTCTTAAATCTGCTACCATGATTGCCCATCTCCTGCCCAATCATCAAATAATAATGTGGTTATCAATGATATGAGTACCAACGGAGAAAAGACCTTGGCGGATTCTCAGTGGAATCCTAACTATCAAAAAATACGGTTTATCACAAAATTTTCTAAAAAAGGTAATAACTAATAATAGGATTACACCAACTTCTTGGCTGAATTTGAGGTGTTCAATATTTCATGGATCTGAACCTCCGCAAGGTGAGAAGATTTTACCCATCAATGATTGGGTGCAAATTAACAAATCATTACCATATGAGTCTGACCACCATCAAGGTGAGAAGATTTTACTCGACAATAATTGGGTGCAAATTAACAAATCATTACCATATGAGTCTGACCACCATCAAGGTGAAGATTTTACTCGACAATGATAGGGTGCAAATTAACCAATCATTACCACACAAGTCTGACCACTGCTGAGGTGAGAAGATTTTATTTAATGATGATAGGGTGAAAATTAACCAATCATTACCATGTGAGTCTGACCACTGCCGAGGTGAAAAGATTTTACTTGACAATGATAGGGTGAAAATTAACCAATCATTACCATGTGAGTCTGACCACCGCCAAGGTGAGAAGATTTTACTTGCTGGTGATTGGATACAATTCATCAAATTGTTACCACATGGGTTGGTTTTTCCCCAACATATTTATTTTTGATCTGATAGGCTGAAAACCTATAATTCCTAATTTAGATGACTCAGCTTTATATGCTTTTGCCTCAAATACCCATGGTCTCAAAATTCAAAATAGTTTAAATAGAAAATACTAGTATTGATAAAAGGACCTTTCTTGGTTTTGCCCTGCATAAACAATAAAAAACACAAAAAACTTTAACAAGTGTTATTTATTACTTTTATAATAAAGTAAAATTACTTTTCTTTCTCGTTGCAATCACTATTGCAACCTATTCAATTCAAGACTGAATCTAGTTTGATGATCATACAGAGGAGATTAGTCTGCGCCCATGTCAGGGAGAAGTTGGGCAAGCAAGGTAAGAGGAGCAGGTGGAAGGCCCGCGGCCTCCAATGTTTAAAAACACCCCAGAGAATCCGGCGGAATTGACAAAAATTTTAAGAAACTGGCGGTCACTATTTCCCCGGAGATACTCGCATGGCAAGCACAATGCAACCAGTACATCAACATGCCACACTCCCCGCCACTTTCATTGGTGGAATTCGGAGTCCGCGTGTTTCTGGACATCCAAAAAATGGCCTTATGGGAAAAATTTTGTGAAGATGTACACACAATTTTCCTGATCATGGTGTAAATTGCACCTCACTCCATGTCACATGGTTGGCTGAACTAGGTTTCAAAAGCAAAACAGCAGCAGACGAGGCTGCAGTGGTGCGCGTAGTGGTCAACCTCCCCAAAGGGCAATGGGTCGTCGAAACTAAATGCACCAGATGGACAAAATCAAACCAAATTTTCCTCATGTTCGTCTTTTTGCCTACTACAGTAAAACATGACATTTTGGAACAACACCTGAAAGATGGTCTCGCCAAATATGGAAAAATACAATCTTTCAAAATGCAACGCTTCACGCTGATGCCACACCTGTGTACCGGCTTAGCCATTACAGTTCTGACCCCAACTGAGGAGATCGCGAAGGACCTAACCCAGATCCTGCACTCCACTTTTATCAATATCGCGGGCATAATACCCACCCATTCCAGGTGACCGTGGATAGCATGCCCCCCATTTGCACCCACTGTGATGCATTCAACCATAAGGTGCATGCATGCCCTATCAAGGAGGGCGTCACATTCCAAGAGCACCCCTCGATGGCCATGGCCAGTAGAGAGGCGCACTACGAACCAACTGCAAGCACCAAGGAGGCCCTCCTGTGGGGAGCACAAGGCTGCTACCTACTGGTAAAGCCTATCTCTCCACAAGAGCATAAGAAGGCCAAGCAGGCCCATGGGGCTGCAGCCAAGGAAGCGGCCAAAGCCACCACCGCTATCCCACACTCACAATGCCAGGAGGACATGGAAACCTTTGTGGTGGAAGCAACTCAGGAATCCATCAACCAATCAGATTGGGAAGCCCATGCTGAGCGGGCCATTCAATCTGAGGATCTGATGGGAGATTCAATCTCACCCAATTGTTGCACCCAAGCTAAGTCAAAACTGACTTGGGACCTATCCCAACCAAAAAAATTTTTTTGCCCCACTCGATGGTGCGCCGAACTTATCCGCACTGCAAAAAATTCGTCCGACGTCGGAAAAACAAAAAGCGAAGGCCAAAGCCAATGTGACTCTTTCTGCAAAAATTAACAAAAACCCCAATAGCGTTGCTGCTAATACCTGTGCTGCTGTGAAAGCCCGTGGGGACCTGGAAGAGGCTGGTGGGCCCAGGGGCCCACCCCTCACACCTAAGGTGCGATGGGGGAAACCTTCACTTTAGGGACGTTGAATATCGCTGGACTCAAGGCCTCCCCATCCTGGGCCAGATAACTGAGTTTTTTACAGCACAATTTACCCGTGGATATCCTGGCCATCCAGGAGTCCCACTGTCCTTGAGGTCCTGAGGAAGCTTGGAAAACAATGCTCCTCCCATCCCTATCCTTTTGGTCAAAGCACTGTGGGGTGCTAATTTGGAAAAATAATTTTTTCAAATTCTTAACCTCAGAAACATTCCTAAATGGCCAAGTGCTTGTTGTCACCTTCTCATAGGCTGATGTTGCGCACACAATTGTCAACATTTATACCCCAAACGGTGCACATGAGCGTTAGGAATTTTTCTCATTGGTCAAATCCCTCCCGCTACCCCCAGACTCTTTCCTAGTCGGTGACATGAACTGTTGGCTAAACACACCAACGGACTGGTGGCCTTCCTCACCCCACGCCCCCAGGGTCACGTAGAACTACGCATTCTAAAGGCCACCCTCAGGTTAATGGATGTGCTGCCGTGACATGCCCCGCTGCTTAAAAACATGATGCATCCCCACGTCCACAATGGCCAATTAAGTCCATGACCCGCATCAACCTTATTCTAATGCCAGAAAAATTCCACCTCACATCTCCCACTTCAATACAACAAAAATTGGAATTCTCCGACCATTGACTGATCTTGATAACCAACCACCTACCTGTCACAGCTGCTAAGGCCCCACATTGGTACAAAATCTGCCCCCAAGCTCGTGTCGCCAGGATTTTCCACGTGGGTAGAAGAGACAACTTTGGCAAAAAAGTTTGTTAGACCGTTTTGCATGGACCCCATTTCCACATGGGCAACTTTCAAAGATGACACCATCCGCCACTCTCGCCATCTCTCCTCCAGACGCTCATGAGCCACATCAGCAGTTATGTCACGCGCTCTGGCAGAATTGGCACACTTGAAGTCCAACATCCCAGTTTTAGGATACAGCTCTGCATGGGGATGGAAGTGAGCGGAGGCAGCTGCCCACCTCAACACACTCAAAAGACAACACAAACATCGGGTTTGTGTTCAGTACAGGGCCACACGCATCACAAAAGGCGACAAGTGCACCGCACATTTCTTTAAAAATATTTTCGCACCTCACCAGAGCATGGCCTGCACACAGGTGCAAAGATCTGATAATTCCATTGTAAATACTGGCCGAAGTGGCAATTGAAACGCAAAAGTATTACTCCGAGTTGTACCAATCTGACCCAATTCAGCTGGCCAAAATGGCAGAATTTCTTGACTGAGCCCACATCCGCACTGTTTTCCAATACCTGGAAATAATGAATTTGATTACTCTGAATGAATTATGGACAGCCATTCATGGTGCACCAAATTGAAATGCCCAGGCCAAGATGGCATTCCATATGAGTTCTACAAAAAATAAATCAAATATATATCCCAATTGCTGCTCGCCTCACTTAACCAAAGTCTGATGGAAACGCGCCTCCTACCAGGAGGAATTGAGGCCTTCACTGTCACACTTTTTAAGAAAGGGGATAAGCTAGACTTAGCCAACTGGCGCCCCATTTCTCTAACAAACACAGACACTAAAATTTTAACAAAAATTATGGCTAACCATTTAAGGACTGTAGCATCTGCCACCATCTCCCCAGAACAATTCGGTTTCATCCCCAGAAGGTCAATTTGGGATAACGTGCACTCTATGGCTAATGTATTTTAGTCCACAGCCAATGGGGCTCTTGTATTCTTGGACCAACAAAAGGCCTATGCTAGAGTAAACTGGGAATACCTCAGGGCCTGCCTCCATCAATTCCGCCTACCCCCTCGCTTCATCAACTGGGTAATGCTGCTCACGGAATCTGCAACAATGGCAGTGCGTGGCCCTGGTTTCCTAACGGAAGTAGTCCGCCCTCATTGGGGCTTGCGACAAGGGGACCCCCTCAGCCCACTCTTATACAACTTCAGCCTTGACCCACTACTGCGAAATGTGAATGCCCAACTCACTGGGGTCCATGTGCCAGGCCAAGCCCCAGTCAAAATATTGGCGTTTGCAGATGAATGTGTGGTTGGGGTGTCTAATAATCAAGATGCACACGTTCTTGAAGCTCTCATCCAGGAGTATTCCCGGGTAAGCAACGCGGCACTGAACGCTTCCAAAACTGAAATTATCCTCCTTAGTCAGTTTCAGAACTGCTGGACCCCAGCAATTAGTTCACAACCTGGCCCATCTGCTCGCCCATGTCCTCGCCCTACTAACTCAAAACACAATGGCCCACTGGTGCTCCCCTTCGTGCCACGTCCTACCATAGGATCAGTACGCCATCTGGGCGTGTGGATAAAGGCAGGCGGATATGCGTCAGCAGTAATGGAGTGCCGTATTCTTGTTAGTGTGACAAAATGAATCGCCTCTCTCAGAGCCCACCCTACTTCCCTTACTGGCAGGGTTGTCTTAGCCAACTCTATGCTCCTCTCTAAAGTCTGGTTTGGAGCCCATGCCATCCCCTTCTCCCCAAGCTTCTTCAAATCCTTGTATGCCCTGCTGCAAGGATGGCTTTGGTCAGGCCGCCCTCCACCAGTGTGGTTAGAGGTCATGTTTGGCCCCCAACATCATGGTGGCATGGGCCTGCTTGACTCAAAAGCCCATACCGCCAAGATCCTGGGCACCTGAATTGCGGCCGTCATCACCCCTACACTCCCCTCCCAACACTGGTCCCGCGCAGCCCGCTCCAACTTCTCCTGAGCCTTGGGCCTCAATAATCCATCATACCCCCACTCCCTGATGTAATACCTTGCATCACACACATCGGCCACAGGTCCTCACGGGACTAAAACCCACTATAAACGAATCCTACTCTCCATGCGGAGCGCTGAGTGGAGAATTCGTATTAGCGGACATACAACCCAAAGAGGCCGCCCCTCTCCTCAGCTCACACAAGAGGTACAGGGGCTACCCATCCATGATGGCGTGGTCCCCACTAGGCCCCATGTCCTATCCAGGGTGGACTACCTGGACATGATGGACATTTCTTACTCCATTGAAACCCAAAAAAATATCTGGAAATATGTACACCATCCTCTGTTGCAACCTCAAGTCCGTTCCCATGGGTGGCGCTGCCTGAGGCAGGTGTATCGTACAGCCGAGCGCTGTAGCTTTTTACACTCATCCTGTGTCGTGTGTGGCCAGTATGAAACGCTGTTTCACCGCCTGGAGAAGTGCCCTACTATAAAGTGATATGGCGCGAAGTTCAACGTCTTCTGGGCCAGGATCAAACGCATCCCTTCAGTCTATCAAGAGATATGTTTGCTCTATCAATGGCCTCCCCATTCCGCCCTCCCTTCGTGCTTTGGTGGTTGCAATCGCCATGTGGACCATCCACACAATTGTCTTAGATGCCATCGCAGACTCCACCCCCACCCTCCCAGAAGCGGTCCACAGATTCTGGTCTCATCTGGTGGACCACTTTCAAGCGTGGATGTTTTGTTACCTCCCACCACGTCACCGACAGCTGGTCTCCTCTTGGTTCCCAGTTTGGTTCATCAAATCAGACCCCTTCCTCCACATGTGCTCAATTGTGGCTACGGCCCCTTCCAACGTTTCCTCCCCCTCCCCATAAGTGGCGTTCCTGCTGGCAACAGGAGATAGCATCGCTTCTCTGGGGTGCCTCCCCTGGTACTAAGTTTTGTCTCTTCTGAGTCATAATCAGAAGTTTCTGTCCCATGGTCAGCCTTCCCCGCAATAAATTTAAAGTACAATCAAGTAAAATTCTCACTTTAAACAAATTATTTGTGGCATCCGTCGGCGGATCCCACAAACTGGTGCTCACTACAGGGGTCAAACCCCCTGAATACTTTGATAAGTATTAAAGAAATGGAGAGTGTCACCCGTTGGGTGCAAAATGGGGAAGGGACTGAAGATGATGATCAAAATGGACAGCCCTATTGCTTTGATATTTGAAGAAGAAAAATTTGAGCACATATTAATACCTGAGTCTCACGCATCACTTGGCCAGCCACTGAAGCTGTGAGAGACCTTACTAATGGCATCCTTAACCCTGGCGACATTGCATCTTGCAAACAAGCATTGTTAGTAGAGGAACGCCACTTGTTTCTCTATGATACTAGTGTCCTCCCAGAGACCTATGGTCAGCTTACAAATTTGACCACCTATGTATGAAAGTTTGCTCACCCTGCCTTAGTCATTATGATGCATCTCTTAGCCGGCCATTATGAAGAGCTTCATCGACACCTATATACCCATGCAGCTCTGAATTTAGCCTATTATAAGTTGTATCAACTGACTTTGAACATCTTGGAGCAGTTATATCTGGTGTGGAAGCTAGTTGCAACTTCATCATACAGCTGCATGACCAACTTAATACTATGGACACTGGGATTGTAAAGTACGTTGAGGAGGCCATGAAGATATTCTGGGATGAACTGAACGCATCCTCCGCTAGCACCCGCTCATTGTTGGAGGAGTTTGCTAAAGAACTTGAAAAGCAAACTGAGCAAACACATCGTGACCTTTCAGCCCCCAGCTCCGTCCTTCAAGAGAAATATGAACATCGTGTGGCTGTGGTGGAGTGGCAGTTAATTCAGGCCTTTTTGTGTGTTGATGAGCTTGAATGTCATCTGTTGCTTGAACCATCTACCACCACCCTTGCGGCCAAGGTTGTTCAGCTAGAAAAGGAGCTAGCTCTCAAAGCTTCGTTTGAAAATATCAAATTTTTGGCACATCTTTTGACTGAATGCTAAATCGAAGCAAAAGTGATAAAAGCTTCGCTGGAAAGCCCTGTGCTGTTGAAGGAAGTATTCAGCAACTAACGCAGGTCGAGCGGAAGTATGAACAGATTAAGGAGCGAGTACAAGGCCCCAGCTCCCACTCTCATGATGATGAAGGGTGTAAACAAATGAAAGAAGAGCTGAAGAACCACGTGAAAGCCGTGGAAACTGCTTAATTAAACCTAAGCTCAATGGTGTCACAACTCCATTTTCAAGTCTCTGTAATGGAGAACTGAGTGGAAGAACTTTTAAACTCATAAATCAGGGATTGAAGCTCAACTGAGACTATGTGAATCTGAGTCCCTAGAAGCCCTCTCTAAAAGGGAAACCCGGCTTAAGCTATGCATGATCAGTGCAATCACCTTTCACATACCTTTGATAGTTAAACTACCACTCTGAAACCTCAGAAGCAGAAGCTCCAGCTATTCATACTATTACTGGGGGTGATTCTAGTTCATTCAAACCGACGTTCAAAGACAAGTTTATCCTGGGAGAAGGCGGCATTTCTTCATTTTTATTCGTCTATGAAGCAGCTATGGATGGGGCAACAGATCGTCAGAAAGCCAAATATATACTTACCAGTTTGGGCTGCATGGCACAGGAGGTGATGGTCCCTCACATAAATGCTCTTTGCACTTGTTCCAAGGTTAAAGAGGCTCTCATAAACACGTTCGGTTCAAAAAAGGCTTTAAGTATGAAAAAGCAAGCTTTTATGCATATGAGTATCTGAAAAGGAGAGTCAGTGGTCACCTTTGTGAAAGATTATATATGGAAGCACAGACATTGTTAACTTCAAAGATGTTGACTTTGGATGATGCTGTAGCAACCGTTTTGACTAAAGTGGCTACTTACCCATTGCTAGAGATGCACATCACCTCAGTTAAACGCTATTTCCATACCGTTCAAGACATCAAGGAGGCGTTATTAGATGTGCTGACTTCCATAAACCCAAAGTTCCACATGGAGCAGTATCTCATCCTCACGTTTTAACCTTTGAGGATTTAAAGCCTAAGCCTTGAGCTCTAGCTATTGAAGACAAAAAGGAGCCCTTTCAGATAATGGACCCTGAAGAGCAAAACCCAAAGCAAAACGTCCTGAACGCCCTCGGTGTGAATACTGCCACAAGTTCGGACACAAGGAGGCTGTGTGCTGGAAAAGAAAGCTGACGCCGAGGAACAGGAGCAAAGAAAAGAAATGTCATCATAGGGAAAGGCACACCTATTGCTAACAAATCTCATGTGCCTGACTCACTTAAACAACTTATGCCATTACCTCGCATTACAAATACCCCAGGGGATGATTCTGAGGGGGATATGGATGAGGTTAGCTATTATGTTGTAGAGGCACTGCTGAAGTGGAAGTTCCCGATCGCTTAAATGCTGGAGGAGTAGATGAAGTCACCATACCTGAAGAGGCGTATCTCTGCCAAGTTTTAGGGGAGCCAGTTGTCATTGATACTGCCAACAACGCAGATGAGGTGTTGTCTCACCTTGTTCGCCTTATCCAGCATGGCCATACCATGCATTCCATCCAGAAAAAGTACCCCCGAGACCGCATGTAAATTAACCTCCAATTTCCATCTTAAGGAGGTCTTAGCGCTATTGCCCACTTTTGGGAGGATACTTATGAAGGTAAAGTAGTTATCCAAAAAGTTTGGGGTAATGGCTATCTTAGATACAGGCTCCCCCAGTGAACGTAATCTCCTCTAAGTTGATGAAAAAGATCAAACTTGCACCTGACTTGGAGTACAACTAAGACTTTGGAACTGCTGGACCCAACAACACCCGTGAACTTGGTGCTTACTCGTTGCTTCCCATTCGTATTGGGAAGCTTATTCTATCAGCCCATGCAGTGGCTTTGGATAACAAGGCTTATGATGTGCTTATAGGTACTCAGTTTATGATTGAGTATGACGGCATTATCAATATATAGCAAAGGTTCTTGTCATTGCTCATCTATGAAGTTCCCTTAGTTCTAGCCAATACATGACCCAGCAAGAAGGAATACTCTTGCATGTACACCCGCCTTACAAAAACAGCGACTAAAGAAGGGCAGGCTGCCAATGAGCTCCGCACCCCCTTCCTACATCTCAAATGGCTGATAAGGTATTATACTACCATAACCGCAACACCCCTCCCAACATCCTTGAGGGGGGCAATGTTGGACATTCTCCTTTTCGATTTAAGAAAAAGAATTTTGGAGGTATTAGTGCTCCCAAATCTGCTACTATGATTGGCCCATCACCTGCCCAATCTTTAGATAATATTGTGGATATCAATGATATGAGTACCGGGGCTTTTCTCGTTGCAAACACTTTGCAACTTATTCAATTCAGGACTAAATCTAGTTTTATAAACTCATAGAGGGACTAGTCTGCGCCCATGTCTGGGAGCAGTTGGGCAAGCAAGGCAAGAGGAGCAGGCAGAAGGCCCGCGGCCTCTAACGTTCGAAAACGCCCCAGAGAATCCAGCAGAATAGAAAAAAATCTAAAAAAACTGGCGGTCACAATTTCCCCGGAGATACTCATGTGGCAAGCACAATGCAACCAGTACATCAACACGCCACATTCCCAGCCACTTTCGTCGGTGGAATCTGGAGTCAATGTGTATCTGGACATCCAAAAACAGCCTATGGGAAAAATTTTGTGAAGGTGTACCCAAAATTTTCCTGAACGCGGTGTACGTTGCACCTCACTCCATGTCGCGCGGTTGGCTGGACCTAGGTTTTGAAAGCAAAATAGGAGCAGACGAGGCTGCAGCAGTGCGCATAGTGGTCGACCTCCCTGAAGGGCAATGGGTCGTCGAAACTAAACGCACCAGATGGACAAAATCAAACCAAATTTTCCTCACATTTGACTTTTTGCCTACTACGGTAAAATGTGATATTTTGGAGCAACACCTGAAAGATGGTCTCACCATATATGGCAAAATACAATCTTTCGAAATGCAACATATCATGCTGTTGCCACACCTGTGCACTGGCAAAGCCATCGCAGTTCTGACCCCAACTGAGGAGATCGTAAAGGACTGTACTCAGATCCCGCACTCCACCTTTATTGACATTTCAGGGCATACCACCCATCCATTCCTGTAACTGTGGACAGCGCGCCCCCCATTTGCACCCACTGTGATGCATTTGGCCATAAGGCACATGCATGCCCCATCAAAGAGGGCGTCACATTCAAAGAGCACCCCTCAGCGGCCATGACCAGCGGAGAGGCACACTATGAACCAACCGCAAGCACCAAGGAGGCTTTCCCGTGGGGAGCACAAGGCTGCTACTTATTGGTAAAGCCCATCTCCCCGCAGGAGTGGAAGAAGGCCAAGCAGGCCCATAGGGCCGCAGCCAAGGAAATGGCCAAGGCCAACACCACCATCCCACACTCACAACGCCAGGAGGACATGGAGACCTTCGCGGCAGAAGCAACTCGGGAATCCATCACCCAATCAGATTGGGAGGCCCATGCTGAATGGGCAACTCAATCTGAGGATCTGATGGGAGATTCGATCTCACCCAATCGCTGCACCCAAGCTAAGTCAAAACTGACTTGGGACCTATCCCAACCAAAAAAATTTTTTTGCCCCACTCGATGGTGCACCGAACTTATCCGCACCGCAAAAAATTCGTCCAACGTCAGAAAAACAAAAAGCGAAGGCCAAAGCCAACGCGACTCTTTCTGCAAAAATTAACAAAAACCCCAATAGCGTTGCTGCTAATACCTGTGCTGCTGTGAAAGCCCGTGGGGACCTGGAAGAGGCTGGTGGGTCCGGGGGCCCACCCCTCACACCTAAGGTGCGATGGGGGAAACCTTCACTTTAGGGACGTTGAATATCGCTGGACTCAAGGCCTCCCCATCCTGGGCCAGATAACTGAGTTTTTTACAGCACAATTTACCCGTGGATATCCTGGCCATCCAGGAGTCCCACTGTCCTTGAGGTCCCGAGGAAGCTTGGAAAACAATGCTCCTCCCATCCCTATCTTTTTGGTCAAAGCACTGTGGGGTGCTAATTTGGAAAAATAATTTTTAAAAAATTCTTATCCTCAGAAACATTCCTAAATGGCCGAGTGCTTGTTGTCACCTTCTCATGGGCTGATGTTGCGCACATAATTGTCAACATTTATACCCCAAACGGTGCACATGAGCGTCAGGAATTTTTCTCATTGGTCAAATCCCTCCCGCTACCCCCCAATTCTTTCCTAGTTGGTGACATGAACTGTTGGCTAACCTCACCAATGGACCGGTGGCTGCCCTCACCCCACGCCCCACAGGGTCTCATAGAACTACGCATTCTAAAAGCCACCCTTGGGCTAAGGGATGCGCTGTCATGACATGCCCCACTGCTCGAACTTATGACACGTCCCCACATCCATAACAGCCAATCAAGGTCCATGACCTGCATCAACCTTATTCTAGCGCCAGCGAAATTCCAACCCCATATCTCCCACTTCAAAACAACGAAAATGGAATTCTCTGACCACTGACTGGTCTCAATAACATACTACTTACCTGTCACAGTTGCAAAGGCCCCACATTGGTGCAAAATCCACCCCCCCCCAAGCTCGCGTCGCCAGGATTTTCCACGTGGGTGTAAGAAGCAACATTGGTATATTTGTTTGTTGCACTGTTTTGCGCGGACCCCATTTCCACATGGGCAACTTTTAAAGAAGACACCATCCGCCACTATTGCCATCTCTCCTCCAGGCGCTCACGAGCCACATTGGCAGTTATATCGCGCATGCTGGCGGAATTGGCCCACTTGGAGTCCAACATTCCAGCCACAGGATATAGCCCTGCATGGGGCCAGAAGTGGCGAGGC
>JAKSZP010014598.1:0-167123 GCA_022478985.1 Massospora cicadina
CAGTTACCCTATCCCTGCATTGACAACGCCCTACCCAACTCTCTGGCTCTACCTTCTTTTCCGCTATAGACTTGGCTAGCAGTTATTAGCAAATGGACCTTTCTCCCAAGAGTAGGAGAAATGCGCTCTTATTTTCAAATGAGGGTCTATTCCAACCTACCAGACTACCACAAGGGTTGTGCATTGCGCCTGCCACTTTAAAGTGAGCCATAAATCATATCTTACAGGACGTTAAATTAAGCTGCATCATCATCTATCTTGATTATATCACAATTTTTCCAAGATCTTTAATGAGCATCTTACCCACTTAAAAGGAGTGTTCCAACGCCTGTGGGCTTCTAACATTATATTAAAGCCATCAAAATGTACTTTCTTCCAGAAAAAGCTAAATTTCCTTGGACTTGCCATCTCTCATGATTGAATTCAAACTTTACAAGATAAGGTCGCAGCTATATCCTGATACCGGCGCCAAAACCTTCCATGACATCCAGGTATTATAAGACCACAGATGCCTCTGATTATGCCGTTGGAGCTTTCTTGGCTCAATTGGACGAGCATGGGGTTAATCATCCTGCTTTTTACTTCAGCAAGATTCTCTAAAAGCTGAATGCAACTATTGTCAGCGCTACAGTTCTTTGGACTGGCGCTGGGGTTTGCGGTGGCTTAAAGCTGGAAAATTTGGAAAGAGCTCCTAAGAGGAAACAGGAAAATGGGCTAGTATATCAAATATTTTATTATACTAAAAGGCTTCAAAATCTATAAGATGCATTGGGACTCAGTGCCTTTGGGATCGTTGGGGCCTCATCTATTCAGGATCTTTACTGATCTTCCAGAATGGCCTCCTCATGGGCATCCTCAATGGGTAGCGTTGCTCACCTGACTGAATGGGTGGAAACGCCGCCCCACGTGACTCAGGAATAGGGGAGGAGGATCCTGAAATAGATTTAGCTTGGGTAGGTTTGATGACTTATTTGGCACAGCCTGATTTGGAAGAAGAGAATTCAATTCAATTTTTATCTTAAATTCTGACAATGCACCCATCAAGATCCTGTTGGAGGGGGATAAACGGCCGTAGGAACTGACCATGCACCCAATTTACTACAGTCCCTTGATTGATGTCGGTAATGGAGTACTCAGACTTCACCTTATATATGACTTTGTAGGGTCTAGACAAAGTATGTCGAGCTTATTCTGTCAGTCTCTAGGTTGTTGAAGATAGAAGAGAATGAGGTCACCTAATTGAAAATCTGGTAGGAGGGTCATCTGAGGTTAGATCGGGATGTCTCTCTTACAGTGGTGGTGATAATGCCTTGAGTGGCTTAAGATTGAAGCTGGACAATTTCATTGGCTAGAGCTTTCATAGTTAATTCAGAGTTCTCAGGGGTGGAGGCTTCAAGCAGGGGCTGGATGCTACTGGGTAGCCGAGGTGCCCGCCCATACAGGGCTTAAAATGGGGACATCTTGATGACATGGTGATAGCTTACCCTGTAGGCAAGCAAGGCGCTGGGTAGATAATGGTTCTAACGGGCAGGATCTGAGGCAGCCGATTTCTGTAAGATGGAAACAGGAGCTCCATTAGTGCGTTCTACCACCCCATTAGTAGACGGGTGGTAGGGGGCAGCGAAACTCTGAGTGGTGTCAAATAACGAAGTTAGTTATTGTACTACCTGGGAGGTGAAGTTCAACCCATTGTCTGAAAGTAAGGTCTGGGGCACCCGTGCTGGATGGAAATGGAGTGAACAAGAAAAAGAGCGGTAGCCTTAGCGGTGGATGCAGGGACTGAGATCGACTTGACCCACTTATTTAAGTGGTCTATAGCTAGGATAATATACTTGTGACCATGCAACCCTGTGGGAAGGGGACCCACCACGTCAATACTAACAATATTGAAGGGTTTGGTTGGGGTAATGACTGAGTGCTGAAATTGAGGGTTGGCTCAGTCTTAGGAATGGCAGGTCATACAATCTTCCAAAACCTCTTGGATGGTTTCTACCATTTGGTCCCAGTAGCATCATGACTTCAGCCATTCATAAGTCTTCTTAACCTCCCGATGTCCCACAGTAGAATGGCCTTCCAGGATGACATCAGTTTGAGAGGATGGTCAGATATAGGGAAGCAACTTCTTGTTGACTTTCTTGTAGTGTAGCTCATCCTTGATTTGAGTGTCTTGAGTCATTTGGCAGAGTTTGTCCTGAACCTTGGGGGTTTCTAGTTCCCATTGTTTGGGCTGTCCTATCAGGTTGTAGAGCCAATCTTCCTCAGGGGCCAAAACTGCTAATACCGGCATCCTGGAGAGGCCATCAGCATTCTGATATATTGTGCCTGAGCGGTGGACAATGGTGAAATTGTAGCTTTGCAGTCGTAGGGCCCACCTGGCTAGCCGACCATCAGGGTCTTTCATTTGTTGAAGCCACCAGAGTGAAGAGTCATCTGAAATAATAGTAAAATGAGTACCATAGAGGTAAGGCCAAAAAAGTTTGATGGCTAAAAGGACAGCTAGACATTCCCTCCTGGTGATGCTGTAGTTCTGCTCACCCTTACTTAGCGTCTTGCTAAAATAAGCCATGGGGTGATCGACCTGGTTCTCGTCATGTTGAGCCAGGATAGCCCTGACAGCGACGTCACTTGCATCCGTGAACAACAAGAAAGGTTTTAGAAGCGAGGATGAACTAGAACAGGTTTAGTACATAAGTCCAATTGTAAAGCATTAAAAGCCTGTTCCTGCTCAGGCCGCCACTTGAACGGCATGTTCTTTTTCAGGAGATAGAACAGTGGCTCAGCTAGGTTGGCAAACTGTGGGATGAACTGACATTAATAGCCCACCATGCCAAGAAAGACTTGAATATCTTGTAAGCTTTGGGGGCGCGACATCTTTTCTATGGCGTCAACTTTGTTGAGTATAGGTTGGATGCCACGCTTAGAGACCTTGTGTCCTAGAAACTCTAGCTCAGGCTGAAAGAAGGAGCACTCCAAGAGCTTTAGCTTGATGGAGGCCTTTCTGAGACGTTCAAAATCTTCCTTGAGATGCTCTACATGTCCAATAAAAGTTTGCAAAAAAATGGTAATGTCATCCAGGTAGACGAGGACACATGAGAGCTTCAAGTCCCCAAGAATCCCATCCATGGCACTCTGGAACGTGGCCGGGGCATTACAGAGGCCTTGGGGCATCCAGGTGGGCTCAAATAGCCCCTCATTGGTGATTAGAGCGCACTTGGCTTGGTCTTCGGGGGTGAGCTTGACCTGCCAATACCCTATGATGAGGTCCATGGCCGAGGAGTACTGGGAACCAGTAAGCAGATGGAGAGAATCGTCAATCTGGGGCAGGAGATAACTGTCCTTCTTGGTGATGGAGTTGAGCTGTCAATAATCCAGCACCACCCGGTGCTTGCCATCCTTCTTTTGGACCAGCAGAAGAGGGGAGGCCCAAGGACTACTCAATGGGACCAAGAGCTCAGCGTTGAGCAGCTGTTTAAGTTCCACTGTAACCTGGGCCTCTTCACCTTGCTCTTTCGGTAAGGCCAGGACTGAAAAGGGGGAGCATCCCCAGTTTCTACATGGTGGAGGACTCCACTCATTATTCCAAAATCATAGTTTGACGTTGAGAATAGGTCTGAGTATTCCTCCAAGAGCTCCCGAACCTTGAGTCTCTGTTTTTCAGAGAGGTCCTTTCCAATATTAGCATTGACCAGATTAACTGAGGGTGGCAACTCCAAGCCAAAGTCTCTTAAGCCCCCAAAGCTATGGACATTGGCAACAGCCTCTATCAGTAATAGGTGTATGTAAGTGGCGGGATGGCTCAGACCTACAATTTTTGGTTTGTCAGTCAGGTTGGCTAGCAACACAGATATAGAGATGGCCTACGCTGGATCAAGGATCCTGGGGCAGGTCAGCACTTCCTTGGGAGATGGGTTATCTAGACCTCAGACTTCCAGTAAATACCCCAAGGGAATATTGACATGGACCCAGGTGTCGACAATGACTTGGGACTTCAGGGGTACAGTAGTCGCCTGGGGTAGATAGATTGGCATCCCTTCTAGTCCGTCAACAGCAGGAGGGGGTAGTCGGACTTGAGATCCTCTGATGTGATACTCAATCCAATTGATTTGGCATTCAGTCTCCAGTAGGCAGGCTCAGGCCTTGACCTCAGCCTTAGAGTTATGAGCAGTTTCAAAAACCAGAGGGACTTAATGTCCTAGAAGGGAGAGGGAGCCACCATCATAATGGAGCACCGCCAAATAGTCTCAAAGGAACTGAGTCCCAAGGAGCATATCATAACTGGGGTTGTCTAGTGCAACCGTGGGGGTGTTCACAGCAAGCTTTCCAGAACCGCAACAGTAAGGAGGAATAAGCTCCTATAGATCAGGTACACTGTGGGCCGGCCATGCCATATTCCATATAGTGGGACAGGTCTGGAGCAATCTTGACTCGTCTCATCAACTTGAAGGAGATGACGTTCATGGGGGAGCCACTATCAACTATGCCAAAAACTAGAATCTTGTGGACCCGAATGGTGACTCAGGTAACCAAACTTTCAAATTGGGGCGGTAACGTGAGGAACATGGGAGAATCATCAGAAGATGAGTAAGCAGTATCAACGTCTTTATTGTCATCAGATACTGCAACTACTTCCTCTGGTATGATGTCTTCTGGTTCATGCACAGGGGATACTTGAGGCTGGGTAGGGATGTCAGCACAAAGTGCCTCATCCTTCATGCTGACGGCCCTTTTCCCGCCTCCTCAGCAAGGCGTTTCCAGCAGGTCTTGGTGCTGTGTCTAAAGCCATTACAATAGGTGCATCGAGGATGTGGATTCTTCTGGTTTTTAACTACATGGACCCTAGGGCGGTTAGAGGGGCCAGTATATGTAGCCTTAAAGTGTAGGAATGAGGCAGGGATCTCGTTGAGGGCCTCCTTGATCTCTTGAATACAGGTGAGCCCATTCTTCTGCCCGATCATATGCATTTGGACCTCAGGATAGGACCCCAAGGCAGAGATAATAGTGGTGATAGCATCATCCAGGGTGATATGACTCGTTGTGACCAAAGGTTGTGCCTGGGCGTAGAACCAGTTGGCAAACTCCATAGGGTTTTCTCCTTTGTTCATTTAAATGCCCATGAACACTTGCTTTTGGTTGGCCAGAGTTTGGTTGCTGCCAAACTCTTGGATCAAGGCGGTACAGACCTGTTCCCAAGTGTTACACTCCTTCAAATGGGGTCATGATCTCCCAGGTGGTGCTATCTAGACAGGAGTGGGTTTGCGTACCTTCTGTCAATCAATGGCCTCCTCTATGGAACTCTCATAGGCGTACAGAAAGGAGGTGATAATTTCTTTTCTGAGAGTGAACCTTTCCTTGAAAATAGGTTTAAAGTTAGCTATGATGAGAGTGGAAATGGTGTTAATGCCTGGGATGGATACCAGCTCTGAGATCTCTGTTTCCGCATAATTCCAAGGAGCCCTCTGATCCAACCGCCTCCGCAAGCCTTCTAAGTCCTCTTGGATATAGTCCCAATTCTGGCTGAGGGTGGAAGCAGAAGCCTTATTGGCAACCTGCTCCTTTAGAGATTAAATCTCGGTGTTCTGTAGATGGAGCTGGTTTTTGAGGGTGGTCAACCAGGTTTCAAACCCTCAATAAAGTTTGTTCAAGCTGAGAGATATGAGTGTCAGTAAGCTTGGTGAAGGCACTGAGGTTATCCATCTCATCCGACAATGCCTTGATAGAGACCCAGGGGTCAAAGGGGACACCATCCGATCAGAGCTTGCATCCCAATGCCACCTTTTGGATTTGATCCTATAAGGCAGCCAGGGCTGTCATTATATCCCTTCGCCAGGGGTCTTCAGGTTCGCCTGAGGTTGAAGGGCCTGGGGGCCCTGGAGGCCCATGTGGTCCCTCGGGCCCAGCTGGCCCTTGATGCCCCTCAGGGCCTTCTGGCCCAGCACTTATGGGGGGTAGTCATGAGAGGCCAGCTCTTGGTAGTGCTGTTGTAGGGATTGTACCAGTTCTTCAACTTGAAGGAGATGCTGGGTCCATGTTGCTTCAAATAGCTGAGCGTTTTGATGAAATTGCTCCTCGAGGTAGCTGGAGATTCCACTATCCAATACTACAATCTGATCGCGGATCTCATTGATTAATCATCAGTAATCAATAATAAGCAATGCAATTGTCATGCACAAAGGAAGAGGCGGCGTCATAGAAGTCGATGATGTAGGAATGTAAATTCTGGGTGAGCCCTAGTTGCCAGGAGACCTCCTGATGGTGTAATCTGACTAGCTGAAGGAGGTGATGGATATCAGGGTGGACAAAGTTACAAAGGTAGCGTTCAGGCCCCAGGGCAAGTTCCCCAGCTGGCAATACAGCTGAGGCATAGAGATCCCGCATCGTGGAAGGTATGGAGGAGGCACAGGAGCGGCTGGAGCGGGCGCACACAGAGTAGATGCCATCTATTAGTTGTTGAACGACATCATTGAGGTTCTCATACTGGAGTTGGTATTGGCTCCCATCTAGGGAGGGCAGCGAGAGTTGAAAGGCAGCCCAAAATCCTAGCCTCTTTGGCTGAGAGGGCAGCGTTGCATATTGCAAGGTACTAACCCATCGTGTAATGCTTCTCAACTGACCAGTCGTTTGGTCATCAAGGCTGCTATTGTTTTCTATTTTTTGAGATAGACGTTTTCACTTAGGACATCTCGGAGCCACCTGTAGTGAGCACCACTTCTGTTGGCGCTACAGTTCTTTGGACTGGCGCCGGGGTTTTTGGTGGCTCAAAGCTGGAAAATTTGGAAAGAGCGCCAAAGAGGAAATGGGAAAATGGGTTAGAACATCAAATATTTTATTAAACTAAAAGGCTTCGATATTTATAGGGTGCATTGGGACTTTGTGCTTTTGGAATCATCAGGGCCTCATCTGTTCAGGATCTTTACTGATCTTCCAGAATGGCCTCCTCATGGGCATCCTCAATGGGTAGCGTTGCTCACCTGACTGAATGGGTGGAAAAGCCGCTCCACGTGACTCAGGAATGGGGGAGGAGGATCCTGAAATAGATTTAGCTCAGGTAGGTTCAATGACTGATTTGACATGGCCTGATTTAGAAGAAGGATATTCGATTTGATTTTTATCTCAAATTCTGACAACTATAGCGTCACTAAGAAGGAGTGCCTTGCTGTCCTGCTTGCTGTGAAGCACTACAGCCCCTTCTTATATGGGACTTCCTTCAAAGTGGTTACAAAACGCATCTTTAAAGTGGTTGCAGAATATGAAGGACCCCATGTGATGGTTGGCTCATTGGGCTTTGAAACTCCAGAATTATGACATGGCGGTTTAGCATTGGGCGTGAACTCATCATATGAACGTTGCTGGGTTGAAGCAGCTGCCTATACTTCACTTAGACAATAGTGAAGCTTAGAGGTTACATGACCTCCTAATGACGCCTGATGCGTGGGCTGATGAGGATGAACCTATGCAGAAAATGCTAGCTTGGCACTCCCACAACAATAAGGTAGAGAGCGGGAAGCTATACAAAAAAGTAGGGGAAATTGGTTGCTTTATCTCCGGACATCAAAGCGAGTACCTGTATTTGGAGTCCCATACCATTCTAGGACATAGCGGGGTATGGAAAACCTATGAGTGGGTAAAAGAGCGCTACTACTGGAAGGAATTCATGGATACAATAACTGAAGTCCTGGATACCTTTCTTACCTACAAGACCAAGTATCAGCACCAACCCACTATTCCTCAGAAACCCTTTCACACTATAGTCCTAGACGTGGTAAGCCCTCTACCCCACACTACTGGGGAAACTGGTACATCTTAGTAGGCATAGATCACTTTACCAAGTAGGGTGAGGCTGTAGCTCTTCCTGCTCAAGCTGCAAAAGCCACGGCCACTTTCCTTCATCAGTATATAATTGCTCGCCATGGTTGTCCATGGGTCCTGCTCTGTGACAATGAGAGAAATTTTACCTTTAAAGTGGTGAAGATCTTTGCAACCTCCATGGAAACGCAACATTTTTTCTTGGCCCCCTATAACCCCTCTATTAATGGTACCGTGGAAAGAGCCAATGGAACCCTGGTCTCTATACTCCAAAAAATGGCCACTTCAGACCCTCTTCACTGGGGTCTTTAATTACCCAGTTCCCTCGTGGCCTACCATATAAGCTATCACCAGATCCCCAAAATGTCGCCTTTCTGAGTGTTGTATGGTCTAGAACCTTGGATAACAGAATTACTAGCCAAAGATATTTTCTCTTATGAGACTGATCCTGAGCAAACTATGAAGAAGTTGGCCAGCACATCATTCAGTTACAATCAGAGGCTATAAATAATTTGGCAAAAACTGTCACAAAAGAATGTTAAGCCAATAATGAGCTCCGGCCCCTCTACCTTCCTTCCAAGTGTCAGAATTGGTGCTATACTACCATAATCGTATCACCCTTGGAAGTGAGAAGCTTAGGTCTATCTGGGAAGGCCCTTTTGTCATCACTTATAAGAGAGGGGATGAGTACTCTATCAAATCCCTGGCTACTGGAGTTACTGTTAATCGTGTCTATGTCCAGTTCTTGCTCCCTTACTCTTTCCCTAACACTCTTGAAGGGGGGTAATGTCAAACAATTATAAGTTTGTTTTTAACAAGAGTGCTTTGATTCACAATTAGGGCAAAATTGGCCAAAAGACCTTGGCCAATTCTCAATGGAATCCCTCAAATTTGGGCAATGCTATTCAATCCACTTCTCAGCCAAATTGTCCAATTCTTACTACTTGGGTTATTCCAAACCTACGGCCAAATACAGGAAGTTATTCTGAGGCTTCTCCCTGGCCCCTCGACCATCCAGTTAAGACACCTATGCAAAGACCACCCTCTTTTATAGGGGTGAAGGGGGTCTTGCAAGGTGCAAATATTTCCCATCATTGATTGGGTTAGTATATTAAATCTTTGCCTAACGGTCTAGTCCTACCCAGTATTGACCCTCCATTAGCCGTTCCATTGAAGAAAAGCAAGAATTGAGAACACCAATAGGTTGAAACCCCATATTCCCTAATTTGGATGCGTGTAGCCTAATCCAAATTTCGCGCCCTAACTCAACTTGAGCCTTGATAGGTTTGATTACTAAGCATCTATATCTTAGAGGGTTCGCTTTCTTACCACTCCCTCAAACTAAAAAATCTTATCAAACTATCCCTTTATCTCAATTAAAAGTGCTATATACTATTAATAAGTGGTCTAATAAACCCCTGATAATATTTATCCTGCAGTAGAGAGACCTACTTTTCCTGCAAATTTTGTGGTAATTCAGGTGTAAAAAGCATCAGCGAGCAACCCAGAAGCCTAAATTCTCACAAAGGACTTAAACTGGAAAGGTGATCTGGAATAAATTGGAAGATCCTGATTGTAAGAAACTATAAAGTTTTTTGTTGAAGCATTTTGACTCGCCTTATAGATATTGAATCCTTTTAATATAAATATAGTTTGTTTACCTTTTTATATATCTTCTTTGACCGCTCCACAATTAACAGTTTCAAACTCCACTAGAACCTCAGTTTATATTATAAAGAACTGATAAAACAATAGAATTAGTGCACATTGCAGGGGCCCTTTAAGTTTTACAGTAAAAATGTTTATCATGTGATATGGAGAACAATCATATCTAAGAAAAGCAATCTGCCAATCATTTGAGAAGTTTAAACTAATGTATTGACATATTTTAATATGAATTGACTCCTATAAAGCCTTGAAGCTTGGCCTTTGTGCCGTTTTTGAGTTCACCCAGCCCTCAGTTGATGAAATTCAGTTAACTCCAGAATGATAACATAATAAAATTATTCAGCGCTTACTGAGAAGTATATACTCTATGGAAGGCCGTTCCAATCATTCCTGGGCCACATCTTTACCCTCTAAAATGTGAGACTTATATTCCTTGGCTCTATTGACATCAGGAAAACTAGACCTCAGAACTGAACACTATCTCAGAATGTTAGTTCATCTGGCCATACATCATATCATAAAAGGGGTGGGACTAAATCGTCATGGAGTAACTCAATAGCTAGGACTTACCAAAACCCCACATCTAAATATTGTTAATTTCTGCAATGCAGCCTCCTCTTTTATCTACAATAACTGTGAGGCCATCATGGAAAATTGCCAATTGATTGATGGAGCTTAAAGTCAGCTTGGTATTATTATTTATAGGATCTCTGGTTACATTGAGACCATCTTTGCCAAAATATGCTACTCCTCAAATCCTTCTGGAGTCAACAACTTAACAAAATAAGGCCCTTATCCAGTTATTACATCACCATTACAAAGAATTAGCCTTACGTAATAGCGCCCCCAGAACTGAGGGTCCAGGAGGGCAAAAAGTCCCTACAGACCCCAAGGCCATCTGATTCCTTGGTTCTGACTACTGATGATCCAAGTGAATTGTGGAAACAAGACATACAAACTGCACTTGCAGTCCTACAAGATCAGATAAGAAATGTAGCTCAAGGGTGCAGGATCCACCTGAATGGGTTCAGATAGATCCCAGAGTCTCACTCAACCCTATCAGATGAGTTGGAAATTTCAGCTTGTATTCTAAGCTCACTGACAATTGTATCACATAACTAGAATAAAAATGTCATAGTTTCTAGACCTGTTTAAGTGATTGTAAAACCCCAGTTTTTCCCCAACTTGCCAAGGTACAAGCTCTTAAGGAATAATTAAACCTCAAGGCCTACATCGCCTCTCTAAACCTCCACTGGGATAAGTTCAGAGGACTTGGAAGGATTGTGATGATAATCGAATCATTAGGTCCCTGAGACTATGCAGAAACCAAGGGTTTTCAAGCCTACACCTGTCCCTACTCTCAATACTCTCTCTACTTCTATTGTGACTAAATTATAAAATTCAAGGAAAGTTTTTCTCTGGGTTAAGAGAACATCACATCCTTTTTGTATGCTTATATAAGTTTGATGGAGTAGCCACTGACTTTCAGAAAGTGAATCATACTTACTATTGTTTAAATAGTACCACCCTATAAGGTTATGCCTCATCATCTAAAAGTTTGGAAACCTAGGATCTAGTCAATACTGCCAAAGTTCAGGAGTTTTTTAGTAGCCAGTTATTGGAAAATCAGAAGAATGCAATCATGTCTATCCATCTGAACAAAAGATAAAGGATCGTGGAGGTTACCAGTCAGTTTTATGCTCAATCACAATCTTTGGTTACCATGAACCAAAATACGCTGGATGACTCTATAATGCTGTAGTCTCTACCTTAGGAATTTAACCTTAGGTCAACTACATATGATTGGGTGTAAGAGTAACTTTACCTTAGTCTGAGACATCAAGTTAACCCTCTAATTAGATTCAGATTCCACCTTGAATCCAAAGACCTCCGCCTCATCCTCCCCCAGCTAACCTTATATTCATGTTGTATAGAACCGGAAATCTTTGAAATCCTGTGCACCTATTATAACAGATCCTGCCATAGCTCCAAAAACTGTTGGAAGAGGGTTGCTGAGGAGGCAGAAAAAGGTCTGTCAGCATTAAGGACGAGGCGCTTTATGATGACATCCCTGTACCACCTCAAAAACCCTAGATGACACCTACCAAGTCCAAAGCTTATGGACTTAGGAGAGAAAAATTTGGTCCTAGTTTCAAATAAAAAACCTAATACTGCTTAAACTTCTGATGAATATCCTGGGTTTCTTACATTGCCCATTAATATGGGAGCTTGGTAATGAAAGTTGGTTTTTAAGTACATATGTTTCCTGTTCACTCCATTATCAATAAGGCTCCCCCATGAATGTCATCTTATGAAAATTGATAAAACACATCAAGATAGATCCTGACTAACCAGCTATATGAAATATGGCACATTGGGATTACATTGCACTCAATCCATTGGGGCCTACTCTTTGTTACCTATTCAATTTGGCAATTTAGCACTGAATAGCTCAGCTGTCGCTTAGATAACTCAAGCTACAACTTACTCCTCATGACCCAGTCCTCTGTAACTACTCTGCTTTTGTACACTATGACGGTGAGTTCTTATCTCTATTGGCACATTGGGACCCACTGGTATTTGAGACCTCTTTAGATGCCAAGTCAGAGATCAAAGCTCAGGCCTGCCTCTTGGAGAATGAGGTATGGACTGATAGAGTCAAATACCATGTGAGGGGCCCTTGGGTGTGGATACCCCCTCCTGTAGTATATAGACAAGATGGCATGCATGTTTAGGTACTAAAAGAGACTATAAACCAATAAAGTCTCATATTATTATTGAAAACAGGGTACATGTCAATATCTGGCCAGGACACTTACTGGAAATATAAGGCGTGGACAGCCTATCACAAAGGAAGTCTTGATTTACTTGAGGATTTTAGATCCCAATTATGCTAGGTCCATCTTGGTTTTTCTGGCAAATATAACCAATAAACCTAGGATAGTGGGTTCCAAAAACTCAACCTCTTATGTTTGCTTACTTTGTAAAAATAATTGATGATGTACATTACTTTGGGAATCTACAGGATTTTAGTTGGATTCTCCATCTTCAGTAGCATTGATAGATGCCTCTATTGGGCGCAAGATAACCAGTGAATAAAGTACCAAATCAAGCAATTTCAAGAGGAATCTTATGACCCTTTATCGACTACACATATGATTTCAGAAATGTAAATGGCAACCTACATCATATTAGGACATGAATTGCTAAACGTATCCAATTCTAACCTATAGTAAAAGCAAGAATGAAGAATCTTAGTTGGCTGTTGTGCTTAAACAGCTACTAAAAGCTGGGTTTTTGGTGCCTTAGTGTAGCCCTTGGGCCTGTTCTATATTGCTGGTTTATAATAAAGATGTTAGCTATAGTAATATGATGGAGTAATGAAGGCTCAATTATATTACTAGATAGGATAGCTATATGTTGACCTGGACTAATGACTCACTCTGCTTGCTTGCTAGGTTCCAATATTTTTCTGCAATGGATCTCGCCAGCAGATACTGGAAAGTTAAGTCATCACTCAAAGGATCAATTAAATTGCACGCTGATTGCTGATGAAGGTCTATTTGAGCCACCAAGATTCCGCAAAGCCTATGTAATGCACCCACCACATTCCAACACGCCATGGATGGGATCCTGGGAGACTTAAAACTGTCCTGTGTTCTTGTCTATCTTAACATGAAGTATTTTTATGAGCTTTCAAGGTTCATCAAGATCAACTTTTGAAATTCCTCAATTGTATCCAAAAAAAGTCTCTATTAAGCTCAGACCCTTAAATGCTCTTTTATTTAACCTAAGATGGAATTCCTCAGGCACAAGGACTTGAAGAAAGGAGACCATCTCATTACTCACAAAATTTTATTACTCAAGAAGATTTCATGTCACCAGAGCCTCAAGGATATCCAAGTACCTCTAGGAATGGTGGTTTATTATCTCCAGTTTATCCCTCAGTTTTCTGATCTAGCTGAACTTCTTTTATATCTTCTGTAGAAAGAAATTACCTTAAAATGGCGTCCTGAGCATTAACAGCATTTCTGTATATGTTGAGAATCGCCCTCTTTATGAAGTCTATACTATTTATATGATGTTTGATTGGTTACACCTGTTGTTCACTGATGCCAGCGATATGGAAGTTGAGGATTTCTTAGCGCAACCTGATTAAAATCAAGTAGACATTTGTGGCTTACTTAAGTAAGACTTTGAGCAAGAAGAATGGAACTACAGTGTTGCCAGAGGTGAATGACTAGCTGTTCTATTGGCGGGTAACACTTTTGTTTGTACTTATATGGAACTTACCTAATGATTGTTCTGACCATGTCTCTCTCCAATGGGTACAACAAAATTAAGGACCTTGATGGAAAATTATTGGGATGAAATCTACAATTACAGATTTAAAATTTACTATTATTCATTATGTGGGTAGATTCACCAAATGCCAACGGGCTCTCAAGGATGCTGGTGCTAGCCATCTCAACGCCCAAGGAGGGTTAATTATACAATTTAATTGGATAGCCCAAAAGGTGAGAACTAGAGACCCCTGAGACTCAAGATTTGCTGTTGAACATGACCAAAGACACTCAGATAAAAAGTAAATACTATAAAAGAAAGAAAAAAATAGTGGCTCCCCTACATATGCCCTTCTTTTCATACCAAAGTCATCCTTGAAGAACATATAAATGTGAGAATTAGAGAAGTGAAGAAGACTCAAAAATGGGGTAAAAAGACGCTACTGTAAGGATTATATGGCTTAAACTATCTAAGAAGTATTAGAAGCCTGTTTAAATTGTTAGACACAAGGTTAGCCAGCACTAAGTAACAACATCAAGTGGTGGCTTCATTATACTTCTTTAGTATTGTCAGCATTGATGTGTTATGCCCCTTGTAAATTGGTTAACATGAGCATTAGTATAAACTATTAGACATAGATCACTTAACTAAATGGGTTGAGGCGATTTTTGTTCCAGATACAACTGCAAAGACTACAGACTTATTTCTCTTTTTTTTTTTTAGTACTAGATGGTCCCAACCCAAGGCAGACTTATTTCTCTTCAGATCTATTTTTCACTCAACTTGGATGCCCACAAACTTTACTTTTGAACAATGAACTCACTTACCTCTCAGGTAATCCAAAACTGACTTTGCTTTTTGCTACTAATTAATGTTTTCCACCTCATATAACTGCAAACTTTCTTATTAGTTTACTGCACAGGTTCTGACTCTGATGTAAGAATAAAAAAGATTGCTAGTTATATAGAGATAATTGGCCAGTCTGGTCTTCTTTAAAGTGATTCCAACTCCACTCAGGTATAATCTTACTGGTTTTTTGAGATAACAGATAAGGACAATCATCCTCTTTACTTCATTAGATATAATTATACAATAAAATCTTGAAGTTAATAATCTATATTTTCCTTTATCTGAATAATAATGGGGTTTATATAGGAAAGTCGTTGCTTAACCCTTCGGGTGACATCTTATCATATAAAACATTCATTACCAATTAACTTACCCTGGACAATGATTTCACCGATTAAATAACTCTTATGTTATAGTCCATTTAGTCAACATTCATTACTAACTAGATTGCAATCCTTCCTAGGTCAGTTATTAAAAAACGCGTTTTAATGTTTTTAACTAATTTCAGTAGATTAACCACTACAAGTTATTGACCAAACTCAAGTGTAAGACTAATTACCTATTTATTGTAGGCCATTTCACCCAGAATTGTATACTAGGTACTGTCAAGAGAAGCAATATTGAAGATTAAGTTACTTCAATAACCCTTACTAATATGCAACACGTTCAAAGAATGCTAATAAGAAACTAGTTTTTTAATTAATACCCTAACAACCAATTTTTTTAACATTGTCAGTGGAAATCCCAATTGGCCATTAAAATGCGTTACTATTGGAGCTAAATCTCCGTTAATGCCACTTTACTGGTGTTTAATAAGAGAATAGCTCCAAACAATAGTTGTTGAATATCAATAACTCCACATCCCACCCAAAACCTCCATCCTCACTCTCCCACCTAAATCTATGCCAGCCAATCAGAGCAATGCTTGGACCAACATTTGCACCCAAGCAGCTGCCCATTCGCCCAATCCTACCCACTCAAATTTAAGCGCCACTATTCCAGTGAACCAAAATCCATGGGATCTATTGGCTGAAACTGACGAATCAGGTAATATCCTCATTAGTAAGCATACAGGTCAACCTCTCTGCCATGACGATTATGGTTGGGCAGAATTTTTCCTTCCCAACTTCAATGAAACCCCTACCCCTCACCATTTTGCTCCTCTACCCAATACAGCCCCCTTCCAAAGTGACCACCAGCTCGCCTTAGCTGCGGTGGCCTCTCCTCATTGCCCAAAACTACGCACCACGGTGGCCCAGTCAGTGGCTCAGCTCCAGCATGGCCTGCCCACCATCTTCTTCCCCCCGACTTCCCTGAATCTCCCTGCAGTGACATCTCAAAACTATCTGATGATGCTGAAATCGCTGTTATGAATGTCGCAATGCTTGCTTCATTCAACTCCTCAGCCAAAATCACCCGCCACAGTATCTCCCTTTTCACCCAACTTCCTGAAGCCCGCAAAGAAGCTGAAGTTCTCCTCGCAGCTTTTGTTGAAACGCTTTCCCATCATTATCTTGATGCAGAAGTGGAAAACTCCTACTACGCTGACCTCAGCCCCCACTATGCAGATGCCCCAACGCCCTGGCTCTCTGCTCTGATCCAGTACTATAACCAACACCCCTTGATCGAGGTGGGTCTTTCTGAAAACCAACCCCCAACCCCTCCTCACCCTCTTCCATGGTGGGTTAAGCAGTTTCTGCTTCCCACCTGGTTAGTAGTTTGTTTTGCCGTTTTGAGTGTTGTGATCAGTACTGTCCATCCCCTGGTCGGCATACCTCAAATAAATCAATAACTCCACATCAATTAAGGTTGCTTCTTTGTAAGCCAAATGAGATAAACCAAAACTGAAATTGTAGAGATATCTGTCATAGCTGAATAATGTGAGCATACAAAAAATCCAACACATCCCCCAGATTGACCAGATTATCCAGTGAAAAACATCCTTGGAGATTTAGAAACTCAAGTTTTTCCTCATCCATTTGCAATTTTAGTTGCTGCTTAATCTAATAACTTTGCTTGTTTCAGATAAACTCTTCCACTACAGTAGTTATACATCCCCCACCCCTAGGATCTTCATAGATAAAAATCACCAAACAATGAGGCCATTAAGGATTGACAGAAGTTTAATCAGTACCATGCAGAATATAAAATTTTTGGTTTTTTTGTTTTATATATATTTATTTTAATAATTTTAAAAAAACTTTTTTTGATTTAAATTTTTTAATTTATTTATTATATATTGTTGGTTATTATATTTTTATTTTTAAATCCAATGCTTTATGTATTTTCTACAAAACCTTAAGTATGACCATTGAGATGTTGCTAATTTTATAGGCAATCGTCGCCACTTTAGCTATAATTTCAAAAGGGTCAGACCACAAAGGCATTTTCATTTATTTTTTGACTGAATCCATGTATATTGCTATAGGCTACTCTATTTTCAAAATATCATTCTTTAAGAGCCAGTCGATTTTAATCCAGTTTCTTTGCTTAAATCTTTTCTTCAATTTTATATCACCCTCTTGCAATTGCAAATTGATTAGAATATATATCAGCTGATTAGCTATTGCTCAGGGATTATCCACAGTTGGCTTAACGCCAAAGACAAAGTTGGTGGCAATTCAACTTTTTTATAACAGCTAAAACGATGGTTTGCCAGTAGCCATATGATTACTAATAGAATAGGGGAAAGGTTACCAAGCTAAAGAAATACAACTAAGTGGATGTTTTCCTGTTACTAAACTTTTTAACACTGCTGCAAAAATACCGTTTACTCTTTCTACTAATCTGTCTTTTTCCAAATGGCATGGAATGAATACCACTCCCCTGATATCCATTAGTTTATTCAGCTTTGATATTACAAAAGAAAAAAAATAATTTCTGTCATTGCTAAGTAACACTTGTGGGCATCCATGGTGGCAGATTACTTAATCCAAGAAAAATCTAGCAGTACTTGCAGAATCTACTTAGCCCAAAGCTTTAGTTTCACCCTATCTGGTTAAATGATCTATGGCAACAATAATATATTTAACTCCTCAGTGCTAATATCCAATGGCCCCATCACATCAAGCAATACCATATGACAGGTGAATCCAGGACTCCTAACTGGTATCCTGTCACCTTCTTGTGGGTCTTATGAAGCTGACTTTTTATGCAACAGTATAAATAATCAACCATCTCATAGTTTATCCATTATCAGTAACAATACTGGCGAAGGTGGTCCAACATCTTTCTATGGCCACCATGGCTTATGATTTTGTGAGCAGCTTGAATTATGGCAGGTCGTACCAATAGTTTTGGATATAAATGTTGTGACAGTCAAGGCTATACCTGACCACCACATAGCCTTAGTTTCCCCTAAGGGGGATACTAAGAATAAAAAGGAGAGTTGTGAGGGCATTGACCCTCAAAATTAGTTTGAGATTTTTTTAATTTAAATTTAAATTGTGTAATTGACATTATTCCAAAAATGGAAATATTGATTCTCAAAACCTTTATTTTGAAAACAAATCAAAGGTCAATTTTGCTAATTTAAATAGATTAATTAAAAAAGTTTTTGAGATGGCTTTGAATTCTGTTGGATGGTCTAGAATGGGTCTCAACTTGAAATTTTAGGCTCAAAATTCTTAATATTAGGCCCCAAAGTCAAGCTGTCTGCAGACTCTGCAAGAACTTCCCTAAGTGAGATTTCCCAGTTTACTCTTTTAAAGTATATAAAATAGCAAGTGAAGATTCTTAGAGCACTATCTTTCAGAATCCCCAATAATTGTTTAAAATTCAAAACAATTATTTAAGATTTTGAGTTCATTTTTTATAAAAATTGGAGTTCTGGCACCATCAACATCAGGAAGGGCACCCAAGAGCTAGAACTGTGTAGCACTTATGTGCTTCCAATCCATAGGGATGAAACCCATATGATAATATTCAGTGTAGGAATCTCTTTGATAGGGAAGTTGATTGTAATCTATTGAATTTTATAATGAATCCCAGATGTAAGCTTTTTTAAGAAATGGCAAAATTTAGCAAAATTTCTATAGTGGTAACTAACAGCTATTTGAACACTTCTTTTAGATTCTCTGGTGCTCTTTAAACGTTTGACTGAAGACATTAGTATCGTCCAAATATAAAATAACTCATGATAACATTGTTGAAATTAGTACTTAGGTGTCATATTTTAAAGGCGCAGGTTATTAGACTCAAATAAAATAAGGCTCTGAATGAAGCAAGCTTTCTTAGTAAACTTATAAAAAGGACAGGTTTAGTAAGAGGGTTTTTTATATAAAAAAGAAATAAACACAACGTAGTATCATATATTACCAAAGGATCAACTACTTCACTAGTTGATATCTTCAGATAGGTTCCACTTTAGCTACGCTGGAAAAAAGATCCTCACCCTCTTAGAATTTAGTCTAGATATCCCTCCTTCTAGCGTTCCTATTGGTGCTTCTTGTGAATAATAAACAGCTCTCCAAAATAGTAGATTAATGGGCTAATAATCCATATTAGATTAATTTAACAAAATTTCCTAAGGCCAAAAGGTTTCCATTGTAGTAATGAACAACCAATTGTATTAGAGGCTCTAGCAGAACGCCAAAATAAAATAAAATTCCTCTTACAAAAATATTTTACGCCAGTGCATGGGAAAAGAAAATAATTAAGGGTATAGGTAGCAGAAGCAGAACTAATTCACCAAGACCAAAGGCCTAAAATATTACTAGATTGAGGGGATTAGTAGCATTGAGGGCTATGGGATTTGATTCCTCAGGTTTATAATCCCCCAGCGTAAGGCTAAAAGCACCAATAGTAAGTTAATACACCTTTGGCACTCCTTAATTAGCCAAGGCCTGTGAGCTGAGGCTCCATATATTGTCAAAGCCCGTTTCTAGGCATTAGTAAAATATATACATTGACCACGTATTTCTTGAACTGATGGTTGATCAAACCAATTGCAACATTTACCCCAAATGACCAAACATCAGGTAACAAAGATAAGTGGTGTCTGACCAGCTATTGAGGACTAACAGTTGGAGGCCTGGTTTGTGGGTGGTGCCTCTTTATAAACTTGGCATGCACTCAATTAATAAGATGTCACTTAGTAGGGTCTTTCGGGGTGTAGACATCAGTGTAAGTCTTCTATATGATTTTGAAAATTCCTTACCACATGTGCATCAATTTGTGGGTTCACCCAAATCCATAGTTGTCATGATACCAAACCAATTTTCCTACCTCAAAAAGGCAAGGCCTGCCAGTCCTCGTTATCCAAGGCACTAGTCTTGACCTTGTGCTTAAAGCTTTTGAGTAAGCAAACTTTGTAATTGAATTACCTTCCGGTCAATCTTCTCCAGATATCTACTCAGACCCATTTGTTCCTCTGCAATGCATGAATATAAAAGAGGATGCAAAGCGGGCTGTCTCTTATGTAATAATACAAATAGAGAATACCCTGGCCAAATGATAAGCAAATTGTAAGCAAATACAGCGGACAGCAAGAAGAGGTTTTAACTAAACACTTTGCAAGCGACTAATTTTTGTATTATACCAACTAGCGTACCATTCACCCATTTGATGGTATCCTTAATTTCCAGGTGATAAGGAGGGAATAGCACCCACATATGCCCATTAGGTAGTTGAGCTTCTGAATCATTTATGACATAAAGTTGTCCCAATTATCCGTTAGTAAAATTGGGGCAACCACGCCAATAAATAACATTTTCAAGAATTTAATTAGTGGTAGTTGTGGCCCCTAAGTCCCGTACTGCATTAGCTTCCACCCACTTGGTTAAGTGGTCAATAGCCACAATAATGTATCTAAACTGACCTGGAATATTGGTCAAGGATCCCGCAAAGTCCATGGAGACTGTATGCCTGGAAATATTAGTTTTTACTGTTTATAGAATGTAGCTTTCCAATAGGGGGCTTCTGCTTGACATTTGTGACAACATTTGAGTGCCTCATGGATACCATAAAACATGGAATTGCAATAGTAATAGGTCTATAAATGTTCAAACATCTTTTTAAATTTATCATGGCCGTGGCCTTGTGAGAAGCTATAATCAAGTCCATTCACTCAGTAGGCCTAGGGAACAAAAGGATTTTGTCCATCAATCACATTATATAGTTTTTCCATCATCTACAAAGGTATTCGCTCAGATTTTGTCCAACTTCTGCTGAAGCTTGATAGGCTCATTGATGTAATGCAGGTCAATCATTTTGATAATTACCTCAACTTCCCTATCAGCCAATAAGGCTACCGTCAGCAACCTTGACAATTTATCTGCATTTTGATGCTTTACTCCAGGTCAATGTAGAAACATAAAGTCATATGCCTGTAGCTTTAAGGCCCATTAGGCTAACCGTCCTTTGGTCTCCATCATAGTCTGGAGCCAGCTTAATGAGGCATGCCCAGTTACCAAAGTGAAATGCACTCTATGAATATGCATGCAATATTGTTTACATGCATAAATGACAGCTAGACACTCTTTCTCAGTAATGATAAAATTTTGTTCATGACTATTCAGTTTCTCACTACAGTGTATGATGGCTGTACTTCCTCTTCATTATCAAGCTGGGAGAGCACCGCCCCTATGGCGGTGATCTAGACGTCTGTTTGTAGGATAAAGGGTTTATCAAAATTGGGATACATTAGTATCAGCGCCTTGTTTAAGCAAAGTTTAATTGATCAAAAGTGAATTGACAGGATTCCGTCCAGTCAAACGGAGCTCCAGTCTTAAGAAGGTGAAATAAGGGTTCACCTGTATTGCTAAAGATTTTCATGAACTGTGGATAATAGCCGATCATCCCCAAAAACCTATATCCCACTTGCTGCTTAGATGGAACATTTTCTTGATAGCCCCAGATTTTAGCAGGCTGGGGCCTTAATCCCTGTTTGTCAATGATGAGCCCCAGATATTCTAATTGTTCACAGAAAAAATTACACTTTTGAGGCTTGATTTTCAAATTGCTTGTTACAACTGGCGGAAATCTTCCTTTAAGTGCTGCAGATGGTGTTTTAAACGTTTTAGAAAACACATCAATGTCATCCAAATACAATAACACACAAAAATTTTTATATCCACCAATATGCTATCCATAGCCCGCTGGAAGGTTTCAAGGAGTTGCACAGCCCTTGCGGTATCTGAGTGGGTTGTTATAGACCCTGGGCGGTAATCATAGCGCAGTTCTCCCGTTCCTCCTTTGATAGATCAATCTGCCAATAAGTGGATAAAAATCCATGGCGGAGAAGTATTGGGCACCACCAAAGAGCTTTAGTGCGTCATCAATATGGGTTAGCGGGTATGGATCTTTATTAGTAATATTGTTGAGCTTCCAATAATCTATTACCACTCAAATAAACTCATCTTTCTCCTTAATAACCAAAACAGGGGCGGCTCAAGAACTCTTAGAGTGTACTAGCATCCCTTGCTGTACTAGATGATTAATTTCTGCGTTAACCAACTCATCACGGCTTTAGAACGTCTAATATAACAAAGAAGAATTAGTGGATGGTTACCAGTATCAATTTGGTGCAACACATCATGCATGCACCCCAAATCATAGCCAGTATTCGCAAAAATACTGCTGTTCTTGTCAAATAATGTCAGCGCTTGGTCCTTATCAGCCTCTGTCAACCTGGAGAGGCTCTCTCAAGAAATCAGTGAGCAGACAGTTTGAAATTATTAAACCTTAAGCCCAAGTTCTTCTAGATTGCCAAAGCCCTGGATATTTAAACCTCTTCTATTGGTAGAATATAAATGAACGCTATTACCTTATGTTGCTTGATTTTTATATGATATGGGTACAGGTTAGCTAAGAGCACCTTGATTTTGTTATGTTCTGTCAGAATAAACCCAGGCGTAGTGACTGGCTCTAAATTGAAGTGATTAAACGGGGTGACAATATTGCTATATAAACCCTAGGAAAAAGGACAAGACAATTCTAGTCCCCATTAAAGTTTTTTTGACCCACTAGTATAGTTAGAGTATAATTATCACGGGTAGGAATGCCCTTTGATTCTATAATCTGTGCCAGAAACTTTAAGGTCCAGCCACAAAGCTGCTGATATTCAGTGAGTACTTTATCATCTTTTTATATAAGGTTAATAAACCCTTGCTTTGGGGTTGTTGAGGCCACACGCTTCCTGTTATAGAGAGTGGTAGGGCAATTTTTTCAAGGTTGGCTTTGACACCATATTTCCTCAAAAACGAGGTCCCAATTAAGGAGTCATAAGTTTGGTTAGGAAATACAACATCAGGTGCAGAGATTACTAAGGTACCAAAACGCAATGGTAATGCACTGTATGCTCCCTCCAAAGTCATAGTATGGGGACCAGAGATGCCATAAACTTTATGGTGGTCTATATCTGGAGCAAGCCCTACTTTCTCCCCAATTAGGTAGACACAATATTAATAAAGGCTCCACTGTTTTCAATAGCTTGGATCTTAATCTTATTTGCATTTATATTAAATTAGGTACACTCAGAAAAATAAGTACCAGAAGGGTTTTTGTAAGGACATCCACTTTGTCCACTTGACCTAACAGATTTTGTAACTCCTCACACAACTGTGGCTGGACTCCTTCAACGCCTCAATGGGCACCGCCATTTAGACTCCATTCAACTTGGGGGTCTTGGATGAATTGGTTCTCTCAGATGATTCTGATTGTTGAGCATAAGGTTTTACCACTACCTCATCTGCTGACTTGGTAGCATTTTTTTAGATTTGGTTGGTCACTGCTACACTTACATTATTTGATCCTGAGACTGCTGAAGGCAGCTCTATGAAAGCACTCATATATCTCATTGGAGAGTGTTGTGGCGATTTCTTTTTCTTTAGGATTTTGTTAGGGGAGGCAGAAGTAGAAAATCTCAATTCTACTCTGTCATGTCTTTTCTCACTTCTTCATCATCCACAGGGTGCACTGCCTGAAATTTAGATCTGGCACTAAGCTTAGGGCAGAGATTGACATGATGGCCCAATTTTCTGCAGTAGTTACAAATAATTTGGCTAACGTCTGAAATTTCTGACCGTGGGCCATAATGCAAAGGTGAAGGTAACTCTTTTTTGACAAAATTCCCTAGGCCACAGTTTACAGGGCTCCCAATAACTCTTGTTAGGTGCCAAAAAAGTAACGGTGCAACGCTGGAGGTAACTTATTATGTGAATGTGTCATTTTCCCTCATTCAACATTAGAATCATTACCCAATACAAGTCCTGGTAAGGCTCACAGGCATGGCTGAGGGCAATTTTAGCATCAAACTCACTAATCACATTAGCCCCATCTAGAGTTTGGGCTTCAAAATAGGGCCAGTATGTGAAAGCTTTCACCTTTATATAATTCCTAAAAAAATGGTAAGAATTTAGTTTTTGGTGGTCATCCATTATGGCCCAACAAACAATTGATGAAAGGGTCCTTGGCGTTGCAGTAGGTAATGCCCTTCTTCTGTAAGTTAAGCATTACTAACCCCTGACTCTCAGTATCCAGTGAAATTCATGATAGTCGCCAGCTTAACAATCTTTGATGCTCCAGCCATGCTAATCTTGAAAAGACTATTGTATTATGTATGTTATCATCTCTATCAAACTTTGGCAAGTTGATCAAATTTAAATGAGCAGGAGGCTCATGTGGATAGGGATGAAACCCTGGTTTGCCCCTCCTTGAATTCTCACACAATGAAGATGAGATGGAAGTGTGAACCAGCCCAAACCGTTGATGAAGCTTGAGTAGGAGCACCTATAGGATTAGGTGTAGCAGCACTAGCAGGATTTTGCACAGGGTAAACTGGGGATTCACAATTATTTGAGTCAGATAACTCAGGGGGAGGAGTAGCGAGCATATCAGGGTGAGCTGAGGCTCCAACCCCTAGTGTGGAGGTAAAAATTATATGCAACTCTGACATCCCCTCTGCCTCATCACCCTTGAGATTTTCAGTTGATGGCAAATATTTGGATTCCTCATGTCTAATATTACCAGCCTGAACGGCTAAGGACAATTGAAATAGTTCCACATGGTACCAAAATGGCAGCGTTCTACTTGCAATAAAACCTCCATATTTGTAACTTGTTGAGTGGTGTCCAGATTTTCCGCTTTCATATTGATATTCTCATTTACAAGGGACCTAACCTTCTGGCACTGGGTTTTTACCCCAAGTTCTAAGGCTTCCATGAGTTGATACAGATTAGTATTGGAGTTAACAGCTCCTGTAACAACTGCATCCAAGCTCTCAAAGTGACATTCACTTATGTTAGTTAACTTGACTAACTCCTTGACTTGCCAATTGTGGTCTAGTATAATATCAGACAGTTGGCCTACATGAGCGTTCAAAGCTTCTTGTACTTGACAAACACTATCAAACTGAATTTGTGGGGCCACTAGGGCGACCTCTTCAACTTCTAACACTGGATTCTACTTCTGGGGGAAGGGCTCTTCCCTTGGAACTACTAGAACTTATACTTGATTATTATGAACTAAATGGAACTAGAATGGCCCCCTGTAGTGAGCACCACAACGTTGAAACTGGTGCTTAAATGTTTTTTTTAAGGCACAAGTTTTTAGACTCAAGTAAATAAGGTGCTGTATGAAGACAGCCACCTTAATAAACTTGTAAAAAGGACAAATTTGGCAAGAGTTTTTCATTATAAAACAGAATAAAACATAATGTAGTATTGCGTACTCCCAAAGGCTCAACTTATTCACCAGATATCTTCAGCTAGGTTCCACTCTAGCTATGTAGGGAAAAAGACCCTCTTTCTCATAGAATTCAGTCTAGATATCCCCTCCTGATAGAGTTCCTATTGGTGCTTCTCATGTTTACAAAGCAGCACTTCAAAAATGTAGACTAATGGGCTAATGATCCCGATTAGATTAATCAATTGAATTCCCAAGGCCCAATGGGTTTTCATTGTAGTAGCAATCAACCAATTGCATTATAGGCTCTGGCAGAATGCCATAATAATACATAATTCCTCCAAACAAATATTTTAGGCCAGTGCAGGGGACAATATAATGGATAAGCTTATAGGTAGCAGAAGCAGACCTAATTCTCTGAAGCAAAAGGCCTAAGCTATTACTAGATTATGGGGTAGAAGTGGCACTGGGGGTTATGGGTTTTGATTTGCCATAATTATGATTCCTTGGTGGAGGGCAAAAGCACCAAGAGTAAGCTAATCCACCTTTGGCACTCCTTAAGAAATCAAGGCCCATGTGCTTCAGGCTCTGTACACTGTCAAAGCCTGTTTCTAGATTTTAGTGGAATATAGTATTAACCACATATTTCTTGAATTGATGGTTAGTCAAACCAATTGCAACACCCCCCTCCCTCTACTCCATGATCATTTAACAGTTTGCCGTTGTTGGCCTAGTTGGTTGATTTAGTTAGGTTTTGGCGTCATTTTTCTTACTTGAGAATTTCAGCCCATTTTATCTTTAATTTTATTTCTTTTTCTGTAATGTCTATCCTCTGTTCAGCCTACCTCAAATAACTATTCTGATAGGGGACAAATTTTAAAGTAATAAAATATGTTGAGCAGGATCTAATTCTTGAAAAGTTATTTGAAGTGGGTCAACCTTGGGACAAATATACCACACCAAGAATGTTTTCTAGCCAGTACAGGTTTCAAACTCAAAACCTGCACTAGGGGTGGAAGCAGTTTTACCCGCTCAGCTAACCACCCTTAACAGGATCTAATGCTTAATTTTTCTTTATAGTACTAGTGGGGAAAGATTTAGTATTTCTTAACAGCTCAAAATTAAGTTTTATTGGTCCCAATTTTTTTCAGCCAATTTGCTTTGTAAAATTTATTCAAGGTGGGCCAACCTTGGGACAATACCGCACTAATTAAGGGAATTGAAGAAATGGGGAAGGAGGAAGGAGGAAAAACCCAGAAAACCTTTATGCATGGCGTATGATAGATCAGGAACTCCATGGACCGCCTTGCTATCTGCTATCTCAGTTTGGGGTATTGGTTCTCAATGCCAGCACAATCATAGTTGTTCCCTACCCAAACTTCATGTACCATAATCAAACTTGGGGAGGCAGGTAGTGAGTCCATATTCTACCACTGGTGTATCTTCTCCTTTGGTCCTTATTTTTTAGTACTATATGTTTATCAATCCTTATTTTAATTTACTCCTTCTATTGAAGTTTGACGCTTAGGTAAGCAATATTGATCTACAATCTGATCCTTTTATATTGACCTTTTCACCCTCTAGATTTATAAAAACTAAGCAAACAATTGTAATATATAAACATTGTAGTAAAAGGGAGTATAAAACTTAACTCAGGTATTTGGCCATGCTATAAGCAGCTATAGTAAAGATACTTTTGTAATTTTTGATGATTAAACTATAAATATAGTAAAATATAAAACTTTTACCAAAGCTCATTATACTGGCTGCAAAAAAGATGGGCATATAAGCCTATAGTATCAATAGGTAGGATTTACCTTTTATGCTAGGATAATTTGTAATTGACAGTATAAAACTAATTTTATGAATATTGTAAAATCTAAAAGCATGTGAGACTGTTGCAGTGACTTACCTAAGAGTATAGAGCTTATTAATGTCACATAACTGGCTAATGTAATTGAGACCAGCCTGCCAATTGAGGTGAGTAAATATCCAGAATGCTGAGGGCATAACCATCTATACAATATGAGACCTGATAGAAAAGACATTATTGTGGGATGGCAGCTGATGATTACTAGTTACCATCATATCTACTAACAAGCATGCTGTGGCTGCCGTTGCAGCCACATATTCTGCTGCTGCCATCTCTGTTGGGCCCATAGGGGCCCAAAACTCACTTTGGTGCCTCAGGTTGCTGAGTGCATGAAGACATCATGAAACTTCATCCACTGAGGAGTAAGAATCTTCAACAGAAATGGTACATCCTGATGCCAGATGGCGTCCAAAAGTGTTACATCCATAGGAGGCCACTAAACTGATATCCCATTTTGAGGGGAGAGGGCAGCAACGGTATGATGATAGCCACCATGGCCCAGTCATCGCATAGCCTTAGAAACATGGAACTTAGTGAACAGTAGCTGTAATAAGCAATAAAAACTTAACTTGATTTTATAGCAGAATTTTTTATTAAAAAATTGGAAAATTTGTCTAACAACTGAACCTGCGGGGGACAGTTATCTTAAGTGCTGTGGAGCTTAGAAAATAATAATTTTCATGAACTGAGGGTAGCATGATCCCATTCAACTTCAGCAGATCAGGGTTTTACAACTAATTTAATGCTGGATCAATATCACACAGGCCAGATGACTTTCACTCAAATTTTGCCACCAACTTTTCCCTCCCAGTGCAATTTTAATTTGTGGATTGGTGACACTTCATCTGGCAGCAACTGGATGTGCCTATGACCAGGCCACATAAGAGGGATCCCATTGGGTATCAGATGGATTTAATGTCCTCAAAATTCACTGGGGTAGGCCCACCTCTTCCAGTGGAAGGGAAACACTTTGGCAGGTATTTAAACCTGATTATACTGTGAACAGCTCAATTACACTGAACCTCAATTTATCTAATTTAATGGGTCCCTTGTTGGGACCTGAAACCATCAAGTTGCAGAGATGCTTACCACTTTCCTACTGGTGGCAGCCTCTCACCGCAGCCACCTCCACACCCCTAATCTGTTGCACCAACTCTTAGATAGTAAAGTAAGGGGAAAGGGGGCACCTTTGATGGGATATGCTGTCATCAACCTCTCATCCACCACAATGGCCAAATAGCCCTGGATTACAAGAGGGATGGCCACCTTCTTCATGTAGAATAGAAATCCCTTGCAGTTGAGGTACAGGGGATGCTTACCTGGACTTACAATTGGTTGAGCTAACCTATAAAAAGCTTTATTGGGTAAAATTTAAGTATTGGATTAAATTTTACTTTATCTTAGGTGGTTCAACCATGGGACAAATATACCACACCATATTTTGTGCAAAAAGCAAAAATGTAGGGATGAGGACAAAACACAAGTACTTGGAGTAAAGCTTTTCTGCACATGATCTGATAGGCAGGTTTATTATATGATCTAACTTTACTGATTTTCTTGGTTGGACCAAGGCATGGTGTGTAACGCCACATGGATTTCTATTCTCTTAGCATTAGCACAGAAATAATAAATTTCTGTCATGACAGTTTTTAACCTGCATCATGAGGTGGGATAGTAGGACACCATTCCTTGCTAGGTTAATTTAATTGTAATCAAAAGTATAAAACAAGATTTATACACAGTGATTAATCTAAAAGCCATTTGAACCAGTGTAGTTGTTCACACTTGTAACTACAAGCTAAAATGGTGTAAAAATGTCATTACAGGTTTGAAACTGTTCTGGTTAGGATGAACATCGTTTTCTCTATCATCTCCATTCACAAACTTCTTTATTTTATTCAAGGTGGGCTGACCTGGGGATGATACTGCACTATTTAAGGGGAAATCAAATCATTGGGAAAGGCGGATAAACCTAGAAAACCTTTATGTGCAGCGTTCTGATAGGACAAGAACTCCATGGACAGCCTTGCTATTTGCTATCTCAGTTTGGGGCATTGGTGCGCAACGCCAACACAGTCATAGTCATCCCCTACCCAAAGTTCATATACCAGAATTAAACTTGGGAGACAGTGGTCATTGAATTTATACTCAACCACTGGGTTATCCTCCCTTTTCCTCTATCATCTCTTATCTTTAATCAATTAATAATATAGAGTTAAAAAGTAAAATTTGAGTGGCTGTCATATAGGGTTGTTCCACTACTGCTTAATCTTTAAAAAAGATCTAAAGCTGGTAAAACTATCAAAGTGATAATCTTAAGATTAAAGCTCATCAGTTGAGCTTAACCTATCAAAAGTTTAATTGGGTGAAATTCAAGTATCACATTTTATTTTAATGGTCGCTTTTACTTCAGCAGCCAATATAAGGTTGTAGCATAGAATAGAATGAATGTGATAAACATTAAAGAGCTTTATAGTCAATCCTAGGTGTGATAGATTGGATAGAGCTGAATTATAGGATAGATAAGTTTCAGAGGGTGGCTATATTTATTGCCAACCTGGGATAAATTGATAGGTTGGCTTTAATCTATGATCATCTTTAGTAAGTACCCATATATTAAATATTATCACAAGGAGAAGTTGCACACTTTTGTAACTACAAGCTAAGTTGGGGTACTAAATGCAGTTACAGATATAAAATATGTACTGGCTAAAATAAACTTTGGTTTTTCCTATTCCTATTGTCGTTATTCACTTTTTAGAAAAATTATGATATGGAACTAAAATGGAAGATAGGGTGGTTCACTATGTGGGGTAGTTATTGCCACCGCTAAACCTTTTAAAAATAAAAAAACTAAATAATATAAAATCAGGTATCAATTTATAGATGGGGGCAACTCAGTAATACTTATAAGGTCAGAATAGCATTAACAATCAAAATCTAAGCCCAGGTTAGCTTAAACTGGTTAGACCACCAATAAAATTAAGATCAATATCATCCTTAGCCTTTTGTCCTATATCTGATGCTATGATCCTTTAGCTCAAATAATAGGATATCTATATTATCTACAGCTAGTAAGGATTTTATCCTCTGTTGTAGGTTGATTAAACATATCTAGATAATCAAGTTAAAACTATAGATTTGGATGGTATAGCATAAGGGCCATAATATATGCTTAGGCCTAGTTTTATACCTTTGTAAAAGACTTAGGGCTAACTACACAGGGGAACAAAAATGGCTGCTGCATGAGATTTTATAACTGTTTCCATGTATTTTGGCATCGGTGATTCCAAATATGAAGTCATTTTTCTTGTGCATGCTCTATTTTTATGCAATACAGCTGAAATAGAATTATCTTCCCTGCTTCATATCAAGCTTGGCTTGATGAAGCAATTTAAAAAGGTTCTTATTGCTGAAAATTAATGGTTTCAACACATTTTTCTGCTTTTCCTGGTCTATCAACTAATTAAATATAAGCAGATTTATTTGATAATCCTCACATTTGATCTCTTATATATGATAAGAAATTTTTAGGAAGATGGATTAAAGGAGAGAGTAGCATGGATACCTTTTGTAGAAGTTATTAGCAACTTCTTTGGTAACAAGAAGGCAGAAAACTATGTACTTCTGGTTCAAAGGATGCTAAAGGCATTTTAAAATCTTGGATACAGCATGAGTATTAAGATACACTTTATGAATAGCCATCTTGATTAATTTTATGAAAACCTTGGGGAGTTAGCAATGAGCTGGGGGATTACTTCCATCAAGACCTGAAGACAATGGAAGAGCATTATCAAGGGTAATAGGATACATATATGATGGAAGACTACTGCTAAAAAATCAAATGAGACTGTTCTAGGAAATCCACAAATACAAAAGCTACAAGTACAAATTTTTGCCTGAATAAGTTTTATATGTCCTCTATGCCACATTGCTGCATTAATTAAATAACCTCTTCTATCTGTATATACATATCAATGGTATAGTTAAGAAAATTATATGTTTGTACTTTGTAGTGCCTTATGTCATATTTTTGCTCAAAATAAGTGATTTAATTCCTTTGCATTTCAAAACTGTATGCATAATTGTATGCCATTGTGCATATTTTTGCATTTAAATGACTTATATTATCACCATAAAAGTGATTGAGATAATATCCCACATTTGTAAGTTGAGATAAATGCTGAAAGATTTAAAAATTTTGTATTAATGCAAAAAATTGTTAAAATAAAACTTCAAAAAACTGTAGCTTGCAGAGAAAAACTAATTTTTGATATGAAATCAGTACACCCAAATTAGTTAAGAACAAGCATCTTTATCAATACAACAAAATATTTATTCCCTTGGGTTATATACATCTATGATAAATTTATAAATACTTTTTAGGATTTCATTGGTCTGGTATTTAAAATAGCCAGTTGATAAAATTTGGTGTTACCAATGTGGGCTAAAGATCAAGTTAGCATGAGTCTAACCTAATTATAGGAGAGCAGGCTATATAAAAAAGTTCATGGATTGATTTATCTGGGTGGCCCTACTATCACCCTCATTATGCTATTTTAAATCCAGTCCTGGCAGAGATTAATATTTCTGTGGTATACTAAAAGAATAGCAATATGTATGGAATCATGCACCATACCTTGGTCCAGCCAAGCAAATCGGTGAAGTTAGATCATATAATCCTAGCCTATCAGATCATATGCAGGAAGGGTTTACTCCCAGTACTTGGGGTTTGGCCTCCATTCCTATATTAAAACATTGTCCTCCAATTGCTGTGGTATATGTGGTGAAATCTTGCGATTGATCTTTAACTACCTTCCAGACTAGCTAGAGCTTTTAAATTTGGTACAGTTATGTATCACATATGACAATACCATAATCTATTTTAAACCACTATATTCTTGGTAAAATAAAAAGTTTTATATGTAACAAGTGAAAAACCTATATGTTCTCGATGGTATTCGGTATATTGTTACATTTGAGCAGTTTTGTATTCGGCTGATTCGAAAGTTGCAAATTTTGCCAAGCAGTTGGTGGGTTTAAGTTAACTACCTTCCTGAGTAGCTAGAGCTTTTAAATTTGGTACAGTTATGTATCTCCCATGGCAATACAATAAATTATCGAAAGGAATTGTGAAATATGAGCTTTGCAAAATAAAACGTTTCCCCTAGCTTTGCTTGGGTTTATAATCTTGGTTTTACACCCCATCCCAAACCGGTGTGGTATATTTGTCCCAAGACCCACCTCGAAGTAAATTTATCTAGGTAGCCCCTTCCATCCAAAACCTATCTCAGCCATATCATGATGGAAATCGTTGAGGGTTTTAGAATATGGGGAAGCTTTTAATCTGAGATATGAGGCCTATTGGAGGGATGATACGCCGGATTAAAAGGGTTGAAGTATTTAAAACATGATATGATTGGGTGAACATTCATTCAAGTTCAGCCATGCGATTAGCCGTGACAGTTTTAACCCATCCAATTATACCAATTTCCCATCCGGTCAAGTTGATAGATTTTCGATGCTAGGGGTTTTGATTTGAAGCCGATCTAAAAGTTAACCGATACGATCTAAAAAAAGCTGATTCAACTTCGGGCGTAATAATATACGAGTCCGAAAGTTTAGCTCGGATCGACAATTTAATTAGGATCTCGAACCCACGGAACGCGATCGGTAAATTAGAACCGTGGCCTGCGCTTAGCTGGATGTCACCAAATGATGGCCGACGATTTCATGTTAGGTTTAACTTGACAAAAAGATGGTGGTTGAAGTTTAATCGTAAGAACCTTTAGGCTGAAACTTTCCAATACTTATCCTTTACTTTGCAACCAGTCCTTCTACTCTGTTAAAACTCTACTTTTACAATAGTTTGCAAACCGCCGTTGCCCCATAAAAAACCTGTCTAAAGCGGATGAGTGCACCCTATATGGATTACAATCCCTCTCAAGGGTCGTATGAGGGGGAGGATATGCGGGCGAAGGGTGAATTCAAAGATTTTAAATTTGGTTCCACGCCGGATGCCATAACCACCAATCCGGCCCCCCATCCCTCATTGCTCGATGCCGCGTTTATAAACTCTTCGCCGTATCCCGGCATGGAACCCCCAGATCCCCTCGCCCTTCCCGAACCTTCCTATCGGAAGAAGCTGGGGTTTGAGGGCTCCATCTTTGGCGGTAAGAATAAGCGGCGGAAGACGACGTCGGAGCCCGAAAGCGGTTCCGCCAGCCCCCCCCCCGATAACTACGAGTACTTTACCGAGAACGGGATCGCCCCGTTCATAAAGAAGCTATTCAAGTAAGCCGCATGCTTACGGAAATAGCTGACCCCGGCTTAGCATCCTGAACGACCCCGCCAACGAAAAGATCGTGTACTGGTGCGACGGGGGAGATCCTTTGAAAGTAAGCGGCTCCAACCCCTATTAACCTACTCTCCAGTTGCCAACCAGTATGAGTTCTGCCTCAACGTGCTGCCGAAATACTACAAGCACAAGAACATGGCGAGCTTCGTGCGGCAGCTGAACCTTTACGGGTTCACAAAGATCCAAAACCTGCGGCAGGGGGTCCTCAACGCGGACGTCGACTCGGAGAAGTACAAGTTCCGCCACCCCAAATTTCAGAAGGGCCGCCCCGAACTGCTGAGCCTGGTGCGGAGGAAGCAGGCGGACAACGCCAAGGAGGTGGCCCGCTTCGAGAATGCCCCGCCCGAACTCTCGGGGGTGTACTCGGAACTTGATTCGGTCAAGAAGGCGCAAAGGAACCTCGCCGAGCGCCTCAAAGAGGTCCAGCTCACGAATGAGAAGCTGCTAAAAACCAACCAGCAGGTGATGGCCAAGTACCACGAGCAGCAGGAGACCATCGACAAGATCCTGCACTTCCTGGGGTCGCTATTTTCGGAGAAGCCATTGGATAAGCTGGCGAGGCGGCGTCCGCTACTGCTCGAACGTTCCGCCGGTGGGGAGCTTTATCCCCAAGCTTCGGCGGATCACTCGGCTGCGCTATCTAAACTGATGCATGACTTGTCCAGCAACCATTTAGGTGAGTGGAGCCGGGCCGGTTGATCTTTGGCGAAGGCTGGCTAACCGATGTCTAGATCTAAACGATTTCGCTCTGAACAGCGGTGGCTATTTAAACCTGCCCCCCAATTTCGCTGCCCAGGACGGCGCAGCTCCCGCTCACGAGGGGGCGTTGGTGCCCTCCTCAATCAGCGCTCGTGCTCAGATCGATCGGCTACACGCGCTGCTGCAAAACAACTTGCCCAATGCAAGCAAACCGGCCAGTTCTGCCGACCCCTCCATGCGGCTATCCAAGATCTTCTAAAAGACAAGGCCAAGGTAAACCAAGCTGAAGTGCCTACGGCCATCTCAACCCCAGCGACCGAGTTCCTCAACTCTTTCATGCTGGGCCCGGAGGCTCCGGCGTATCCCGATTTCTCGCAATTATACTACGGCTTGAACTCGTGCCCGTTCACGACCAGCGGCGCTCACGCTTCGGGCAATTCTAACGATGCAAGCAATGCCTTTGGACCCGTGGACGCCTTGAGCCTCGGGAACCCAACCGGCGGGGTGAACTCGCTCACGAGCCTTGGCTTGGGTGGGCCGTTACCCTTTAACGAAGAGGTTACGGAGATCGTTACAGAACCCCCGCCCGCCCCATCAAAGCCAGCGGCGTCCAACGACGCCCTACCTTATTATGCCCCCCGAATCTAAGCTGGTTTATTTAATTCACGGCTCCACCTTAAGCTATCCCGATCCTAAGCCTTCGGTGCCATAGCTTGGTGGGGGTCGGTGAAGCGGCGTCAAACCTTGGGCTAAGCTTGGCACCTGGTGGGTTAGGGTTGGGTTTTTTATAGTTTAACTTGTACCTAAAATTTGAATAAAATACTTTGGCCGCGGTGGTTCGTTCGCCGCAATTTACATGCCACGTGGGGTTACTAACCGGTACGGTGCCTTCTATCCCGCGCCCTTTGGTCGATACCTTTCTTCCTAAAGCCGATTGGGTTTCTGTAGCACCTTTGAGCTCTCACCAAGATTAAGGCAGCCGCCTTGGAGTCAACTTTGGGCACCTATACCTAGGTTCTAAAAACTTTACTATGCGCCGCTGGGCGGTATGGTACATTTAAGTAAGCCCTTAAGCCGTAGTTGATCGTGATAACCGGTAATTATCCCAGTCAACCCTCTCCTAACGATGGCCCATGCGTTACTTGGACCCCGCGCGTCTAGAGCCACTCGGGTGAGCTTATATGGCGCCTTTCGGGGTGAGCCATGTACCGCTACTATCCCGATGACCCACCCGTCCTACCTGCGGTATTGGGGTTCACTTGCCCCTTTGATCTAGTAATTGGGTACCATCCCTACACGGGAAAGCTAGGGTGTACCGAGCATTATGGAAACTAGCCCCACCGAAAATGGTTTGGTTTGGCAACAAAGCTAATGGGGGGTGGCCTCTAAATCTAAAGCGGCCGTTCAATTTTTATTGGTTGGAGCGATGGTACGAGTTTGGTATCGCGACCCTTGTTATTTACTTTATCTCGGCATCGGCTTTGAACTTTTATATCGCCTTAAATGTCACCTTGTTCGGTGAGTGATCGGGTACCGAGTGGGCAGATTCTACCCTACCGGTTAAGCGTACCCCACCTCGCCCGGATGCGCGCGTGATCATCTCACCGCCGCCGGTTTATTCTTTTCCTGTAAGGGTACCGATCAATTTTACGAAACTGGTGGTTGGTAAGGGATCGTGTCAAGGTGGGTATGACAGTTTAAACTCAGTTCAAGGTAGTTCCACCCCCACCCGAGTCTGCTCGGCACAATGCCTTTTTTTGCAAAAGTTTATACCCCAAAGCTCAAAGGGTACCAACTTAAACTTAACCCGAACGTCCGATGTAAACCTAACCCGACGTCCAGTTGGTGTTAACCATGGCTTTGGTGGGTGAAGGCAAACTTTGACCACTCGAGAATATCTACGCTACCACTTACGACCAAACCTAATGTTTAAGATTTTTCAGGGTCGGTGAAACTTGAGCTAGGTTTAACCATTTAAAATGCAAAGCTGGTTGACTTTGAAACCCTACCGAGCTGGATCAAGTGTTAAGTATGGTGGGGTAATATAAATAACTACCTTGCAGCTTTTTTGCGCTTTAAAAATCTAATAAATAACGGCCTACCCCCCTAAGGCTGGAGACATCCGGCTCAGAAAAAACTTGGGGTGGGTTATCATTCTACCCGGGTTAGATCCCCTTACCATAATCACGAGGCGCTGTAAAGAACAAGATAGGTTTTTAAAGTACCGGCCAATAAAGATTATCAGGGTTGATGCTTCAACGGCCATGCGGTGGATAAATTTGGGTCAACAAGTGGCTGGTTCTTCAACTACGGTTTGGTATGTTATTTATTAAATGTATAAAGATATACCATTTTCCCTTCACCTTCAACCTTTTGCACTTCGATCTCAACATTTTTCACTTCAATTTCAATATTTTACATATGAAATTCAACATCTTATAAATTAATTTCAATACTTTATAACTCAATTTCAGCACAGTTTTTAGCAATAAAATTACATATCAAAAATATTAGCTCTGTTGAATATAGGAAAGATAATTATAAACCCTATTTCATTGCTAAGCATAGGGCGATTTAGCTGCACAGTTTATAATATCTTTTAGGAATAGGCCTAAAAAACCTGCACTATCGGTGGCTGAAACAGTAGTGGTCTCTTCTATAATTAAATCTGATAGCAATCCATTTGCACTGCTTCTTTATTTTGATCTGACACCATTTTTTATCCTCAGAAGGCATTTTTGATTGGATTCAGCATATATAAATATGGAGATAAATACCCAACTCAAAATTAATTAATGAAGTTATTCTCACTATACCTTACCTCCTATGAATCCTAGCATTATCTAATATAAGCTAAATTCCATGCAGATTTTTTTAATGTGTATAAGAGTAAAGATCATATAAATAAACAGCAGATATATCACCATTAAGTGTTGAATGAGCAATCGTAATACAATATTACAAGCTACCAATAGTCATACTAGCAATTAAAGATAAAGACCTACCCCTAACCATTGGAACAGTCACAATGGCATGTGTTCCTCTTCTAGATTTTACTTGGCTATATTTGAGATGTAAATTAAACGGGGATTCATCAATAAAGATAGCTTTGGAATAATTATCATTGATGTGATTATTAAACCAAAGATATAACCTCTCAACAAAATTATTTCAGGATATTTACTCTATCTAGTCCTTATGGGTTAACTTCATTATAATTTATAATTAATGGAGATATTTATTATTAAATGAGATTAAAAGTGATAAATTTATCTTCTTCTGGCTCCAACTTTCTTTGATCTCCTTTAAGGTTATTTTATAGAACAAAAAGAGATCAAATTAAAACTCTTTCTGTGAGCTTGATAAAGTACTTTTCTCTTGCTTTCATATTTTTTTCTAAACCCCACTTGGTTTATGATTAGAAGTTATGGTTCTCACAGTATTATAGCTTGAATCTAAAATATCAGCAGATTCCTTTGTAGCCTTTCTATTAGGAACTCAACTTGCAATAGAATACCCTGGCTTTTGATGTGGGTACATCAAGATCCATAGGGCAGCCAAGGTCCACAGAGCACCAGTAGAATCAGAGAACTTTGAATGGGTACTTTGGGAGGGGTTTTAACACACTCCAACCTGGTGAGTTATTGCTCATAACCATTTTATATCTAAAATTGATAATTTTAGGTAATTTAAAAATAATAGCTTATTAAAAATTAATCTGTGGAAGATGAATAACCCAGCACCCTACTATTAGCAGGGTGATGGGTTATATGGTGGAAAGGGGGAAGCTACTAAGCTGTATTATGATAACAGGAAACAATTCCCATTTTCAAATTCATTTATTAATAGGTTCAATTCCCAATTTTACCTCTATAGTATCACCCAAAGTTTCCAAGCTATTATCAGGACAATTCCCTAAATTTTAAATGTCCAAATTTGTATTTTTGATTTTGGATTGGAGTGTTTTAGATTTAAACCCCATTTTTGGCCCTTTCTTTTCAACTTTATGTTTGAATTTAATCTTCTAGGTAAGTTTTCCCCTTTCAGATTAACTTCTAATTGAACTACCAGTTGGGGACAGGGAATGGGGAGTGTGGTGTGGGGCTTCTGAATTCTCCTAAAGTCTTCAAAAAGTTTCTTAATTATTTTCAATAGACTTTGCAGATTTTGACACTAGGATAAGTTTGGGTTGGGGGAAGTGTGGAAGAGGCCTGTAGCAAACAGGGAGGGGAAACAGCCACCCATCTCTCATACTAGATATGCCCCAGGTCATAGATTTGGGTGAGAGGCAGGGCCCTATGGTTTGAACCTTTTTTGGTTCTAAAGGGGTGCATGCCCCTAACCAGCTTAATAGCTGGAGCCCAAGGGCCTTACACTTTTTTTGTTTATACACCAATCAAATAAGGCTGTCATTTAGTATTAGTGATTGCATAATATCTAGTTATAGGCACAGGCTCATTGATTTTCTTAGCATCAGTGTTTCACTTGGTAGATTATAATATGGTATAATGGATATGCAATTATTTTTTTGATATAGAAAAAAGATTGGAATATAATAGGTTTGCCTATATTTTATTGAAAATAATAAACTAAAGCTATTTTAAACAATTGTATTGAGATTATTTTATAATACTGAATTTCAAATGTAAAATGTTGAAATTGAAGTGTAAAATGCTGAAATTGAAATGCAAAATGTGAAGTTAAAATACAAAATTTTGAGACCATCTAGTACTAAAAAAATACAAAATTTTGAAATTGAAGTGTAAAATGTCAACATTGAAGGAAAAATGGTATAGTAGAGCCAATACATGATCCATTTAGGCGAAATTTACACCAACCTGATAATAAAGTAAACTTTCCCATCACTATATCACTATGGCTAACCACAATACAATTTCCCAATCAATGTAGTACTAACTTTGATGAAATATATAACCGTATATCAAATAGATGAAGGGGTTCTATCAATATAACTATCTGTCAATCCAATAACTTTTTTCCTATCTGCTAAATCTAGTAGTATTTAGAGTGTGAATTACAATACTATCCACACCTTTCCCCATTTTCATCTCCTTATACCTCCAATAGACTAGTGGCTCATAGGTAGGATAATTTGGGTATAACCTATACAGGAGGCTTTCTGCGGTCCACCCAGCTCCATCAATATATTATCTGCTACAGTACCACATTCTCACACCTCTTTTCCTACACCTGAAAATCCCTGGCATCATCTGAAATTGATCCCCTTTAATTAATGAGCAACTTTAAATTAAGTGCATCACAGTTATTTTATATAGCTTATGGTTTGAAATTAGTATTAAAAGTGCATACTGGTAATATAATCAAGTTTGATATTATTATTAGTACTAAATGATTTATTAATAAGTATAAGCGACCTAGTATCTTAAGTAAAAACCAACCCATTCATATTAAACCCAGCTGGCTAGGTTTTGACTTGGTGAGATATGGTTGCATGCTGGCTTCCCATCTCCTATCTTTCAAAATCAGTTGTAGCGTCAACCAACTGATCATATCAAATCTAAATACTTGGGATCACTGCTTAACTTTTTGGGTACAATTATTTTATAACTATGTAATTGATGCATCTAATAAGGTAGTCAACTAATTCTCAGCACATGCCTTTGTATAGTAAAGAAAAGCTTTATATATTATGCATAACACTTTACCAGCTTTTGAATTTATTTTGCATCATCAATCATCATATCAAGTAATTAGTTATAGTTTCTAACTTGTATAACCAGTTTTATAATCTCAACTGATGATTTAAGTTTTATGATATATTTCAACCCCTTTAACTTTGGAGCCTATGCAAAGCAACTGGTATCATTATCCAGTACCAGTATACCTAATACCACCAACCCTTCATGGATACTTTAATTTGACTTATATTGGTGTAGCATCTGATATGTTCTATACATAGTTTGCACTAGATTGTATTGTCTAATAAGTGTAAGCTTAACACCCAGTTTCTATATGGAGATAAAAACTGTGCTATAGGATGGGGATCTTTAGAGACTTAAATGACTATTCTAGATGAGATTGGCCCTGAGACCATAGTATTCAACCGATTTGTAAACTAGATTGCAAATAAAAAACCAAGCACTCAAGGATACTACACCAGACAATAAATATAAATCATCTTTAAAGAGGTTTATAGATAGTATCTCATAGTTCAAGTCAATCAATGTCGCATCTCAGCTCACTAGATTAGTGCCCAACCCTTCTGCAACCTAATAAGTGGTAAAATTAGGAGCTTGCGAGTCTATAGTGCCACAACTAGCTCTAATATATAGAGAGCTGTTAAAACTATATGGGTTAATTGAGAGGTATCTTATAAAGTAAGACAGAGGGCCTTGTAAGTCCAGATGCCCAGCCCCTCTGCCTGGATCATGAGCAATATCCCTTCAGGTGTATGAAGGATCCAAGGCTCCTGTGGCTCCCCTTTATCATCTCAGTGACCTTGCTCATGTGGTAGATGAGCGATGGGTTACTGCCTTGCTTCCCAAGGATCCCTCCTTTCTGCCCCTTTTCTTTTTCTATCATGTTGAAAATGATATAATAGGCTTTCAGGGAGTTGGTCCAGCCTAAGGGTCTATGTTATTACCCTAGGACTCATCCCAATTGTAGCCTGGTTACCTCTAATAAACAAGAAATCACTCAATACCAACCCAAACTCCATTTAAGTCCAAACAATTCTGATAAGCTGGATTGGGTCATTAATATTGAAACAAATAACAGATCAGATTTCCAGATTGATAAACTCCACCCCAAAGTAATTCAATCATCACCAAGTCATAACAGGTTCACATAGACTAGCTGCAATAGCTAATAAATGCAAATAAACCTGTGCAAAATTGGTACTATAAAATTTAAGTTTCTAAAATCCTTTATGCAAGCCACCAAAATTTTGATGCCATGATTCAAACCTGTCAAAGATTCTCACCCAACTTACTACAATCATCCCAACTTAACTAATTATGATTTACTATAGGGGATCAGGAACAGGCCATTTTCTTGAGCTCTCCAATCCTTCCCCTCCCTCCTATAGAGGCAAATACCATCTCTAGGGTACGTTGCCACTTACTTTCTATTTGATTTCCCTTCAAAATAAACCTACTCTTTACTTAATCTACGTTCTATGGAATTAGCCTTTCATATAATATTACCAGGCTCCTCAAGTCAACCTGTCAACTCATGCCATCATCTGTGACATGCTATTAACTATACTGGAGTGAGTATTTGAATACATCAATCCAGTGAGTTACCATTTGAAGATTCAACTGGTAAGAGCAAGCATCCCTGTTCATTACTGCCAATCTGTTACACCCATTGAGCACACCTGAAACTTGAATTTAACCTAGTGATTTGTTACTAATTTGGATCAATCTGTCCAACATATACCCTACTACTTTAATCCACCTATATATAATATGGCACGGTTGATGTCATAATTTGTGGGGAATAATTGTATTAATGAGGCTGAGTGGAGTAAGGCCAAGGGTTTAAGTTGGTCATCCTGCCTGACCTGAAGCACACTCTAAACCAATGCTGGGTAAGGGCAAAATACGCTAAGGTTGGGTCTAGGGGTTGCACTTAATGGGCAGATGAGCAGTACATCCATAGCGATGAAATACACCAGCTACTTTGTTAATTATGAAAGGTTGCTATATTTGGTTGGAGGACGAGGCTTTGAATCCCATTCAATTTACAATATCGCCTTTTTCAGTAAGAGTTTTGATTCAGCCAATCACTTGGGTGTAAACTCACTTAAGCCATAGCACTATGAGTTATGGTAAGTTATGATCATTATTTGGATTGGGTGCAGTGCTGCCAGATGGAGAATGGTCCCCCATTTTTTATTATAAAAGTGGCATTGAGACTACCCTTATTTGTTGTTTAACTTGTTTTAAAACAATCCCATTCATTTTCTTATCAGATAAACCCCTTTTTGACCACTTTTCAGACCTCCATGAGGAGGCTTTGAATATTAAAGGTCACTTTATTCTGTCTAATATATATGGATCCTATTTCCCCCTTAGGCTAGCATGGACCCCTTCACATTAAAGCACATAAGAACCTAAACCCTGATATGTGCTTGGTGATAGAAAACTCCCTGGTGTAAGACCAAGTCCTCACATTTTTAGTATATCTGTGATTTATATAAATTTGCATATCCTTTCCTTGGGTCATCTGGGTAAAGGCACCCTTAATGGTGTCCTATTCCCTCTGTTGTTATCAGGTTGTTCCCTGGTTGTGTGGTGTGCATTCCCCACCACCTCTCAGAGAATCAGAGTTACAGATAAATCCTTAATATTAGTTGACCAACCCTTTTACTAGATGTGTATGAGAATTATCTGAGTAGGGCTCTCCATGAGCGTTAACTGGGTGCGTTGGCCATTTTTCACGCTCTCTAGGCTGCTCACCACAGCGTTTTCATTTGATTTAGAATTTAGTATGGATTGGCGTTATTCTTGCTACAGCCAACTGGGAGGTCACTACCCTTTCTGCTTGTACCTGGTGGTTTTAACCTTTTGGGATCCTGTTGTTATTATACAAGGCTTACCCCAGAAGCTTTTTTATTCAAAAGGTGCTATATTTTAATGACTTAATCTACTACTGGTAAAAATTTAAACAGCTCTCAATTACCCTATAATAAATCCGATTTTCTGTATCAACTGCCCCTCAGTGCAACTGACTGGATCTTTACAGTGCTCTGAGCTCAGCCTCTTTTATGGAAGTCTGTGGAAGATTTGTAACGCCTTATGGAAGCACATTGTCCTGATGTGTCTTCCTTACAAACCTTCTGTAAGTTCTTTGCTCTGCATCAGGCAGGGCGCCCTTTGGGGTTATTTTAAATGAAATCTGCATTTGGCCTAAACCTACCTCTGTCTGGTGTAGCTAAAATGTCATTTATTTGTTTTACCTCTGATACTTCTGCAAGAAATGCTCCAGTATGGCGGGCTCCCCCTGCTAACTTCAATCATCTGATTGAAACTCTTTGAGGTGATTTCCCTGACCCAACTGAAAAAGTGATTGGTAATTTGGATGCAATTGTTTCACCTGTGGAGACTGCTATAGCTACCGTCCACAAAAACTAAAGCATTCCATCAAAATGGGAACTTTTTTTCCTTACATACTTTTGTTTTCCAGAGGAAACTTGTGGTCATTTGGTGTTTAGCCCTAAGTCTTATATTAATGCTTCAGTTGAATTAGCCGCAATTGTTTCACCTGCATATACCCTTATAAATATGGCTCCTAAAATCATTTCTTCTTCTTTGAATGTGATAGTGACTCCCACTGGGCCTCCTTTGGTTCTGGAGGGACTGAGGGTTTGCACAAGTCTAGCCTTGAGTCTAAAATTAATAAGCATCTACTATGATCTCTGCTCCAAAATTCCCTTCTGCGGAGCCAGTTGAACCTTTGTTGGGGGGCTACTCTGTGACGGTGATGGATAGTGAAATCCAGCCAGCTATCAGATTAAGTTTATGCCATTGAAGCCTGAAACTGCCATTAAAAATGGCAGTTTCATAAGTATAAATGAGCTGGTCATAAGTTTTTGCAGGTCCATCCTGGAACTGATTTCCGTTTATCACATCATCCCTGAGAACCCATACTTGACCACCAGAATGATTTGCTGAACTCAGAAGGTCAAGAAAGATCTATTAAATTAATATGTTGGTAAGTGTTCTTCTGCAGAGGATACTGTGGTGTATGCACCCTCAGTGGTAAGAATGGCATATTATACTTCACCATTATTTGATGAAAACCCTATCCTGGTGTCATTATTATGCCTGATGATAAGCTTACTGTGGAATTGTTGACTTTATCTGGTATAAAAAAGGACTATTTTGGCTATTTTTTCTTTTTGCTACTCTTTCACCACCTTTAAAAGATTCAGAACAGCTATTTTGGTGGATACTAAGGCCTTTAAGAGTTTTATTGACCAAGAACTAGCTGACTACCTTGAGTTAAACTACTTGTTTAGTGGTATGGCCAGGGTAGGGGCCTCTCAGATATTCCCACGCTGAAGGTTCAGGGGTTGATGGATTATCAAGATGGCAAGTATTATTTGGCTGATCACTTCCAGGCAATTAAAAATATCTTGTAACCAATAATTTTGGGAGTGGAGTGGTGCATAAATTTGATATCAGAACCAACTTGAAAACCAGTAGCTTAATGTTTTCCTTGAAGATTGGCAGGAATTAGTCATCTCCTTGTCTGAAGTCAACACTCTGATCAATTTACACCAATGTCCAAATGTACACAAACCCAGCCTTGCACCTTTGCTGAAGTCCACATCATAAGTGCATTTACCTACCTGTTTGAAAAGGTTAGTGTCTTCATTTGATGTGGCTTCTGCAAATGTCTCACTATAACATCCCAATTTGATTGTGCTTTCAAACTCACAGTTGATCTGAGTTGCATTTCTTACCTAATCTACCCTTTGACTTTATGGGAAGAGATTTTTTTAGATGTTTGGGTTAGTGAGCAGTTATCAAAGGAAGCCATATTTTAGTGTATCTCTTTGGTATGCTCACTTCTCTTTGTGGAAAAACAAAATAATAATCTATGCCCTAGTGTAGATTATGGTAACCTGAATAATGTCACCATACCTGATCTACATCCATTCTGGTAGAGGCACAAAATTTTCACTTTTTGGAGAAAGCCAAAGTCTTCTCCAAACTTGATTGTTTGAACGCCTTTAATCAGATAATAATCAAATAGGGACAGGAATGGCTCACTGAATTCCGTACCATGAAGGGAATTTTCAATCCTTGGTCATTCCTTTTGGGCTCAAAAATGTGCCTGAAATTTATAATATCAGATTGGTGCAGCCTTAAGAGGGTTTCTATGTGTATGCGCTGTGTCCTACATGGATGACATTCTGGTTTTCTCCTCTGATCAAGCATCCCATGAGATCCAACTGCAGCAAGTGGTTGAGTATTTGAAAGTGGTAAAAATGACGCTGAAAATCAGTAACTGTGAGCCTTTCAAGTCCCAGGTCACCTTCTTGGGCAACATTTTTTTTGACAAAGGCCACATGATCACTCCTGACAAAGAGAAGAAGTTTGTGATTATCTCACACCAACCTCAGTTGAATAATTGCAAAGATTTTACTGACTTGAACCTTCCTTAAAAATACCACATCAAGTCTTGCAGAGTTAGTGGTGACTTTGTATAAGGCAAGTGGGGAAAAATTAATCAGTGGTTCTCTGCACTGGAGGATGCCTCTCAGTCTGTGAAGTGCACCTTACCATCCACGTTGGTTCTTCATCAAGTTGACACTGATATAGAGTAATAGTGGCTAGTGACGCATCCAATTTTTGCTACTGTTGCGGCTTTGTTAGAAGTGGACAAAGATGGAGTAGAGCATCATGTGAATATTTTTCCAGAAAATGTCTTTACCTGAGTTATATTAGCTGTTATGATAAAGTAATATTGCAGCGTTGAAGCAACGACCTAATTGGTGCTGTCAAGAAATTAGATCTGACTGGAAAACAAGACTGAATTATCAACTGACATATCATTGGATATGTACTAAAATTATGACAAAAATTTATAATATTATAATAGGATTAGATGTCAATTATCAAAAAGTGATTTAACCTAGTAATTATAGGATTTTTATGGAAGAAACCATTAAGGGGATAATTTTGAGGAATACCAGTTAGTTCAAGAAATCCATACTCAGCTGCATGGCAGAGATAGCAAACTCACACCACTGAAACCTGATTGGTGACAGCGGGGCAACCACCACAATTATCATAAGAATGGTGACAACAAAACAATGAGGTAAACTTTGAGAAGATTAACCATCAGTGTGACTCTATCTATGTAGGATTAACCTAGCAAAAGTCCAGGACTGGGAGGTAGGGCGACTCTACTAATTATTAAAGATCTCTATAAATTCTTTTTGTTTTCATTTATAGTTTATAATATCTTAAGAGAAAGCGATTGTCATATTGCCTCCCCATTGCATCAATAGTACCTAGATCTTGTGCAAGCTTCTGCTAGATATTACTCATTTTATATGCTATTTGCCAGAAATGAAATGGTGGAGCTCACTACAGGGGCCCACTAATTCAACCTAAAACAACAATTATATTTTAAGTCATGAACAGTTCCAACCACCAACCAAATTACCTCTGTAAGGACCTCATTGGTTTCAGAGCAAAGTACACTGGCGATTCTATGGAGATCTTGGATGAGTAAACTCCCCCACTTCACTTTGAGCACTCTATCTGACCCAGGTGACGCTTTAATGGAGATACAACTAGAATCCTGTATGACACTGGAGTTATCCCAACAGGGGAGGTTAACTAATATTAATCCTGAGCAGCTCCATCACATCATGGAGTGGCTCCTTAGAAGGTACCGCCTCTATGAAAGAGATACTGTAGAGAACTTAATGCTTATTTTTTCACCAAAGGAGCCAAGCTCAGCGTTACAAGCTGTAAATGTCCTACTTAGACGCCAGCACTACTGGCCTTATGAGACGTTTAAACTCTTAGCAGAGCATTCTGGATTAATTAGTTGCATACTTGCAAACCTTAATCATGTAGCTACTGAGAACACTGACACACCACAACATATAAATTAGCAACGTCATGAATTTTTTTGCAGGTCAGCAGAGTGATAAATGCATTCTTCTGGAGCACCTTGATCAAATGTTCATGAAGGTCAGAGGAGCAGCTGTTCACATTCATGCCTGTGTTACTAATTTACACACTCACATGGATCATTTAGTGCCTCAGCTAAATCAAGAGGTCCCGCAGGTATGATGGAGATCTTGAACTGCTGAAGCCTTACTCTATAATGGATTAGAGATGTCACCACGCTGTGGGTAACACCAAGTGCTTTATATAGGAGATGACTGAATGGGTTTAAGGAATTGACACCGCTATAGTGCGCATCAGGTATCATGTCCATTTCTTGGAACAAAATATCGCTGGCCACCCAGATTTGGTAAATGTTAACTTTAGCCAACTCCGTGGAGAGTGGAGTAATTACAGAGCAGCCAAAACCCACGTTCCTCATTTCTTATATCCACTGAATATGGACAATTATTAGACCAGTTGGATCAAGCAGAGGCACTCAGTAGCGCCAAAAAAGCCAAACACTTACCACTTCCACTCTCTGAACCAGTAGAAAATTCTGAGCTTAGATCCAACTTAGATACTCTGCATCAATTCAATATAGAGTTACTCTAGGAAAAAACATCCCTTGTGGACAAAATCTTTAACACATACAGCTAAATCTGCTACATTGGTTGTCAGATTTACCAACTGAAGGGAACCCTTGACAACTTAGTCAAATGTCTGCAAAGCCTTGAGCAGAAATTAAAACTGAAAAGGAATATTGCTGAGGCTTGCAATGTAAGATTGTTGAAATCAGATGAGATGTCAAAGAAGGGAGTTATCAGAGCAAGCAGATCAAGGCAGAAGAAATTGTCAAATGATTATTTACTTACTGGGATGGCAAAGAAAGTTGGATAATGGAGAGCAATGGCTTTGGAGACATATACTATACCTTTACTAGAGAGATATCTCTGGCAATCAAAGTAATAATGACTGAGGATCCCGCTACCCCCCAAAAACTGCAGCAGATTAGAGTTCCACCCCTGACCCCTGTACACTCCTCATACTGGTGCAGCATTAACCAGGCAGGTAGCAACTCATTTCGCCCTTAGATCATGCAGCCCAGAGCGAGATGAGAGTGTTTGCATTTTTAAGCCGCCTACATTATATTGAGGTGGAAACATGCACGGATTTTAAGAGCTAAAATTTGCAGTAGAAGGAGCTTTGGACCATCGTAAGGCAAAGCTACTTATATACACTATATATGTTGAGAGCATTTTACAGGTTACTTGCTACTTGAGGGACAGTTCTGTCACTTTCTAGCAATTCAAGGACAAAGCATTAAGATTATAAAGGGATGTAGAAAAAATGGCTAAATGGAAGGCTAACTCCTTGACAAATGAGTTCCAGTAGAATGAAACCCTGATGGCGGTTCATTATAGATTCACTTTGGAAGATCACATCTTAGTAGGGGAGGGAATACTATCTGAGGCCGAAGTTGGGATTATGATGATTTTGGTGATAAAACCAAAATATGAGTTCTTTAATATGATGGCCCCAGTTTTTCAAGTGTACATACACCTACTCAGAATCATCAACTACCTGTGATGACTAGCCGCAACACAGAACTCCCTTTTTAAAAAGAAAGCTGCCAATGGCCGTCGTTGAGACTCCTTCTCAAGCACCCCAACGCTGGCAGACTATAATTTCCTTCCCAATCCTTAGGCGGGAACTTTTAATGACACTCAGAGATGAGATGCGTTCATAGTGACATGCCCTAACTGCGGGCAATGGGACACTTTGCAGTACACTGCTCATTAAGAAGCAAGCCAATGTTGTAAAGCTGAACCAGTATGACCAAGGAAAAGTTCAGGCGGAGTAGAGAAGGGACACTTTACCTCCGCCAATTCGACTTCAATTGTCCTGATTAAAGCCAACGTAATGCTCTATGATGAACTTGGAAACCCCACCAATGGGTTGCTGTATCATTAAACCACAGATGACATACATGCACTGAACCACTCTCAGGATAAAAAAGTGGCAGCAGAGGAGGCCCTCTGGGAGATTCAGAGTCCCTACGCCTGCCATATACTGGAGCAAAACTCTTTGTAGGAACCCTGACAATCACTGTATGTGCCGTTGCTTGAGTAAATGTCACCATCTTAGAGAAATGCTCACCAAGGAATACCCCCAGAGCAGACCGGCATCATGTGCTTTGTTGGCAAAAAGGATCCCATGATATACACAAATCAAGAAATTACGTTTCTTCTTATTCCAATTGTACCTATTGTGATATTTTTTGGTGCAAAAACCAAGATTCACGTTCTTATGGACACCAGTGCCCCTGCTAACATAGTATCAACGAAGTTGGTGGCCAAGATACTGCTAAAACTGATATAGAACACCAGGTGTTATATGGGATGGCTGGGTTAAAATGCACCATTTCAGAAAGGGTGTACAGTTTAATGCCTCTTTGGTTTTGAGAATGCCATATCTGCGCCAGCAGTCATGTTACCCAACCACAACTATGACATGCTGATTGTAGTAGCATTAATGAGCCACTTTGGAGCTGTAGTTGACAGCTGAGAAAACATTTGAAATTCTAAGACAACAGATCCTGCTATATTATATCAAGCGGTGTGCCTAATGATCCTATCCACACCAGCCACGTTAACCTTGCATACTAGGATGGGGTAGTTCCCTTCCAATGATGGCAAAGAAAAAGATTACTAGGTTTTCCCTAACCAAATAAATGTGCATGAGGGGCTCCCTCTACGATCTGCAAACACCATAGCAATACCCTCCAGCCAACAAGTAATAGTGAGGGACCAGGCTTGAAATATAAGAGGGACTATATGAGGAAGTCTTCACCCCTAATAACAGTTCCACCTTGGACCCCACGTGGCCCTGGGTATGATACTTGCAGGGCGCGGAGATATAAAAGTGTTGCTGGTGAACTTTAAGAAGAAGCCGCTGATGGCCAGAGGCACTAGGTGGTAGAGAACTTACATTTAACCCTGTTGATGAGGTCCTCAGTTTACATAAAGCTTTGTTATTCTAATAGAGTTTGGGCTCTGAAATAAAAAAATAGCCAGCATATTGGCATGATCCCAAAAGAAATGTTAAAGGGACTATTGGAGGAGCAAAAGTATTGTGCGTTTATGCTATATAAAAAATACCAAGCGTTACTCAGTGATGACCATGACTTGGGATGCACCTGAAGCGTCATCCACCATTTGAATACAGGGGATCACGCCCCATCCTGTCCCATATAATCTGCCACTCCCAAGCTGTGGAGGAAGTAGTTTCCAAAGAGATTAGGAAGCTACAGAAGAAAGGGATGCTGAAGCCATCCAAAAGCCCCTGGGCTTCGCCATCGTTAATTACCAAGAAAAAGGGCAGGACCACCAAGTTGTAATTAACTGCCAAAAACTCAACAACATCGCCAAAATGACTTGTACCTGATACAAAGGATCAGTGATGCATTAGACATCTTGAGCGTCTCCTGTTATGTTTCTCCCATGAACTTGATCTCAGATTACTGGAAAATAGAGCTACCAGAAGTCAAACAAGAGAAGTGCACAATAATCACTTCTAGGGGATTATTCAAGCCCATTTAAATGCCACAAGGGCTGTGCAACACCCCAGCTACGTTCAGAGGGCCATGGATACTATCCTAGGAGACCTCAAGTTTTCGTGCATTCTTGTCTACCTTAATGACATCAACGTCTTTTCATGGACATTTTCAGACATTTAATATATTTAGAGGAGGTGTTTCGCTGACTTGCAGCAGCCAATGTAAAAATTAAGCCTGCAAATGCCACTTCTTCAAGGAGCAGCTGATACTTCATGTTCATGGTAGACGCCAAAGGACTTAGGCTGCAGCCAGCCAAAATAGAAGCTATCAGAAAAACGGATTGGCCAGTTAACAAATTCAATAGTCAAGTATCCTTAAGCATTGTCACTTACTACTGACGCTTTATTAATAACTTTAGCTGTATTGGGGCCCCATTATTTGAACTTTTAAAGAAGGACGCCACGTTCACGTGGATGGAGCAATGACAGAGTGCCTTTGATACTCTTCAGATGGTGTTAATCAATGTCCTGGTGCTGCAATATCCAAACTTCAAGAAGTAGCTCATTGTAAAAACTGACGCCTCCCTCTCTGCTATAGGAGTGGCACTATCACAACAGTACAGTGACAGAATTGAGCACACCATCAATTATTGCAGCAGAAGTCTAAACTGCCACCAATGGAACTAAACAGTGAACAAATGAGAGTGCTTAGCTGTAGTTAACGTTTACAAACAGTTTTGAGTGTATCTCCATGGATTGAAGTTCAAGGTTGTGACCAACCATGGCTCCTTGCATTAGTTAAAGAATCTTTGGGAGCCAGAGGGACGCCTCACATGGTTGGCTCTCAAGTCCAAGTGTATGACTTTAAAGTAATCAATGCACCGGTGAAAAGCACCAAAATGCTTGTTTTTTATTGCAACTATTGACTGTCACCATAATGGCAGACCTTGCCAACTTAATGTATAAAAGATGATCAGCGGCAAGTATGCTGATGAACCACCTCAAGTCATATGGGCATTAAATGGGATGAGGGACAATACTTTCTGAAAAATGGTGAGCTATACAAGAAGGTTGATGGTGTTAAGTTAAGATTCTATAAGCCCTCTTCTTGACCAGATATTATGATGAACACGCACAATGAGGTAGGACACAAAGGGATACATAAGCCCTAGAATTCCTGAGAACACAAAATTACTGGGAGAGCATGCACTTCAACGTCCTTGAAACAATTTCCTGCTGCCAACAAATCCAAGTGAAGAAGCCCTTCCACAATAAGACCTCTTACCATCTGGTGAGGCCTCAGTTTGCATGGCACACGGTATCCATAAATGTCATGGAGCCCTTGCTGACAGGTGAAAATCACTCCAAGTAGATCATAGTAGCAATAGACCATTTGACAAAATAGGCGGATGCACAAGCAATAGGAGATCTAGGGATGGTAACTAACACAAAAATTTATAAATGGAGTGCTTCATTCAATGGCATGGCTGCCCGCATTTATATATTAATGGACAACAGAACCAACTTCACCTCAAATTTAATCATTAAAGCTAAATGAGTAAATGGTAATCCGCAGGGCATTAATGACCTATACCATCCCAAGTCAAACGGATCCACCAAGAATGTTAATAAGACCTTAGTGAATATACTCAGAAAAATTTGCAATAGATAGACCATCAGACTAAGCTTCCTCCTCTACAATGCAGTTTTTGCATAAACATTGGCTATCACTCAGTAATGGGAAGAGTCCCTTCCAGTTACTCTACAATAGGCACCCATCCATGCCTCCGCTACTCTACTACTGTATAGAGGATACCAATATAATAGATTCACAATGTTACCTGCAACTATTGAAGTCAACGCTAATTAAACTCCAAACCAAAGCATATACAACTAGATTGGCCAAAAAGATAAAAATCATGACATAATCAATGCTGGCATAGCTTACCTCCGCTTTCAAGATAAGAGAGCATGTACTGTTTTAAGAACAGCATGGATTTGGATGAAGGAACAAATTATCTAACATATGGATTGGACCCTTCAAAATTATAGAAAAGTTGTCTATTGATGCCTATATGATCAAGGAGCTAGCAAGTGGCCATATTAATAACTGAGTGCATGCTAAGTTCCTCTGGACATATAATCAACGATAAAAAAGAAATCAAAAAATAAAATCAAAAATGAAAAAAGAAGGAAAAATGGGAAAATAATGCATATAATGTGCATAATAATTATTATAATAATAGTAGTACTAGTACAGTACTAGACGTACTTTGATAGCAAAAAGCAACTTATAAAATCTGTACACCTGCATCCCATACCATGACTATCTTCATTGCTTTCAGCTCTCTCTAGCTGCCTCCCGTAATAACCACCAACAGAACGCCCACTTTGTCAGATTCCGCTTATGTGCCTTGGATGACTTGGCCACACTAAGCTCCGCAAATTCTTGCATGGAGATAAACTTGATCTTGGGAGACTGCGGCATTGGTGACATGGAGGATGATCTTCCCTCAGAAGGGGTAGAGGCTTCCATGGATGGGTTGATGGACAAACAAGAACTAGGAGGCCAAGGCTGGGATGACAAAAAGGCTGTGCTAAAGAAGCATTATCAAATATGGACGCGCTCCTGTGCAACCAGGAGAAGACCTCATAATCACAGTTTCTGACTACTGTGAGACAGTAAGGAAGAGGTGAAAAAGGAGGGATCCATATGATGTGGGCACCAAATGAGGGACTGTGTCCCAAATTGAGGAGAAAAGGATGCTCTAAGCGCTAAGCAACCCATGCAAAAATCGTCTAGGCTGGGATATGCATGGGGAATAGCGGTGGACACATAAGAAAAGCCGCCCAAAAGGACCACTAAAGTGACGCCTGATGACAATCTATCAAAGAGCCAAACTCACTCATGAGAGAAAAGTAGCTCATATTTACCAATGAGCAAAATAAAAGAAAATAATGAACTGGATCATTAGCTTCCAGAGCCTGGAATGCAGTGAAAACTCCAGAATGCATAAGATTGAGCCAGTTATATTATAAGTTTACTCCCATTGAATGGAAGTGGGTCTGGGCACAAGGTAACTCACCTGACTAGCTAACAAGCACCCATCAAAGAAAGCATATAATCTGACAAACTGACAAAATCCTGAATGATGCTCAACAGTCTCTATTAGAATCATATTAATGAAGCTGTCTACCAGGAACTTCACCAACTCAATAAATGAAGGCCCCCTAAAATGCTCTCCGCTACAGCTAACTGCACCACAAATTCTGAAAGGAAAGTGTCATAGCATCAGGTAGACAACTAACTCCAGGAGGAGCTCCTCTTAAGCCAGAGAATCTAAAAAATCCACCACTAGTACGTCATCACCATGGTTACAGGGAAACTCAGCCAATAGGACTGGACTAGGAGCGTGCACACCTCCATCACACAATATTCTGAGAAAATACAAAGCTAGACGAGTGTGTGGCTGAATCAAGGAGGAAGAAGACATGTCATAAAGACAGCAACTAAGGAATGACACTAAAGAAGAATACTTTCCAGTTAAGGGGGTGATTTCGGAAATTTAGATATGACTGGATAATAAACCTATATTTTCAACTGACGGATTATTGGATATCTACCAAAATAATGACAAAATATTAATAATAATCTAATGGGATTTCATGTCAATAGTCAATAAATGATTTTACTTAGAACATATAAAATCCTGATAAATGAAACCATCAAGGGTTGAATCTTGAGGAATGTTAGTTAGTTTAAGAAATTAAAACTCAGCTGCATGGTAGAAATTGTGAACCATTCCTCTGAAAACTAATTGGTGACAGTGGAGCAATTACCACAACTAACATAAGAACGGTGAAAACAAAACAAGATGGAGACTTTTGATAAGATTAACCATCAGTGTTACTGTGCCTAGTTGGATTAACCTAGCAATGAATTCTGGACTGTGTGGTAGTATGACTCTACCAATGATTAAAGATATTTCTTTAGACACCTATCATTTTCATTTATATTTTATCATCTTAATGGACAGCGATTGTCATATTGCCTTTCTGTTGCATCAGTGGTACTTAGATCCTGTGCAACCTTCCTCCAGATTATACTCATTTATAAATGCTATCCACCAAAATACAGTAAGCTCCATTACCTACATGGTATTCCCAGCCATTCCACGTTCATATTGATCATTGCGCCTTATAATACTACTGGACCCTCATATCCTGACCCCACATCAACCTGTTGGCATGAGACCCTGTCAGTATTGTCCCTAGTCAGTGTGAAGCCTCAACCTTAGGTTCACAATAAATATTTATTTATGCAATTTTGTCATATATCTGATTTTTAGCGATCGTTATTTTATCAGGACCAAGGTCCAAACTTATTAACATTATATCAAATAGCATCAAATAGATTTTAACGCCAAATTTAAATTAAAAGAATTGGGATGAATAGCCCTGTTAATGATTCACTGGCCAATAAGATAGGGAAGAATGCCTGAACCAACAAAACATCTCCTATGTAATAAGCTCAAGGTTAAATTTAGTGTTTACCTCATCTATCACTCCCTTAACCCCTTATGCCATATTATGCTTTACCACCTATTGGCTTCCTAATGGCAGATAATGGCACCTAACTGTGTTACCATTATTGCTCTCAGTCCAGATTTCTTTGATGAATTCTGACTTACTCTAGCTCTGAACTTGGACTGTGTCATTATCTCCCAAATCCTTTAATCTTTTTCTACCTTATCACATGGTATGTTCCTATCTCTCATAATCTGGAATATTCCCCTTATTTATATAATTTTATTCTAATCTTGATTCTATTCTGGTACTATTCAAAAATGCCACTTAATTATTAATAAATTTACGATTAATTTAATATATTTTTGTCATTTACCTTTCACTCAATTTTAACTATATATTGCCTGCACGTTGAGCAGAGATTTTGCCTTCAACTCAAGCAGAGATTTGCTTTGACGACGACTCCTTTTCTGTCAATAAATTACTAGCTCTGACTAGAGAATTGCCTGCTTAAAAAGCATAGATCTTCCTTGCTAATGACCCCTTTTACGCCAAGATATTTGACCTAGTGACCAAATGCCATCTAGAAGATACCGCTGAAGATATTATGATTAATAAAAGTATATCCTTCAAAGCAACTAACAATTAAATTTAGTGAAAAACTCAAAGCTTGAACCCTGCCAGGTCCCTTCTGAGGCTACCTGGTGAGGACATAACATCAAATGGACAATACCAGCGATAAAAATATGATTGTACACCAAAGGGTCCAATCAATAAGTCAAAATTCAGCATTCTTTAGTTCAATTGAACAGGCCAAGTATTATGAAGAACTGTTGGATGAAGTGCCTACCACCTTGCCCAGATCCAATCTGCTTAATAAGACTTTTTTTGTTGAAATACATTACAATCTGGACATCTGCCTATCAGAGGATTGAACAAGATATTACTGAAATCAGATGATGGGCTAACAAAGTAGCCCATAAATTAGGACGTGAAGCTAAAGACTCACCTCCCTTTATAATATTGTTGTACCAGTTTTCCATTGTAAGGAGCAAATGCAACAATTCAAAGTGTTTAGTATAAATTTACTACTATTTTCATTGATGAAATCAATTTTGATCAAGCAAGGTACCTCAACACCATCTTCAGTTTCCTTTACCAAAGAGACCCAAGAAGAACTTGAGCTTATTACAGCTGATAAATTGGAAGTTACCAATGCTGAAGTTCAAGAAAATTTTGAGTTTCATTTTGCAGCTGAGCTGGAACCACTTGATGAGACAAATAGATTTCCTGACGCTCCTCAATGCTCTGACGTTGAAGTCAAATCAACCAGCCCAAAGCCTCTGCACCCATTCTCAGTTCTAAGCATAAAAGCTTCTCAATTTTTTAGTAATAAAATCAAAAAATCAACCTAAAGTCCCTGGCGCCCTTTCCATTCTCTGCACCGATGCTCCTCACTTCCCAACATCAAAATTGGAGCCAATGAAACCCAATAAGAAAATTTTGATTCCAATATTGAGGCTGTGTTGGAACATCCTAATGAGCTAAATGAAGCAGCTAAAAGAACTAACTGCCTCGCCGCTCTGTTTTCTGATGCTGAGGCTTACAGCTGCTCAACCAATATAGCTAAATCAAATGATTTGGCGCCAGATTTATTTTCCTTGGATGAGGCAACTGAAAGACTTAACAAAACTTTTGGGTTACTGAGTTAAGTACCCTCAAGACCAAATTGCCCTCCCCCATCGTTTTTTTTATACTCTTTAATTATCATTATTATTTTTTTTCTACTAAAAACTTAGGATCTCCTGCTAATGTCAGAGAATTAAAATTCTCTGAAGAAACTCAATACAATCCTACGGATTTTAAGAAGTTGCCTCATGACTGACATTTTATATTTATGTGAAGCTGGGCTCTGAATATGTTGCTCTTGCATGATTTACCTGTTGGCTCAGCAATTTCCTATATGATTCCTGATCCTGCTCCAGAACCATTTACAAACTGCCCAGCCGCCGTTTTGAATCCAATTGTGGCCAAAATTGGAATTTTTCACCTTCATCAACAAGTCAACTGGTCCAAACAACTTAAACACTTTCCCTCTGCCATTTTGTCTCTTGCTTTGTTTTAGTTTCATTTAGAAACCTCAATGTTTGCAAAATTAAAGCTGAATTAGAAGCAAGTTATCAAAGCCTACCCAGTGAAAAACTGCCATCTAAAATCAGCATGAAATTTAAGGATTAAACATCCAGGCCCATTTCATTGCTTTTAATTGCCTAAAACAAATTACTCCCACCATTTCTATTTTAAAACCAAACTACCCAATATAAACCTTGATGCTATGGCTTGGCCTCTTGTTACCAAGCCTTGTTTTTGTCTATCTCAACTCCCAATTGGGTGCTACTGACTAATCTTGATCAGAACGCATACCACTTTGAGATTTTTAGCGCTGAACTTTATTGGAACCAAACCTACATTAACTACCTTTTATCTTCACTCTCAGCTCTCCCAACCTGATGCCAAAACTAAGGTTGCCATTCCTAAATCTTTTGAGCTAACCAAATCTTGGGATCTACACCTCCTCAAAATTAAAATTAATTTCAGATGAATGAAAATATATGTGATACACTGTCAAACCACCATCTGCTACAGATTAGAGATTTAAAATAACTCTACTTGCCAGACCTACACCCAACCCAACTTTCTTGGGTTATTTCCTCCATCCCACCTCTGGTAGTTTAGGACCCTAATGAGGCTGGATGACCCTGGAATAACCATTTACACTTCATTTGAGGCTTGGAGGGGGAATTTTCAGAATTTGCTCTAATAGGTGTGAAGCATTGACCTTGGGTTCATGTTAAATTTATTTCTTTAGGCAATTTTGTCTTATATCTCTTTTTTAGCAATCAATATTTTTTGGATTAAGTTCCAAAATTAATAATATTATTTTACATAGCATCAAACGGTTATAAACGTCATTGTTGCAGTTAAATGAATTTGGGATGAATAGACCAATTAATGCTCCATTGGCCAATAAGATAGAGAAGAGTTCATGAACCAACATAATATCATCTCAATATCAAGTCCAAAGTTATATTCAGTGTTTAACTCCTATATTCACTCCCCTTAACCCCCCCTTGTATAAATTTACTCTAGTGGTTGTTATTGACAAGCAACCCAGTAACCTTTTTTACTACACAGATTCAGTATCCTTGTGCACTTTGTCACATTGTATAGAATGTGTTATTAATTAAAAAAGTATGGAGACTATTATCTGTAGTTGAGCATGAATTATAATTTGGCTCAACGCTTGGCCAGTATTCCCAATAAAAAATACTCGTGAAGTTGTACTCATAGGGATTCGTTACCTATGCTCTTGTCCACCCAATCTTTACTGAGATACCCCAGTGACAGTCTTTTTCAGCCCAACACACAGTCAGCAGCTATCCCTGATTGTGGTTCCTTCTTCTCTAGATCCCTGCTCAGATCTCTACTCTTCTCTCTGAAGTCTTCCAATTATTGCCCTCTGCAATAATATTCTTGAGATAGAACAACACAATAGAAGCTGATTTCTAACTATACACTGAATTGATAATGTAACTAATGTTAATACTGTAAACACTGTAAGCTCTACTGTTTTTTTATTATAGTAAATCCTAGGGAATATATATAGTGGGTAATTCAGCTGTCTAACCCTCAGTTGACACCTCTTCAATGTAATGGCAGCCGTGCCATTGAATCACCCATCCTTGTCTTGGCAGTGATGGTCTTCCCCATCCTGGCTAGGATTCCGTCATTGGACATCCTCAAGACCTCAAACGGAAAGAGTTAGAAAAGGTGTTCCTAACATCTTCCTCTCAATCCTAGCAAACCAACCATATTTGGCTAGTGACCTGCTTAGGTAATGGGACTTATTACCCATTATGGCAGGTCACACACTAACTAATTGATTTGCTAGTTGCAGGCGGCATCACTCACCTCACAACTTGCTATTCATTCCTAACCAGTCAGTGATGAAACCCAACTGATCCCAATCAGTACATCTGATAGTTAATCACTATCAGATGTCCCTATTTTGTTGGCAACTCTGTCCAATGAGATCTTAAGTATTCATCCGGATCAATCCCTGATGGATATGACCAGGCGAATATCCCAAAATCCCCCAAACATAGTTCCTCCAAAACTTAGGTCAACTGATTTCCAATTCACTTCGCCTTAGGGAATTTTCCCCAGCTATACCAGGTAATCTAGCAGGCTAGGAATATGGGCAAAAAATCCAGACACATCCCCCTCTTGCCTAGATTTCCAGCAAGAAAAGGACCGGGGCATGAGAACACTACTTTGGACACTTGGTTGAATACTTCATTGATCCAAGTGGAATACACTCATCAATACTCAACGCTGCTTGGGATGACCTTTGGCATATGGAGTTCTTCCTCTTCCTCCTCACTACTGCCTTCTCAGAGTGTGGTCCCCACAACCTAATGTCATGCCGGGCTGATCAATTTGCTTGAGACAATATTAGTCCCAGGATCTGGTTTTTCCCCCATCAGGGTATATAACCTGCTGTCATATTCAGGATTCTTGGCCCGGCGTCCTTGATTTCCTGATTTTCTCCTCATCCTAGACAGGAGACTCTTGCCATTGATTTTCATTTCGCGGCTCAATTAAGAATACTCATACCTATTTGCCCTTGTCATTTCACTCATAACCTCTTGGCTCAAGTCATTCCTAATTCTTCCCTTGGAGAGCATATCCCATTAATTTTGAGATTAAATTCTCCAAAATTGGAGCTTAATGGATTATAGAGTGCATAATGTCAACTTCTATATAAGTCCAACATCCCCCCTCTCATCCAGCTCATATGTCAAATTCTGAGTCATGCTACCAGCAGCTCCTGAATAGTTTGTCTGATCCAGACCTCCATCTCTTCCAGCAGATGAGTTGGGATGCTCAACAAAACCTCTTTTATGGTCCTTCCAGGACTCATATGCCTAGTCTGGCACCAGCGGCTAGTCCTTCTATTGAATTACCGGAAACAGTAACTAATCCCTCTGAAACCAGGCAGGCTATCATTCAAACAACTCTCAGCCAATTCTTCCTCTGCTATCAATTCCAGAGTTGGACTTCAAAACTCTCTTGGATTCAGTTCCTTTCACTGATGCTCCAAAAATTATTGTAGATGCTCCAGAGATTATGCCAGTTGCTCTGGATCATTCATTTCTTTCTGGGTCAGACCTGCTCCCTGAGTTCCTCTTCTGACTTGGTCAATATTACAAACCCACTGTTATTGTCTCATAGCTCTCAATCAGTAACAGTATTCACTTTGAGCTCCCCTATACTTAACTCCAGGCCCAAGTCACTGAGGCTTTGACTTTAGCACTGAATCCCTCTGATCTGGATAACATCCTGGATTGGGATACCGTCGCTTATGCTCTTCACTTTGCTGGCCAAGGCTTTGAAGTTGGTCCATGAAACTTCCAGCTTCACCTGGGTTCCACCGTTTGTTCAGCTTTAGCTTCTGAGAAACCCATAGTTGCCACTTTCAGGATGCAATCTGCTCCCTGCGCAACTATCTCTTCTCTGGCGCTTCCCACTGGTATCTTCCGCTGATGGCGTTGATAGGGGGCTTGATTTGGCAATCCCCATCAAGCATCCCTTCTTTGTTGTCAGTCCACATGTCTGGTGTCCTTGATGAAGCCTGTCATCGAGCACTCAGGACTAATCTTCCGGCTCCAGTGCCATATTGGGATTACTCAGGGTTATTCACCAATTGCCTCTTTTTATACTGTTGCTTTCCTCCCTGCTCCAGGGTTTTGCAATTAGCTTCATCTGACATCTTAATTTCCCTTCCCCTAGTCACTTTTTTACAGGGCTCAGCATCTGCTAAAAGAACATGGTTTTGTGTAGGTCTCGCCCTCACTAGTGTCTGATCGCATATTGATTTAGATGGGCTGTTCATTCCTACCGCAATCCATTCTCCCTCCCCAAGAGGCGACATAGGTGGAATCATCCCTGTACCAAGGACAATCAATAAAAATAAAAATTATAAAAATATATTGGCTTTTTTCTCTGTGCAGTTATATATATATTTTCCAATATATTTTATCAATTTTTTATCTTTATTCTTCTTTTTCCTAAGGGACTTGACCTTGTTTTGGTTCAGCGGTCCATCTTTTTTATTTTTTCCCCCATACTGGGTCCTGGGTACTTAAACCTGCCAGTTTTCTATGGTTTAGAGGTCCTTTTTTCAGACTTAACCATCTAGATTGGTTCAGAGGTCCTTTTTTTGGACTTGACCTTATCATCAGGACATGACCAACTTAATGGTTCATTGGTCCTTTGGGAACACTTTTATTATTTTTTCATTGATCCATCACTTCATATACTTAGTGAGGACTCGATTCACAACTCTTCCATCTAAGAGATTCTTGATGGAGTAAGTAATGGTCACCGTCTTGGCGATCACTTTGAAAAGACCCAACCACAACGCATCTAATTTGTTTCTTCATCTGAAACCATGCATATCTCAATAGGCAACTCTTTCCCCTATTCAATATTCTTCTAAGACCAGTCAATTCTTGTCATCCATCAATTTTGCTTGTATCCTTTTCTTCAAGGTTGTATCAAATGCTTGCAATTGCATATCAATCAGGATACTCGTCAGATGGTTCAGGTATTGCTTGGTACTCATCCCCGACATATGTTCAACCACCAAATATAAAATTGGTGGCAACGCGGCCTTTCTTCCATATAACAATTCAAATGGTGTCTTTTCTGTCACCGTATGATGACTAATATTTTAGGTGAATGTCACTGAGCTCAGATACATTCCACACATGGAAGTTCTCCCTGCGACTAGCTTCCTCAGTGTTGCGGCCAGCATTCCATTGACCTGTTCTACCAGTCCATTCATCTCCAGCCAGTAAGGTACTAACATGACTCTCATATCCCCCTTATCTCATTTAATCTCAGGATTACATGAGATGTGAAGTTGGTCCCATTTTCACTAAGCAGTACCTACGGACATCCATGCTGGTATACCACTTGATCCAGGATGAACCTCCCAGTACTGGTAGCATATGCTCTCATTAGAGCCTTTGTCTCAACCTATCTCATCAGATGGTTGATAGCAACTATAATGTACTTGACTCCCCCCGTGCTCATCATCAGCGGTCCCATCACATCAATGGACACTGTGTGCTAGGCAAATCCAGGGCGGACCAGTTGGTATCCAGTTGTATTCTTATGTGGTTTGTGCAGCTGGCACTCCACGCAACAAGCTAGATGATCCGCAACATCATAGTTGATCAATTTCCAGTAATACAGGCGAATATGATCAGTTGTTTTCCTCATGCCTCCATGCCTGAAAACCTTGTGAGCTGCTTGTACTATCGCTGCTCTTTCTGACAGTTTTTGGAAAAATAGCCGCTTCCCATTGAACATCTTGAATACTTGTCCATCCATGGTCTCGGTGTTTTCCATCACTTTTCAAAGCGCACCCGGGATTTCTTGGGGCTCGTCCCCAATTTTTCCTTTGACCATTCTCTGGAATAGCTCATCCACCTGCGGGTATACCAACTGGACCATTGGCAACTGCAATAAGCCATCCACGTTCTGGTGAGAAGCCCCCACTCGGTGGACAATCTCATAATCATAAGCCTGGAGCTTAAGTGCCCATTGGGCCAGTTATCCTTCTGGTTCTCTTAGATTGTGCAGCCAACGCAGCAAAGAGTGGTCCATTACCACCTTAAAGTGTGTTCCATGGATGTACACCTGAAACTGCTTACATGAATAAATGAATTCAAGGCATTCACGCTCAGTCACCATGTAGTTCCTCTCACCGGCTGAGAGTGTCCAGCTCACATATGCCACTGGATGCTCATCCCCAAGTTCGTCTACTTGGCTCAGTACAGTGCCAATTGCTGTCAACAAAGCATCAGTTTGAATAATAAACTCCCAATCCAATTTTGGATATTTCAGAATTGGAGAATATACAAATACCTGCATAACTCATTGAAGGAGTCCTGGGCCTCTTCATTCCATGTGAATCCCTTTTTTGGATCCTTTAATAAATGGAATAATGGCTCAGCTATTTGGGTGAAGTACAAATAAATCTTCTATAGTATCTGACCATCCCAAGGATCACTTGGATGTCTTGAACACTCTTTGGTACAGCCATACGTTCTATAGCTGCTATCTTATGGGTTTGCAGCTGCAATCCACTTGAGCTGATTACAAATCCTAAGTATTCCAACACTTTCTTAAAGAAGTGGCACTTCCTTGGCTTGATCTTCAGGTTAGCCACGGACAGTAACTTAAATACTTCTTCCAAGTGGTGTAGGTGATCAGTAAACGTCCTACTGAACACATTAATATCTTCCAGATATACCAGAACACATGAAAACTTCAAGTCACTTAATAACGCATCCATGGCCCTCTGAAATGTTGCAGGCGCATTGCATAGACCCTAGGGAATCCTCGTTGGTTGGTATAGCCCCTGCGCGGTAATAATCACACATTTTTCTTGGCCTTCTTTTGGCAAGTCAATCTGCCATTATCCTGAGATTAGATCCATCATGGAGAAATACTTCACTTCTCCTAGAAGATCTAGCACATTGTCAATCCTCAGTAGGGGATACAAGTCCTTCTTCATAATTTTGGTCAGCCTTTGATATTCAATCACCACCCAGTTGGACCCATCCTTCTTCTTCACAATCAGAATCAGACTTACCAAGGGACTTGACGATGGAACTAGAAGCCCATGCTTCACTAGTTTGCTGATTTCATCCTCCACTACCGCTTTGGTGGCTTTCAATCATTGAATCAGTCTCATCCTTATCAGTAAATTTTCTCCAATGTCGACCTTGTGGATCATGTCTCATGATCATCCCAAATTGTGGTCGTCCTGAGTGAACACTTCCCAATACTTTTTGAATAGTTCAAGCACCTACTCTTACTGGCCTTCCAACAGATCTGCAAGCTGCTCTCAATCAACCAATATGTTAATACTTTCATTTACCAGGGCTGGTAATCCCATTTCATCGAGAGACCCAAAATCATGGAATCTTCTCAATTTGGTTATTGGTATCAGATAAACAAATGTGATGATCTGATTCCTCTTGATCTTCACCGGGTTTTCACTCAAATTTGCCAGGAGAACTAAAATTTCCCCATGGCCCAGCATTATTATCCCAGGAGCCACCCATGGCTCCACTCTGGACTTCTTCCAGGGGCTTCCGGCTTCCCTATACAACAGCTCAGGAATCTCCAATGTCAACCCAGTGTTGACTATCATCTGCGATCTGTCTGGTATGGTCCTCTCATTCTTGATCCTTAGTGGAATTCCCCAGTTCTCTAGGATTTCTGCAGGCATTTCACGTCGTTTTTACCAACTAATTGTTATCAAATTAGGACAATGCCATCTTTGTATATCAAATTGATGAAGTTGTTTCTCCAATTCAGCAGAGCTTCACCGTCCTTCTGATATATTAATGGTAACGTCTGACCCAGGATGGTGAATGTATTATCCTCAAATTTACATATAACTCCATATTTCATAGAATTTCTGTTCCAATCAGATTGTCATAGTTTTGGTTTGCCAGAACTAGTGCTGGCACAGATACTACCAACAACCTGAATTGTAGTGGCAGCGCACTATATGCTCCATAGGAAATGGTGGTGTTTGGCCCAGCTGTCCCATATTCTTTCTTGTGTTCCAAGTCCAATGAGATCTTCATCCTCTTTACCAGCTTGGTCAAAACAATCTTGATGGGCGCTCCGCTGTTGACAATCACTCTCACCCTCACTCAATTCACTTGTATGCCTATATATGTACACTTGGAGTATTGTAATATAGTGTTTACTGAGTGAATGGCGGTGTTATTAGCCAAATCTAGGGTGTTAATTTGCGCCAATAAATCAGGAAACGATTCCTTTATTAAGCTAAGGGGATAGACATATTAGCCTCATCTAAAAGGACATCAGATAACTCTTCAGGATTCTCAGCAGTTTGAATCTTGTCTGCCAGTTGTTGGGCGTATGGCTGGCCAACTTCCTTTATTATCTTGGGCCAATTCTCTTTGCCCTGGCTCTGGTCACAGCATTTACATCCATATTGACTACTTAATATAGCTGATCCTGCTCATCGTCTATGAACAGATCATTAATATCAATTTCTTCATTTATAATAATGGGAGGAACAGGTTTCTTCGCAGCTCTAGACTGTTCCCAATCTAAGCCGCAGGACCTTTTCCTGAATCCTTGGTGGCTGCTGACTCTTGCCCTGGACCACGTTAATCTGATCCTTCAGCTTTTTACAGTGTACGGCAAAATGTCCTTTCCCGCCACACTGATAGCATGCCTTCTCCTTCTTGTTTAACCATATGAATTCATTGGGCTTATTTCCCAGCACGGTTTGATTGGTAGCCTCCTTAGCTCCTTTGTTTCCCTTTTTGGGATTCAGATTTCATACCAGATTGAACTTGAAGCTTCTATTTGGGGATTTGAATGTTGCTCCCAAAATCTTCGAGTTGTTTACCATTTTTGAGGTAGTTTTTCTATCACAAACATGGAGAAAATCATGCAATGCAAATTGTGATAGGGCTGAAGGGCTGCTTGAAATGTGATATAGTATCAAATTCATCCAATACTTTCGCTCCAGCCAGGATCTGCAACTCCTGGTAAAATCAATCCGCGAATCTAGCAAGAGACTCATCTTTAGGGAGCTGGATTCCCATAAATTCTTGCTTGTGTTTTGACATGCAGATCGGACTCCCAAACTCCTTCATGATGGCCGCCTTTGCCTCTGCATACGACCAGCTGTCTCCCTCCAGGTGAGGTAACTCTAAGTTTTTACAGTCAGTTTCTAGGCAATTCATGACCGTCAACGCATTTTGACAATCTATGTAGCAATTCATGGTCATGTCAAACAGTCTGAAAAACGCAGGGGCGTTATCCTGATGGAATGTTGGCAATTTTGGCGTTGCCCTAAATTACTCTGAGTTATTTTGGCCAATTCTCGGTTCAGCTACTCAACTAACTTGTGGAGTGACTTTAGGCATCATCTCCAAAATGGCATTAAAAGTGGGTGGCATGTTCCTTGGGGTATTCAACTTCCCAAGTATCATGTGAGGACTTCTTTCTTTGGCATCGCTTGCCATATTGGGCTCACAAGCACATCTGTGATATTTAAATTCCTCCACTTATTTTATTAATCTTTTGATATCCACACTAAAATTTCTTAAACAAACGCGATCTACTTCTTGCTCCATTTTCAGGTATAAGACCTCTCAAACGAGGTCCCCTTCTTTCTTCTTTAACAAGTTTCCTTTGCCAAGTAACACATTCTCAAAGCTTGCTACATTCTCTATTCCTTCCTCCACCTTGGAGACCTATTCTTCCAAGGATGCAAACTCCCAATGGTCCACTGAGTTTAAGGCATTCTGGTTTACAGTAGCTAACTCGATCCACAGCTTGCATAGCTCTTCTTTGTATGACATACTTATAAATTCTTTACTCAACTACCCCTGTAGTGAGCACCAACTTGTAAAATTTCCTCTAGTGGTTGTTATCGCCAAGCAACCTAATAACCTTTTTACTGCACAGGTTTGGTTTCCTTATGCACTTTGTCACGTTGTATAGAATGTATTATTAATTGATAATAGTTTGGAGACTATTATCCATAGTTGAGTATTAATTATAGTTTGGCCCAACACTTGGCCAGTATTCCAAATAAAGTACTCGTGAAGTTGTACTCATAGGGATTCGTTCCCTATGCTCTTGTCCACCTGATCTTTGCTGAGATACCCTGGCGACAGTCTCTTTTGGCCCAACACACAGTTGGCAGCTATCCCTGATTGTGGTTCCTTCTTCTCTAGATCCCTGCTCAGATCTCTACTCTTCTCTCTGAAGTCTTCCAATTATTGCCCTCTGCAATAATATTCTTGAGATAGAACAACACAATAGAAGCTGATAATCTAACTATACACTGAATTGATAATGTAACTAATGTTAATACTGTAAACACTGTAAGCTCTACTGTTTTTTTATTATAGTAAATCCTAGGGAATATATATAGTGGGTAATTCAGCTGTCTAACCCTCAGTTGACACCTCTTCAATGAAATGGCAGCCGTTGCCATTGAATCACCCATCCTTGTCTTGGCAGTGATGGTCTTCCCCATCCTGGCTAGGATTCCGTCATTGGACATCCTCAAGACCTCAAACGGAAAGAGTTAGAAAAGGTGTTCCTAACATTTTCCTCTCAATCCTAGCAAACCAACCATATTTGGCTAGTGACCTGCTTAGGTAATGGGACCTATTACTCATTATGGAAGGTCACTCACCAACTGATTGATTTGCTAGTTGCAGGCGGCAGCACTCGCCTTACAACTTGCTATTCATTCCCAACCAGTCGGTGATGAAACCCAACTGATCCCAATCAGTACATCTGATAGTTAATCGCTATCAGATTCCCCTATTTTGTCAGCAACTCCACCCAATGAGATCTTAAGTATTCATCTGGATCAATCCCCAACAGATATGACCAGGAAAATATCCCAAAATCCTCTGAACATAGTTCCTCTGAAACTCAGGCCAACCGATTTCTGATTCACTTTGCCTTAAGGAAATTTCCCTAATGACACCAGGTAATATAGCAGGCTGGGAATATGGGCAAAAATCCCAACACCCTTATTCCACATTATACTTTACCACATATTGGCTTCCTAGTGGCAGGTAATGGCACCTAACTTTGTTACCATTATTGCTCCCAGTCCAGCCTTTAGTGATGAATTCTGACCTACTTTAAACTCTGACTCAGTGATATGCCACTACCTCCTGCATTCCCAGATATATTTCTACCTTCTCACATGGTATGTGCTTATCTCTCATCATTTGAATATTCCACTTACGTATTTTATTTTATTTTAACTTTATTCTAATCTGGAGGGGGTGGTTAGCCTGGCAGGGTAATTCCTGCTTCTACTCTAATGCAAGTTTTGTTCAACACATGTTTAAAACCTGTACTAGCTATAAAAATCATTGTGTGGTTTATTTGTCCCAAGGTCAACCCACCTCAATTAATTTTTTATTTTTTTCTGGTACCATTTAAAGTACCATACAATTCTTAATAAAGTTGATTGATATAATATATCTATAATAATTTACCTTTGCATAGGTTTAAATAGATTTTGCCTGCACGTTGAGCAGATTTTACTGCTCTTAAGCAGAAATCTGCTTTGGAGACGACCCCTTTTCTGCTAAGCAATTTCCTAGCTTTGACTAGAGAATTGTTTGCTCAAATAGCAGAGATTTGCCTTGGAGACTATTTTTATGTCAAGAGATTTGCCCTAATGATCAAATGTCATCTAGGAGTACCGCTGGAGCTATTATGATTAATAATTGTTTAGCATTCAAAGGAACAAGCCTCTAAATTAAGTGAAAAACTCAAAAGACCCTTACCCAATCAGTGTTCTCTGATGAGTTTACAAAAAGCAAAAAGAATAGCTTAGCTGATGCTCTGAGTCAAAACCCACTTTTAGCTTCTAATCCCATGAAGTGGAGCTGCACAACGCCCACCTTGTGATTCCTCCAAGTAAGACTTATCTAAGCAACCTTCCACTATGGCATGCACTCCTGTTATGCTTCTCTTGAGAACCTAGAGGGGTATGGTATGTTCAGAAAGGTTGTCCTTTTGCAGTCCTCATCAGCATAATATATTATGATTTTTGCCAAATGCAAGTTAAATTAGGTTGTTATAACCAAGTGTAACATGCAAAGGATTGTCATGGACGGGATTTGCACCAATATTACATGAGGAAATTGGGAAGTAAGAGCCTCATAGCTAACCATACTAGGGACCAGCCTGCCAGAGCCCATCCCCAAACCCATCTGCCAAGTTTCTTTATTGCCATGTATTCTCGCATCACTGTCCACACATTCCAGGAGAGAGTTGAGAACAACGCCAATGCCACGCCAAGCTCTCCAGTAAAGCTCATGTCTTGATCCAATATATTATAAATAAAATATTATTTTTGTATGCAAGCAATTCTTTATTGAATTTTTGAGGGTTTCATAGAAGACTCAACTGGACATTCAGACCAATCCATCCCCAAATAAATAGTACTTTGCCAGTATTGAATAAGCTTTCTCCTACGCCAGGCTCTCCTGACCTTTCCAGCACATCTCATGTGAAGATTCCCCATCTCATCAAATTCATCATCCACACTGCTCATAAGTCTAACGTCATATTGACTTAGATGCATTTCAGCTTTGGACAGTCAAATTTCCTCAGCTCCAATTCCCTCAAATTCAAGTTCCTTCCTATAAATCCGATATTTGGATCCAGTACTGACTGATCCATAGCAATGTACGGATCAGGTACAACCTGATCTGTTATAAGGATGATATGGTATGGTTCTGGGGATGATTATAAGTTCCAGCAGGTACACAACGCTTGGAAATCAAGTAACATCATGACATTATGACTTTAGGCACCCTGGGAAGGTGAAAACCCTGGAGCTTGTCCGCCATATGTATAGCTGGAAGGGATTGTCAGCATAGATTGCAAGGTATTCAAAGGAGTGCCTAGTATGCAACAAGATAGTACTAAATCTTCAGCCTCTAGTGGAGCTTTTATACCAGGCAAAAAAGCAATGGGACCCTGTACTTCCCTCTCAGTTGAACTTATTGTAGAACTACCCTTGTTGGAGGGTATGACGCTGTCTTGGTAGTGGTAGACTGATTTAAAAAGTTAACCCTTTTCATTCCATGATACACCATGATAAATAAGGCAGAGATGGCCTGGATATTTGCTCCTCATGTGTTTTCCGTTCATGTGGTTTCCACAAATTATTAGCAACCGCAGACCCCGTTTACATCAGTGTTTTAGTAAGAGGTGTTAAAACTCTTCAGATTCATTCTTGACATTTTAATGCCTACCACTCCAATCAGATGAGGTAGACAAAAAAGAGTGAAACAGTGCCTTGAACAGTTTTTGAGGTGTTACACTGCAGCCAACCATTCCAATTGGGCTTCTCATCTTCCAATGGCCCAATTTAGTTATAATGACATCCAGCATGCTTAATCGGATGTTCGACCTTTTTCACCATCTTTTGGGTACAACCCTATTTTAACATGGAACCAAGATGTGGATCTAAGGTGTAAAAATTAACAGATTTTTCCAAGTCCATAGATAAAGTACATCAAGGGGTCAACACCAATTTAGAGTGCCGTGAAGATAAATATGGAAATTACATATGGCAAGAGATGGGTGGTCCTTCATAAAAGGATGGAAATCTAATGGCGCTTGATGCCAGGAATTTCCCAACAAATAAATAAAAAACTGGGGCCAAAGAGGAAAGACCTTACTATATTAGAAGAAAGTTGATACATGTTTCTTATAGTTGAATCACCCCACTGTTTCAGATCTGTGCTGTGTTTCATAAAAGCAAGCTAATCTTGTTTGAGGGTCCCTCGCCAGAGACCCAGAAGCATATCTTGAGGATGGGACACCTGAGTGGGAAGTAGAGGTGATTGTAGCCTCCCATCGTGTAAGGAGAATAAAGAGTACCTGGTGTCGTGGAAAGGGTTTGATACTGTGTAGAATAACTAGGTTCCAGTACGTAACTGCAACCTGAACAAGACCTCATTGATGCATTCCACGAGCATTTCCTGGAGGCAGCAGGGCCAAGATTAAACCAGTCACTGCTGTCACGAAGCTGGCTCCCGCCCAAAAAAACCTTTCCCTGGGTGACGCCCTGGAGGAGGGGTGGCGCCTCAAAAAGCTGGAGGGTAGTGTTATGGTTAATGTCATAATTGTGAGGATAGATTGTAGCAATAAGGCTGGTCATAGTAAGGCCAAGGGTATCAAGTTGGTTGACCTTCCTGACCTGAACACACCCTAGAACAACGATGGATAAGAGCAAATATATTTCTAGAATAGTTCTAGGGTTGCACGTGATGGGCGTATGAGCGTTACATCAACACAAAAATGAATTAGCCACTTTTTAATTACAATGGGCTGTTACATTTGGTTGGAGAACAGGGCTTTAAGTCCTGTAAACTTTATAATACTAAATTTGGCAAAATTAAGCATTAGTCACTCACTTAAATGCAATCCTACTTAAGCTTAGTACTACAAGTGCTTGTAAATTACAATTATAGGTTGGATTGGGCGCAGTGCCTCACCAGATAAAGAATGGTATCCCTCCTCAATTCCATTATAGTAGTTCTATTGAGACCAAACTTCTTTGTTGGTCAATTTATTTTACTAAAGCACCGTTTGTTTTCTTATTAGATGAACCCTTGGTTTAACTCTTTGCAGACTCCCTTGAGTAGGGATCAAATAATATAGGATACCTTTATTATGTATAAATTATATATGGATTCTGTTTCCCCTTGGGGGATCCTGAATCCCTCCGCATCAAAGCACCTAAGAACATGAACTTTTTATATGAAATTGGCGATGGATTCCTCCCTGGCATCTGACCAAGTCCTTGCATTTTTAGTATATCTGGTGAACTATATTTTTGTATACCCTCTCCTTGTGTCATCTGGGTAAAGGCACCCTTCATGGTGCCCTTTTCCCTCTGTTATTAGCATGTTGTTCCCTGGTTGTGTGAATGTGCATCCCCCACCACCTCTCAGGGATTGAAAGAGTTATAGACAATTTCTTGACATAATAACCAACGGCTGAAAAGCTTTGAGATTCATCACTCTCCTTGTGTGTCAGACATCATTTAATGGTTTCTAGGTGAATTTTGGTAATAGGGCTACAGTCAGAGTTCCCAGATAGGATAAGCCATCATATACAAAAAAGAGTCCATTGGCTACACGGCGTCTTATAACTAATAACCATATCAAATAGAGTCTTAAACTGAATATTAAGTTGGTTTTATCCCTAAGGAGCTGCAGCATATGATGGCCTTTCCTAGTTTTGAGGTTTACTTTATGATGTCCATGGTGAAAGAGATGAGGTAAAAAACAAAGATGATTTATAGTACTAATGGGGACCAGCTCTAAAAAGGGGGACATCCACTTCAACAAAGATGATTTTTAAATTAAGGTATCATTTTTATGAAATATAAAATTTATTGGGTAATTACTCGTTTGTAGAAGATGAAGTTTGGATTAATTAACTTCAACTGTGGAGGAGTGGATAATATAGTGGTGTAGTTTCTGCTACCACTCTAGTTTGGATTTTGATTGAAACAGGTTAAAACCAGCACAGGTTAGATAAAAACTTGGCATAATGAGTGGAGGCTCCCCCTTTGGGTTGGGCACCACTAGTACTAAAAAAGATAAAAACTTGGCATAGTATATTTGTCCCAAGGTTGACCCGCCTCGTTTTCTTTTTTCTTCAACCGTGGATATTAATAGAGTTGGCATCTTAATAGCCTCTGTGAACCAAACAAGGTTTGGGGGACTGTAAATAAGATTATGAGGTTTTTAACTACTTTGGCCTCTTCTAAAAACTTTTTAAATGCTGAGTGACTTCTTGGATGTAAAACGAGTTTTTCTTCATTTAAATCTAATGATTTTGGCCCCAATTCTAATCTGCTAAATTATAAATAATTGTAAGCTGTTTGAAGCTCTGAAATCACTTATAACCTTCGACTAGACTATTCAATTTTTCCTTTTTCAATTTCTTACACATATGAATCTTTTGGCAAGGCCTTATTACCCCTACCAGTTGATATTGAGGCAATGTGGAAACCAGGTATAGCCTTGATCATCACATAACCCCCTTATAAGACCTAATCCTTAGCAGTGGTAGTAATGGAAGTGATCCTTGGCTTGGGCTCTGTGACATTTGATGCAAATGTGGGCGCTTTGGGACACTTTGGATAGGTATATTCTCTATGGCCTGGTGGCGGAGCTGGGCATTTTTTCAAGAACAGAGTCTTAATCTTTTAAACATATAAGCATATAAACATCTAGGCAACATGGAATCCTGTTGGTCCTCAATGGTGGGATTTGAAATAATGGGTTGTGGGTTTTGTGGATGCACATGGGGTGCAGGAATTGGAGCTATTGCCTGAAGTTGTTGCAAAGAGTGGTTTTGAGAGTGGAAAGTCTGAATGTAATTTGAGGTGAACAGGTGGGCAACTCTCTCACTTCTGGAAAGTGGATGACAACCAAGACCACAATAAGTAAAGGATAATGGTTTTTAGAAGGAAGCAATAAACCCCAAATGGGGGCTAAGTCTTCCTTCTTAATAATATTGTTGCCTATGGGAAAAGAGAAAGAAATTATAAACTTTGTCTAATGTGAAAGGCACTATCTTCTAATGGTTGCTATGTGGAGTTTTCTATTAAGTCTATAAAGAGAGCCCCCAAACGGGATAAAGCACCATATACAAAATCATGGGTTTGTTGGCTAACTGTCATCTCAGAATGAATAATCATATCAAAGAGATTTTTGGAATGGATATACACAGTTGGATTTCATCCCTAGAAGCTGTACCATGTAAACAATGACATTTGCTATCTCTGAGATGAGCTATATAATGCCTATGGTGCCAGATTTAATTAACTCCAAAAAATATGATAAATTCACTATTTCCAATTTTGGGTTATTTTATTGATGAATATAGATTTAAAGATGAAGTTTAGATTAATTAACTTCCAATAGGATTATATATAGAGGCAGCGGCTTGGCGTTGCTGTGAAGCTTGCGGGGTTCAGGGTGTCATATGGTGGATTCTGATGCTTCTGAAATTACTCCAGCATCTTCTGAAAATTTTCATATTCCAAGTGAACTCTCAAGGTGTCAGATGAGTTTTATTATGTTTGGCTTTACTAAATTTGTTCCAAATTCTGACCTGCTCAATTATAAATAGTTTTCCGCTGTTTGGAGCTCTAACTTCTCTTGAAACCGACTTTTAAACTACTCAAACTTACAGCTTATCATTTCTTATTCCCTCAAGATCTTTTGGAAAGGCCTTATTATCTCTATAGGGGGATATTAAAACAATGTGGCTATCAGGCATAGTCTTGATTGTCACACACCACCTCTCCCAATCATAGGGTTGCCCTAGTAAGACTTGTGGCTGCCCCATTGCAGCTTTCTGGCATGCTATATTGGACTTTGGTATGCTTTTAGACTACAATAATCCTCATTTAACCCTTTGACGTCCCATTCCAAAGTTTCTAGGTTAGCTAAGCCCTTGGCATTCTGCGCCTTCCACTGGGTACTAACACACCATTAGTGGGGGCAGGCTTTCAATCAGCTGCAACCATTACAGACTTAGGCCTATCTTGAGATTTTTTGAAGTTTACATTGATCCATCCACCTAAATATGAAGCTTGAGGATTTAAATAGATGCAAAGTGAGGTGTACACAAGGCTTTAAGACAACTTATTTGCTAGACTATGAGACCACCATTCATGATCAGGGCAGATTATTGTAGCTGTAGAATAGTCCTGGTACTATGGCTAAGGTTGCACACAGTAGATTTTCTTCTGTTGATATTCTCCCTGTTTTAATTAAAACTTAAGCGTTAAATTTTGATTAGCACAGTTATTTGTACTAATAAAAAAGAAGTAGGTGTGATAAAAGTTACTATGCAATTACAGAGTAGAGCCTAGTTATTGCAACAGGTTCTTAATCAAAATAGATCTTTAGGGAAAATGCACTGTAGGTTCTAAGTACTAACAATGGCAGAGGACTTGATGCCTATCTTCTTTGCTTTTATTAGTAGGCTTCTCTAATATAGAACAACATGCTCCTCTACCAAATTACTAATCCTTCATTATGTTCTGCTTCATTTTAAAAACCATTGGTGCCAATATTTGGTACTTTAACTGCCCTTGAGATAAAAACTCGCCTGCATAAATGTTCTGGAAAGCCAATGAGACTTAGGCCTTAGCCTCAGGGACTACACCATAGCAATGTTATTCTAATCAGGCTTAGATGCTGACATAATTTGAGGATAATAAAATCTAATAGCACCGTTTTTACGCTGATTTGGGGCAAAGGAAATAATATGTTATAATTTAGAGTTAATTAAAATTCTAGGCCATAGAGTCAAAGTAAATTGATGTCATTAGTGATCTGAGGTTTAGCGTTGGCGAAGTGAGGGGCTATCATACTCTACATTATACCTTTTTACCTGGCAACGTTTTCCTACAATGAAAATGTAACTTTACCGTCAGCAATTTAGCCTAACAAGGGTCAATATACATTTTAGTACTGTAGATCAACATTGGCATAGTGGCTCAATTAGTAAAAACTTCTGTCTAATTTTATTTATTTATGAATTGAAATTAATAATTATGCTTATATGGTTGGTCAAACTAATTTACAACATTTTCTCCACTTGACAAAACATCAGAAAATAAAAGAGTTTGGTGGTAAAGTAAGATACTGAAGTGTTGCGGCTGTAAGTCCAGAGCTCTGCGGGTACTTCTTCAGAAATTTAGCATGCACTTGTATAATAAAGTAACCTTTAAAAGGATCCTATAGCGTGTATGCATCGGTGGACGTCTTCTCAAGATTTCAAAGGGTCTTTTTCGGATACGCTCCAACTTTTCCATTAAAATCTATAGTTATGTAATACAGGACCAACTCCCCTACAACAAAGAAATTAAGATCCATCACTCAGCATTGTCACATTTATGAGTCTTAACTTTATGGGCCAGAGAATTATAGTAGGCTTTGCTTTGTAACTGAATTAAAGTCTTTGCGAGTTTCTCACAATATTGAGCATGACTCACGTTCTCTTTAATAACACATGAATACAAATAGGGGGTACCTCAGGGCTTTTCCCATATACTATTGAAATGAATAGTGCCCTTTTGCCAAATGGTAGGCAATATTGTAAGTAAAAAATGACAGAAGGCAAGGAAATAATCCAATTGGACGCCTTACCAATAAATAGCATATGTAAGTTTCCAACAAGAGTACCTTTTACTTATTACACATGATGTTGGTTTCATGGTGATATGGTGTTGACAACATTCCTTGAATACCCATCAATTAATTCTTAACTTAGAAGGCATTGAGATGTAAAGTTAATCCCATTATTAGTTAGTATGAATTGTGGGCACCCAGGCCAATATATAAGATTTTCCAAAATAAATTTAACTTTTATAGTGTCACCCAAGCACCAAACAAATATGGACTCTATTCACTTGGCGAGGAGTTCAGTGGTAAAAATATATACTTACATTGCCAGATTATTGAGCAATAGTCCTAAATTGTCAATTGAGATGGTGTGCCACGTATAGTTAGTTTTTACCAATTGGTTGGAAGTGGCCTTCTGATAAGGGGTTTTGATTTGACACTTCTTTACAACAGTTAAGAGTCTCATGGATATCAAAAAGCATTGATACAATAGTGATGTGGTTTTAACTGTTTTCTTATATCGCCCAAGCTTTTTTCCTTTATGGGCTGCAATACTCGATTCAGTTTTCTTGGGTGGCCTAGGAAATAGAAATTGTTGTGCTGTATCAATAATGTTATATAATTCACCATTCTTTTCAAGTATATTCATCCTCAAATTCTCAATTGAGCTTTGAACTTCCTCTGGTTCATTGTCATATTGATGTGTTAATTATTTCAACAATTCATTGGTTAATTGGTTGTTAAGGCCATGGTGGGCAGATAAGAGAGACAGTTGGCGTTTTGATACTCTCTTTCAGGGAAGTGCTGTATATTATAATTATAAGCTTATAGACTAGAGCCTATCAGGGCAGCCGTCCATCCAACTCTATAACTTTTTGTAATCAAAGAAAAGAGCCAAAGTTGGTTACTAAAGTAAAGTGTAACAGTGTACATAAACCCAGAGATGCTTACAAGCAATATCTGCCAGACACTGCTTCTCAGTTACCATATAATTTTGTTCATGAATATCTAGAGTTTAGCTGCAGTAAGCCACTGGGTGTTCAGTTCTCTCATTGTCATTCTGGGAAAACACTGCCCTAATGGCATTAAGGGATGCATCCGTTTAGATCATAAATAGTTTAAAAAATTTATAAATAACAGAATTGGTGCTTTAGTAAGGCAAGTTCTCAACTTGTTAAAGGATAACTGTCAGTTTGCTGTCCACTTAAAATGAATGCCATTTTTCATTTGATAGGTCAAAGGCTCACCAGTTTTTAATGAAGGTTTTGATGATTTGTCAACATTGGCCACTCTCCCAGGTACACCTGGACATCTCACTTACCTTTTAGCAGCATCATCCTATTGATTGCTTTGATTTTTAGAATACTGAAGCCATAAGACCTGCTTATTAATAATAAAACCCAAAGACTCCAATTGTTCTTGGAAGAAGTTGCACTTCTGAGGCTTGACTTTAAGTCATTTTTGGCAAGGTGGCAGAGGACTTCTATTAGATGTTGAAAATGTTCAGTGAAAGTTCTAGAAAGAGCTTTTATATTGTCCAAATATACTAACGTGCAGGAGATTTTCAAATCTCCTATTATATTGTCCATGGACCACTGAAAAGTCGCAGGAGCGTTGACAGCCCTTGAAGTACTTTCATGGTCTTATATAGTACTTGAGCGGTAATCATGGGGCAAAGTCTTCTGTTCACATTTGAGCTTATAAATATGTCATTAGACAGTAATTAAATTCATGGATAAGAAATAATGATCGTTGCCCAAGAGATCCAGCACATTGTTAATGCGTAATAAGGGATATGAGGCCTCCTTTGTAACAATGTAAATTACCATAAAATATTCAATTTATTCGAGGTATGCCAACCAGGGGATGGACAGTACTGAACACTACACTTAAAACAACAAAACAAAACTACTAACCAGGTGGGAAGCAGAAACTGCTAACCCACCATGGCAGAGGGTGAGGAGGGTTGGGGGGTTGGTTTTCAGAAAGCCCCACCTTGATCGTGGGATTTTGGTTATAGTATTGGATCAGAGCAGAGAGCCAGGGCGTTGGGGCATACGCATAGTGGGGTTGAGGTCAGCGTAGTAGGAGTTTTCCTCTTCCACATCAAGATAATGACAGGAAAGTGTTTCAACAAAAGCTGCGAGGAGAACTTCAGCTTCTTTGCAGACTTCAGTAAGTTGGGTGAAAAGGGAGATACTGTGGCAGGTGATTTTGGATGAGGGGTTGAATGAATTAATTGTTGTGACATTCATAACAGCAATTTCAGCATCATCAAATAGTTTTGAGATGTCACTACAGGGAGATTCAGGGAAGTTGGGGGGGAAGAAGATGGTGGGCAGGCCATGCTGGAGCTGAGCCACTGACTGGGCCACCGCGGTGCGTAGTTTTGGGCAATGAGGAGAGGCCACCGCAGCTAAGGCGAGCTGGTGGTCACTTTGGAAGGGGGCTGTATTGGGTAGAGGAGCAAAATGGCGAGGGGTAGGGGTTTCATTGAAGTTGGAAAGGAAAAATTCTGCCCGACCATAATCGCCATGGCAGAGAGGTTGACCTGTATGCTTACTAATGAGGACATTACCTGATTCGTCAGTTTCAGCCAATAGATCCCACGGATTTTGGTTCACTGGAATAGTGGCGTTTGAATTTGGGTGAGTGGGATTGGGCGAATGGGCAGCTGCTTGGGTGCCAATGGTGGTCCAAACATTGATCTGATTGGCTGGGGTAGATTTAGGTGGGAGAGTGAGGCTGGAGGTTTTGGGGGGGCTGATTTTCCATGTGGGCCCACTGAACGAGATTGGAGGGTGGGAGGGGGCAGCAAAGCGCCCCATACTGAACCTCCAGAGGGAGGCTCAGAAGCCGCAGCAGCGGACTTGGCCTGAGGGCATGTTCTTTTTGCATGGTCAATGCCAAAGCAGAGGGAACAAATTTGTCTACCATTATTGACCCAAGCCCAAAAGAAATGATCAGGTGCTGCAGCCACACTAGCGCGGGGTGGTATTTGTTGGGCTATGGTAGGGTGGTGTGGTATGATGGTGGCTGTTGCCCAAGGAGCAGCAAGGCGCTCCGCACCAGATGGAATGGCAAAGATGAGGTTGGGCTGAGTGCCATAAGCCATGAGCCCCGCGACCAATTGGTCATACAAAACCTGAGGTGGAAGGTGGTATGGGAGATTTGCAAAGGATACCACCATCATGGTGTCAGAAGGGAGGCGAGTACGGGTTGTGTTAATGGGGGTTTTTTTTATAAATTAGAGGAGTTTGTGCTGCCGCTTCAGCATCCTCCTCAGATTGGAACCCAACGTCAAAGTAGCCTTAAAAGGGCGGAAGTCTATAAAGCCAGCTGGCGCAAAGGCCTCAGTGGCTAGGTCAATAATTGCCTTATCAGCATATGGGAACAAACGCCCATAGTCCACTCTAAGGCAATAGCAAATGGCAGAGTGAGGGAGGGCGAGAGGATGGGGGCGAGAAGGGTGGACACGCGCTAGGTGGAGCGCTAAGTCCTGTGGGGGGACAAAACGGTTGGAAGCAGTGGGCGGGCTGTTTGAGCCCATCCAAACGCGCTTGCTCACGGGGTGGAAAATGCTAGGCGGGGGTGCACTGCTGCCCCACACTGGGGTGGCAGGCGGCTGAGCCAAGGACATCAAAGAATAGGTGTGGGCAGACGGCTGTGGATAAATAAAACTTTAAATTTAAAATCGCTCAAAAGTGACTTTGAGCGGTTAAATTACCATACTATAAAACCACTTAATTGTAATCATCTTTATTTTTCTATAATTAAAACTGGTGAGGCCCAAGGTCTTTTAAATGACACTACTATCCCAAGCTGGGCAGATTGATTTATTTAAACTAAAAAAATTACACAGCTGCATTTGATTGGCTAATTGAGTGTGCAGACAAATGGAGGGATGATATCCAGTATTAACATAATGTAACACGTCTTATGCACAACCCAAATAAAAGTTGTCTTTTGCAAAAACACTGTAATTATTCAAAGAGAGAAAGAGCTTGGTCACGTTGTCCTCAGAGAACCCAATGAGGCAGTTTAAGTATCAGCAAAAAACGGATTGCTATTCATCACCTTCAAGTCTGAGTCCATCCAAATTACCAGAATCATGGATACTTTGCACTTTATCAATAGGATATATGAACAAAAGCAAAAATATGATGTCAATTGATCCAAATGAGATAATGATATTATTTATATAACAAAACTTAAATTTAGTCATGGTTTGGAAGGATAAACTTAGGCGCGGCAACCATTAATAAGTTAGATTGGAAAATGGGGCAAAGATTCTGCCATATAATCCTTGGGGATCTTAAATTTATTCTGATTACACTTTTATTTGATAGCCTTCTGGAATGGTCAAGCTACAACTATAATGAAGTTTGATACCCTTGGATTATATAATCTGGTCAGGCAACTGCTTGGTTTGGTTTTAGATTTTGTGGTAGTTAAAGGGAACAATGACATATTTATAGTTGAGATTAATAAATGCCTCGTCTTAAATCTTGTGGTTATGGTTCTTCATATTATAATAAATTTTATGGATTATGCCCAATATCTAACTTATTCTTATCAAAATCAGCCTTTATTTCATATTTCTTTATAAATAAGGTAATAATAAATATTTTGCAATTATGTTTTAAAAAATGGCAGAAGCGTAGATCACCAGCGAGCCAAAATGCAGCAGCAATGCATTGTAAGCTCCTTCAGAAGTTATCATATGTGGCCCTGTGGTACCATATACTTTACAATAATCAATATTGTGAGTGAGGCCCATTTTTTCACCAATTTAGTGAACAGAATATCAATTGGTGCCCACTATCTACAATGGACCTTTTTTGAGTTTTTTCACTGTAATATTGAATAAGTTCGCTCATAGTAAGTATTAGCCAAGTCATGTAAAATGAGATTGAGGTTGTCATTTGTCTTAAATATTATTAAAATCATCACTAAGTTGCAGGCTTAACCTTAATACTTTATTGAGTATAAATCACTTGTAACCCATCTAGTTATGGGTATTGTCAGAGGTGACTGAAATTCTCAGTGTTCCAATTGTTAAATGTAAAGAACAGCAAAGTTAAAGTACTTCACAGGTTATATGTAAGCCTTGGGAGCAAATTCTCGCAGATAAATTTGTAATAGTACCCATTTTGAGCCAACAAGGGGATTAAGCAGGCGACCATCCCTCTTGTCCCTTAAGAAATTTAGTCCATGTGATAAATGAGAATTGGCTAAAGACATATCTCAAAAATCGTGCATATTCCTCCTCCGCTCACCACCCAGAAATTGGTGCAGAAAATTTGGGAGGTGTGTCAGGAGGTGGCAGTGGTCAGAAGCCATCGCCACCAGAGTGTTTGTAGTTATTTTCCCCTACAAAAGGTTCTCACCGCTTATTCTTAACTTTAAAAATTAAAGTAAATCAGCATCTGATAAAAATAAATTAATCATGCACTTTTATGCTCAGACTTCCCCATCCACCATTTCCATTTGTTTTGCCAAAAGCAAGGCCACCCCTGAAAGGTACAGCGTAAAAACCCCATTTTGATATGCATTGGAGTCCAATATTGGCCTTCCCATAGACGCAACCTGCTGTCCACCTGAGGATTAATTTGTATTGCACCAAGCAGAATAATGGCAAGTAAAATTTTTTAATAGGATTTAATACTAATTCAGATGGCAGGTCATATTCTAATTGGCATTGGTAACAATTTATGTGTGTCAATCTGCCATGCCTAAAATGCAAAAATATCTTTGACAATAGTGCATCTGCTTCCTGTTCCTTATTCAATGAGCTTATAATGCAGAGGACCTTAAAAGGTTCTAATGGCACTCCCTTTTTTTCTTTTTCCAATATTTAGTTTTGTATAAAAATCTTAAATCTTAATTTTAATTTTGTAAAAAAAAATTTCTGGACATTTAAATAACTATGACTTTCCATTTTTAACACTCTTGGCTATTCTTCAAGTTGCCCTATTCTCTCTGCATTCAACATTATGAATGGCTATACCAGAGATAATCTGGCTGGTGCTTTGGATGGTAACTCATCCAGAGGGCCAGCGCAGTCTTATTATTATCATTATCACGTCCTGTGATATAAGTTCCCATTTTGAAAAAGATTATGGTGTAAACTTCACAGCTTTTTGTTATCATTTGATTCTCCATCATGCTGGTTTTGCAAAATGTGAGAGTAGGCTTTTTCATCTCTTTAAAATTTGATATATAATTTTATTAGAGGATGCTGTCTACTCCTAAAGGTGTATTAGTTTGAAGCTTTATTCTAAACTTGTGCAATCCCATCATTTGTAATTTGGTCAACAAGGTTTCCATGAGATCAGTATATTAATTAAAAGAGGCATTTATCCATTTTTGTCTTTTCTTTATGTAATTCAACTTTTATATCTCATAGTAGAGATTATGCATGAGAGAGGCTATTGTTTTTGATAGCTGTTTGTTTGTCCATACTGCGTCTGAACTTCTATGAGATATGATTCTTTTTACCTCATTTTATAACTTTATAAAGAACATGGAATGACATATTTTTTGTTGCCAAACTTGACCCTTCTTAAAGCACCTTTATATGCATTTGGAGTGGCTTGTGTGCCTAAAAAACAAAGTGATCTCTTTCTATCACTAGAACGTTGTGGACTGTACCTGCTAATTGGCGAGTACCTCTCCAGAAGTGCTAAGTCTCAGATTTCTTTTGCTAATTCTTCCATTTCTTTCATTGTGCATCTAAAACCTTTGTGCTCTGGGCCTACAAGTACTTCACTATTTTAGAGTATGCATTTTCGCCATAAAGTTGTTAGATATGGTGTCAGCTTTGTAATGGCAAATGAAACAAAACCATGTTGACAAATAAAGTGAAGGGAAATTCAAAATTCCCTCCTCTGGGAATTGTCTTGGTGATACAAATCATCTACTTGATATTGAATTGATGCCTATGAATAGGCAAGAATGAATTGGACTTTGAGAATAAGTAAAAGGGAAAACTCATCTTGTCAACTGATTGACAATCTGGGTGAAACTGTATCCTAAAGCAGAGAGCATTAACCTGGAAATCACAGGACAATGGGGTCACAACAATACAGACATTGACAAATGAGACTGACCACTGCTTGAACCTCATATTTGATGAGAAATGAAGATCCTGACCAAGGAGGGCCAAGGCGCGCTCTATGCCACAAGACCTCACTCGCTTTATAAATATTGAAGAATTTTGACCCAATAAAGAGTTCCAAATTTTACCCTATATTTATTTGGGGCCCCCTGTAGTGAGCATAAATAATATGTTACTTTGTAGTTTCATGACAAAGAATATTGCAGTTATGTCCCCAGAAAGTTGCTATTGCAGACTCTACTGAATGCAAAAGTGCTTATTCATCACCTTTCAGAAGCTATTAAATATAAGAAGCATTTTAAAGAAAGCTAAGATCTCTGTGCAGAACATCTCTAAGAAACTGAAATGTCAAATCTTTGGCTCCACTATAGTGGTGAAGCCAATATTAATGCTCACTACAGGGGGCCCCAAATGCTTATAGTGAAAATGTCTGTAAGGCCTTTGGCTCCAGCTATCAAGATGGACAGGGCTGTGCACCCCTTTAGGACCCAGAAGGGTTAACCCCCAAGGCCCTACCCTTACCCAGATTTCTGACCTAAGGAATACCCTGGATGAGATATGGGTAATTGCTGCCCATCCCTGTTTGCCTCATACCTTTCCCATCCACCCCTCAGGCCAAACCAATTTAAGTTTTTAAAATTTGTAAATTATTATTTAGAAAAATTAAACAACTTTGTGCAGATTGAAAAAACCTCTAGTCTTTTCCAAACAGGTGCCTATGACTTTCCCCCAGAATGTGGTACCATCAAAAGCCAGCCTGAAAAGGAGAAAATTCACTTATTAATTCAGAGTCAAGTAAGAAGTCTGGACAAAAAGGAAAAATGGGGATCAAACCTGACACTTTATTCTTAAATAATAATGTGAATTTGGACATTCGTAATTTGGAAAAAAAATCAACCCAAGAATACCTTGGGAATGTTGAACAAGACTCTCAAAGGGTTATCAGCGTTTGAAACCATAAATAAACGAATTTAAAATTAGAAGTTGTCTCCTAATACCGTAGTTCAGCTTAGTAGCCTCTCCCCCAGTCCAGCATAAAGCCCAGCATCTTACCTATGGTAGGGTGTTGAAATATTGGTTTTTAATTTTTCCTAATAACCATAACCCCAAAAGCTCTTAATTTCTTTTTAATTTGTCAAAAAATTATTAAAAATCCGCGGTTTTTGTGCTTTCAAAGTAGAAACCACCCAATGGTTACATGAAATGGTCTCAATGATAGAGGAACCCTTAGGTTCTAGTTCAACCTCAGCTGTTTAAACTGCAACCCCCCAATGACAAGGACACATCCTTTAATATTTCTCATTTAATTCTGATGAGGCGCTGCTGAGTATTCTGTATCTACTGTTATGCAGCTGAAGAAACCACTTACAAAGGCCAATTTCATTTGGCACGTTGTCATCCTAACAACGTCAATCATACTATGTGATAAAATTTTAGAAATAAATCTCTTTCTTAATGGGGCGGGAAGTATCTACAGATTTATTAACACATCTCAACGAAATATCACCAGTACTATCTGAAAGCTTATAGTTCCGCTCTACATTTAATTTCAATTTTCCCATACCAGATTGCAACCAACACTATCTTCAGTCTAAAAATATTAGTGGTAAAATTCAGCTCTTATTGAATGGGATCTGCTTGACTGAGCTGATCCAGTTGCTCACGCGCCATGATAGTATCTATTAAATGGAAATCATTACAGCTCATTTAGTCTTTCTGCTAGCGATTTAAATATGGGGTGAACCCCTGCCTTTGCCTTTTTGTATATCTATCCTTTAGAACCTCATCCAGATAGTAAGATTAAACCATCAGGAGGTGATACGTCGTTTAGGATTCTTTTAAAAAGCATAAGTTTAAACTTATAAGTCTCTATGAATTTGCTTCAGCGATTTCCCGAAAATAACCATGAGGCAATCCAAAATAATCAAAGCATTGTCATCAATGCTTGAAATCAAATTGCTTCACAAGATTCTAAGGTTATAGGCTATATGGACGGATAACTAGCCCATTATCTACAGCATATAATGACCTATGTACCCAAATACATGCAACAAACCTCCTCCAAATCCACCAGGCATATCCAGACTCTCAAATAAGCCTTAGTACAACACTTGATCCAGGTGGAGACATTGATTTGGGGATTGCAACATTGATGCCAGAAACTATCTATGGTAACAGGAGCTCAAGGGCCTTAAGGTCCCACTGGAGCTGATGGTTCCAAAAGATATTGGGGTCCCAAAGGGCCTAAAGAGACAGGGGGTTTAATAGTATAGAAGGTCCATGAGACCTCAAAGGACCACCTGACCTCCTGAATCAACTACCCCATAAACCAATGATGCTGATAATCCTTAGAGAATAGAGATACTTGGGAAGATTGAAACTTTACATTAGCAGATGGAGCAAATAGCCTAAAGGTGCAGTAACCTCATTAATGCAGTCCCATTGACCCTAAAATTTCATTTGGCACTGGATGAGGTGATGGAGAATATGCATATGTTTAATTAGGTCTAATAGCTTCCTAAGTTGATTAAAGAAACCCTATAATGATCTCAGACCACAGTCATTAGCTGCAAAGCTAAGATTTCAGCTCTAAAAGTTCATATGGAACAGAAGGCTAATGTTGCTTCCTTTAACTAATGCTGTAATGAGCTACAAGATGACTTGGAGAAAGTAAGAAGACAGATGTTTTAAAGTGCTATTACAAGTATGCAGATATTGTATCCTCTGATCTGAGCCATATAATAGAACTGGGTATAAATACCCTTTTTTCCCCTAAATCTCTAGATTTAAACTAGTTTTAAGTAGAGGTTAATTCCTACCACATAAAATATGCTGTCATTCTTAGTTGCCTATGAGAGTGCGATTGAGGAATAAACTGATAAACAGAAAGTAAAGCATACCCAATCCTGCCTCTTTAGAGAAACAAGAGAAAATATGATTCTCCCACCTGTGTTATTGTCAGATCTGGGTGAAAGATAAGACCTCCTTAATTAGGGATTTTTAGAGTGACCAAACTCTCTTAGACCAACAGTAGGCCTTCATGACAAACCGTGATAATAGGGTGTAAAGTACCACTGATTTTTCTAGACAAGTTTATGTAAGCGCTTAACTATTGGTTACTATTAACTTCACTTTTCTTAGTCAATGCCATTACCACATTTATTTCTTCTCTTGAGTCCTAGCATGATGTCCAACTACACACAAAAGGGATCAAACAGAACTTTATGTGTATCCAAGAGGTAAGAGAAGTTTTGAACGAGATCTCTCCCATAAAGCTGAATAAATTGCTACCTCACAAAGGCCCTCTGGTTGGACACGCATACATGCCATCTAAGAAAATGACAAGAACATATCAACCTGCTACTATTTCAGAGGTCATCGCCATACCATGGAACAATGTTATAAAATCTACGCTGAGGAGGTAAAAAAGTAGATGTCAGCAAAAGAAAGGTCCTCATAAAGAAAGAGGCTCTTTGTGCAAACAATTTACTAACATAACTCTATCTAAGCCTACTTTATTTGCTGTAAATGAAAAAAATTTCCTCTGAGGATACCTTAATGGACGAATTATTTACTTTTTACAATAAGCATCTCAATGCTGCTTATTCTTCTTCTGAAGAGTCACCCTCATGTAACTTACTTGCTTCTATGGTTTAGGAACCTGTAAGTCTAATTTCCAAAAAAATTTTATAATTCCCATCTTTGTGATCATCAACAGTAGGTCCCTGATAAAGGTTATTTATCTAAACTTTTAGAAACAATAATGAACCCAGTTTTCCACATTACATGGAGTATAGACCCGCCAGTCCCAAATGTATAAGGTATATTGAGTACTGTTCAGCGCTCTCACTTGTGTTCAGTAAAATATCTTTGGACACCTCAATATAGGACTTGATAACCCAAGCTATGAATTATTTCTGAGGACACAATTCCAAAAATTTTATTATGTCATAATCAACTACGCAGAAAAATAGTTACTCTTTCTTGAAACATATGGTCCCTAGTATTTGAAACTACCTAGGCTTGCAAAAAACTTATAAAGGCTCCATATGCTAACTGGAGATAGATGGAAAAATTAATAGATTGAGTTTCATGTCCAGGGTTTTCGCGTGTGACTATCACCACATGGTGTTGATGGAATAGAGAGAATGCTCCTAAGATCTTCTGGAACTAAAAAATCATCAAAAGTCCTAAGTCATTATCAATACCCAGATACATGTAAATGTTCCACCTGAAAGCTTTGGTGATTCAAGATATCATTAACCCATAGGTGGAGGAAATCTTAATTTTCTCAGGAGTTCTTGATCCTACATATGCTGGTTCCATCTCGGTGCTACTGGCCAATTTTATGGCTGAGAATTTTATAGTTGGACCTAACACTCCAATAGCTTACTTATGGTTAATAACTGTCACCAAGATTGATGATGTCTGAGGGTTTGGAAGTCTCCACAATCTTGGGTTAGAGGCGCCTCCCACAGTGGTTATATTTGAGACTTTAGTTGAAAAAGACTTGACTCCTGAGAAAAGAAATAAAATAAAAGGGCTTTTTGAGGAAAACACCAATATATTTTCAACCTCCATGCATGCATTCAGCAAGATTAAAGGGATTGTGAATAATATAGTAAAAGGAGATGCTTCCTTATCTGAAAACGGCCTTATTGGAAGAATAAAGCCAAATAAGACTAAGTTACTATGAAACTCAAAAAATTATTGGAGTCAGGTTTTTATTACTTTATAAAAGCCCCTAGACATTGCCTCTTCTAATTGTTATAAAAAAGATGGTTATAAAGGAGTTGTCATATCAACCAATACTGGCGCTGCTCCCAAAGCGCTAACCAATCAAAATTTATCAAATCAATATAATCCTGATAAAATGGATGATCAGGTTTCAACTAAGCTGACATGGTTGGTGGTGTACAACCAATCAATTCCAACCACCCCTCTGACTCATGTTGCTGGACCAGCGCTGGCCAAAAAAAATTTGAGACTCTAAATGGATTGATGATTTAGATCAGGCTTATGTAATTAGCCTGATTTCATCTGGGAGGATTTTTTGAAATCTCCTGATTTGACTCCTCACTTCAATTTTTGCTCTCAAAATGGCTTTCAATCTATAAAAATTTAAATAAAATGGCGGTTGAAGCAGATGCTGCCCCTGTTAACACTCTCCTATTCCAGATTTTCCATGGGGCGATGGAACCACTTAGTGAGGTTGTTCCTATTTCTAACTTCCCCCATGATTTTCCTGAAGATGCCAATTATGAAATTGAGGAGCTCATGTTTGATGTGAGCTATGCTTATATTAACGCGGCAAAATCTTCTCTTTTAAATCCAAATTATCCCCAAATCCGTCAATGCATCAAGTCTTTTACTTATGTTCCTGCACCTATTTTATTTGATGAACATCAACTTGTTCAGTACGTCAAGGAGATTCATACTGCTGGCCTCATTGATGAAGAAGATCCACACCTATACCTACTTTGCCTCATGATTCTGGTGCTCTGATCCCCATTTTGTCTACTATAGCCCGCCATTTGAAGCAGGCGCCAGAAAAAAATTCCCTAAAGTTTCTTTCCCATTTGATATGACTTATCAGGCTAAAGCTTAGGTGACATATTAATTTTTTAAAATCTGATTATCCCTTTGTTTGGCTTACCATGAATAAAGATGTGTGAATGTCTCTTTTTGAGTTAGGCCCTATTAGTACTAAAAAATAAAGGACTTGTCATGAACTACCAAAAACTTAAATTGTAACCCAAAAAGGACAATCACTCATTGCAACGGATTAATGACTTGTTACGCTTCCCTTTTGGCGCTCTTTTTCTCTACAATGAATCTTGTCTGTGGGTATTGGAAGATTATGTTAGTACCCAAAGACCTAGCAAATGCACATTAATTCTCAATAAATGATTATTTGAGCTGACACAAATGCAAAAAGGGCTATAAGCTTCCCCTAGCCAACTATAAGCTAGTAATGGACGGACTATTGAGTAATTTGAAGTTATCATGTGTATTATTTACCTTGGTGACATCATAGTATGGTTAAAAAAACTTTCAATGGACATTTAGAGCATTTTGGAAAATCTTAAAATGGATAAGACTGTTTCCTAAAGCTCAAGCCTTCCCAAAATGTTCATTCTTCTGGCCTAAAAAATAGTTCTTAAGCATAAAATCACCAAAAAAATCCAACCTCATCCAGAAAAAGTTACTGCTATCAAGAACATAACTTCCCCAAAATCTTAAAATTATTCAAGTGTTTTTTGGGATTGTGGGTTACTGCAGATAGTTCATACCGCATCTTGTTGACCATGCCAAACCATTAGTCTATCTTATTCAAAAACCAATTCCTTTCAAAGGAATCTGAGCAGGACTAAGCATTTAACCTTCTCAAAACTTTCATAGCTACACATCCTGTCTGAATACATCTTAAGTTTGAACAGTTCTTTTTACTATTTATTGACTCCATTGATGTGTATGTAAGGGCCATTATATTCCAGTTAACCTCCCACCAAGTAGACCTTCTCATGGTCTACTTTAGTAGATTATATTAAGGATGAGTGGAACTACACTTTCACCTAACAAAAGTGATTGGCCATACTTCTTGTAATTAAAAGTTTTCAACCTTATCTTTATGTAACTCAATTTGTCGTTGTCACCTATCATGCCTCCTTAAGTGGCTCAAACAAATAAGAATCCAATGGGAGGCTTTCTAGATGAGCGCTACAACTACAGATAAATTACTTCACTGTAGTACATGTCAGTACTACACACCATATTGTCAATAAATTGTCACACATTCCAACCTTAGCTGTGTTGGTACTTGAATAAGACCGCCTGTATATTGTTATTGGCTGGCCTGACATAAGGGAGCTGGAGACACTGGAGAATAATGTTGAATTACAAGCTATGACGAGTTATGCTTGAATAAAAAATGATATGCTTTTTTAATTATTTAATAATCAAGTGGTTGCCTTATGTGTGACTGACCTCTTGAACCAAAATCAATAAAAAACCTTAAGAGCGGGACATAGTGACGTTGGGAAAATATAAAATAGCTGAGAAAGCGATTTTTTTCGAAGTCAAATGCTAGAGACTATTCATGAGGTACTGGAAGCATGATTAACATTCAAGATGCAGGATTCTTCATTTCCCACTATCAACATCAATTTGTGGCTCCTTTATCATTTAGTGTGATCAATGTTGATATATTAAGAAATTTATCCACAGGTCTTCATGATCAAAAATATAATCTACTCGCTATTGACCACCAAACCAAGTGGGTAAAAGTTATCTCTGTCCTTGCCATTACCTCAAAGGCTACATCTCTGTTCCTCTTCAGCTCCATTTTCACTAATTATGGTTTCTCAACGAATATATTATGGAACAGAGAATTTTATATGAAAAATAGTGTAAGAACTGACTCCATTTTTTCAGTAAAATTAACATTTCACTGAACCATATAATCCCTTAACTAATGGACATTGGAACGAGTGAATGGTATGCTTATATATATTATTTGAGAGAGGCGGCCACCCAGTCCAATGCAATGGAATTACTAGCAGCCGTCCTTTTATTGGTCTAATGATAAGCTATCACCAAGTGATATTGATGACTCCATTCTAGGCCTATACTGAAGAGAGCTGCAATCACCTAAAAAATTTTACCACTATTAGAATACTCTGCTCCTGAAAATTCTAAGTTAATCATTAGGGCACTGGCTGATGAAATCATCAGTTTAAAAGCAATTGCTACCAAAGGTATTGTTATGACTACTAAAAGAGAAACTGCGCAATATATGCTCCTTGACTGGCCCTCCTTACCTTCATAATTAGAAATCTTGTCTTTTTTATCATCATCGCCATGGTGGATGACCTGTAAAGATTGACACATTATGGTTGGGCCAATATTGCGTCCTATAAAAGGTGGAATTTAAATATTTCATCATAAAGTTATCTAGGGTAACGTGGTCAATTGGACCCATGGTAGATTTCTTTGAGCCTAAATCCTCCTACAAGAGGACCTTAAGGGGAACTCCGTCAGAATTTGTAATGGTGAACAAAACACTTATTTAGTTAAGGATTAAAGGTGTAGAGATTCAAACGCTCTCCTCTGGAATTGGTTCTTGGTGAAACAATTGATCTGCCGCCTAATGAGTTAATGGCATGAATAGGAAATAATGAATAAAGGGTTCTGAATTAGCAAAAGGAGAAAATCCCATCTGATCCACAAATTATTAACCTGGTTGGAATTGCATTCTTAAGACCAGAGCCTCAGCCTGAAAGTCCTAATACAATAAAATTTCATCAAATTAGATATTGAAAGATGAGACTGACCACTGCTTGACCATCATATTGGATGAGGATTAAAGATCCTGATTGAGGAGGCCCAAGGCGCTCTATGCTATAAGGCTCACACTCACCCTATAATTATTTAATAATTTTGACCCAATAAAAAGTTCAAAGCTCTCTCCTATGTATAATTTAGTGTATATTTTCATGTTTCTTTGTAGTTTCATGACAAAACGTATTGCAGTCATAACCCCAGAAAGTTGCTTTTTAGACCCTACTGAATGTGAAAGTGCATAACTATAGCCTTTCATAAACCATTCTTCTACAATAAGTCATCCAAAGGAAGCAGGGATCTTTGAACAGAAAACCTCTGGCAACCAAAAAGTGATTCTTTAGCTCTACTATAGGAGTGAAGCTGAGACTTGGTACTTTAATCTAGCTCCTATGAATGTCTATATCAAAACCTCAACTTAAGCCAAAGATATAACTTTTTAGAAAAAGCTTTATATCGTTGATTTTGGGCAAGTTTTGCTTTGATTGGATGCTAAGAACCATACTATTTGTAGGAACAGGTTATTAGTTTAGAATGCTTTAACTTGTGGCCCAATTTGGTGGGGATGTTTATCCAATCAATTTGCTTCACAAAGAAAAATTAGCCACTGATGTGAATTTAAATAAGAGTAGAAAGTAGTTTTTCAATAACATTTAATCCTCCAAAAGAAACTTTCTGAAATCATTTATCTCTATTAATTAATTCATCCTATTGATGGGGTTGGACATTTAACAATATGTTATCTGATCTGTACATCCAAAAGTTTTACGCCCCTTATTAAAATAATACTTTTTGTAGAATAATGTTTTAATTTTAAGTCTTGCGTTTTGTGTAAAATTAACAACAGCGTATCTATGTGTCACTATAGATATGTGTTTCCAAATAAAGGACAGAATAAAGATGCTTTCTAATTGAAAAATGCCATTGGTTATTTTAATTTTATTATTAGCTTTCAATACAAACCTATAAAATCAGTACAGTGCTTCAATTTGATTTAAATATTTTTCCATTCTTCTTTTTTAGTACAAGATGGTCCAATATTTTTCCATTCTTCCACCTTCAAAGCAGATCAATTGCTTTCTTAGTGAGCAAGTACATCAGCCAGTAGGTTGAGTAGGATCTTCTAAGTCTTATATAAGTATTTTAAATAAAATTTTTTATGGAGTGATAGCATAGTGGGGTGGTTCCTTATCCACTCTGGGTCAGGTTCTGATTGTAACAGGTTCAAAATCAGAACAAGCTAAAAAAATATGGTGTGGTATTTGTCCCAAGATTGACCCAACTCATTATTTTATTAAATTTTATATTAAAGAACCTACTTTAATAGTCATATCATGCCCACTATGACTTCCCAGAGCCAATAAGGCTCAAGAAGCGCTCATAGCAGTTTTATTAATGCTTCTTATCTTTAGATTATTATAGTTGTTCAAATTTGAGCATTTTTTTGCTATTATGGAGCCTTATAGTTTATTGGTTCTACTTTCTATGTTTGTGTTCTTTTCCCCTATCTTAAACTAAATGAAATTTATCTGACTAGCTATGTGTGCCATTATGGGAGTTGGGATGGCTGTATTCCATTATAAAGCTTGAAGCTTTGTGTTTTTCCGTTTTGGAATGATGGTCACAAAAAACCTTGACTAAATGGAGCTTGGGGCCACTAGGCGAGATCATGGTTGTTATCAGGCTTTCTGAAGCATAAATTACGTCTTGCAGCTACCTTCAGTATTTCAGCTTCAAATCCTCTTTTTTCTTGATTTTCTTAGCTTTTAAGCAGTCTTCTTTTCTTTATTCACTTCATTGCATCTTTAGGAATCTTGTTGTACCACTTTATAATTATCCCAAATCTCAAGGAGGTGCCACATTGTGTCACTAGATTCTAAATACTAATTTGGAGCATCCATCTAATGTATCTACATTCTTTTTAATTTCAATTAATTGGTTTTCTTGAGTATTAATTAGTTTTAACTGTAGAAGATAGAGGGCATTTCTCAGGGCGTACAGTAGATGAAAGTATCAAGGGCCATTTATTAAAACATCAAATGCCTTGCAAAATCTTAGAGAATACCCTCATTGTCCAATGAAGGGATTACCACTACCATAGCTTTTTCTGTCAACAGATGCATAAGTACTAGCGTTTTTCTATTTTTAATTTGCACTACTGTTCCTTATGTGCTTAAATTCTACTACAATTTTCGTTTTAATAGTTATAGCACTTTGTGAATAAAATAATTCCAAAATCTAAGTAGTTATCATTTTATAAAAAGCACATGCATGTCTTGGGTTTATAGATGTTTAATATATATTTTTTACGGGGACCATCTAGTACTAAAAAATATATATTTTACTTGATAAAAATTTGGCTTATGCTTCAAAAAGGCTTTATACAACCTCACTTGCTTCCTCATAATTTAAGTCAGGGTCTTATTGTCTTGGTGATCTTAAAGGCTGTAAACAATGTGTTAGAGAAACGTCCTTTATTTCTTGCATTTTACTTATATTGTAAAAATTCCTCTAAAACAAAGGTGACGTGTACTTTAATTCAATAAGACTTGAGGTTTATATGGCTAGTGTTTCCTGATGAAAGGTAGTCCAGTACCATCTTAGGATAGTCTCCTTATGGGATATATATTAATTTTTACATCAGTATGTTGAGCAGCTAGGACTTTTGAACCATATTGATCCCACATTTCTGCAGTCTAAGTTGAGAGTTTGTTTATACATTATTTCTCTTACTCTTCCCTAACTAATAAATAAATTAAACAAAAAATGTGAATTTAGGTTATCACTCAGTATATAAGTTGGTGCTTATGGTAAATAAAGTGCTAAAAAGCTATAAAAGTTTCAAACCTTTACATTTAAAAACTACATATAAGAATTAGATATAAGATAAAATGCTCTCAGTGAGTGGAAAGAACCCTAAAATGAATCTATACTAACTTCAAGTTTATAGTTACATAGTATATATTATGATCAAATATTAAGTAAGTTTTGTTTCTATATTGTCTTGAAATTACAAGTCTGATATTGTGATAAGAGTGTTTTGGGTAATAATAATGATAATATCAGCCAATGGACCCTGGATGATTCTCAGTGGAACCCCTCAAATTGGGGTAATACATTTGTAAATGCTTCTCAGCCAAATAGCATGAGTTTGGATAGTCAAATTGCATTGACTATGAGTTGATATCAGGGGATTCCATTGGAGGCTCCTCCCTGAACCACTTATAATTTACTTCAAACATCTAAGCAGAGACCACCCCCTTTTATAGGCTTGGAGGGAATCACACTAGGTGCAACTATTTTCCTCCATGGTGATTGGCTCAAATATATCAAAACTTTGCCCCATGGATTTGACCTACCTACTCTTGACCATCCATCGGCCATTCCATTAAAGTGAGATGAGATTTAGAGCTCCAATAGGTCAAACTCCCGTATTTCCTAAATATGCTTGAAGCTAATAATAAATTTATGCCTATATTGTTTCAGGTTTTGAATTATTTTAGATACTAGGTAATAAGATCAGTATAGGGTTTGCTTCCTGATTCCCTCACCACAAATTTATAATTTCTTATAAAAATCAACCATTTATTGTAAATAAAGTTTTATTGTTGTAAACATTGGTTTATAAAAAAGTCCCCTGAAAACTATCAATTTCAGCAGTAGAGAGTCAAACTTCTCCTGCAAACATTGTTGAAATTCAGGGTGCAAAGCACCAGCGAGCATGCAAATCCCCTTAATTCCAACAAGTGGTTCTCACTACAGGGAGAACTGTACACCACAAGCATAGAAGAAAATAAAGGGCGTTCAAGTGAGTAACCCTCCTCCTCTCTACATTAAAAAATGAAATCAGTATAGTTGCTCTTGAACGTCAACTAGCCAACGCACTAACCCTTCTCAAAACACATGAACAGCGCCCCATTTTACTCCAGCTGAGGCCTCTCCCCTTTAAAGATAAATTTACCCTTGGGGAGGGTATCATTTCCCCATTTCTTTTTATTTATGAGTTGGACATGAAGGAAATGACTGACAATCATAATATTAAGCATATCCTTCCATGTTTAAGCCGAATGGCCCAAGAGATAGTGTTTCACAAATGGACACCATTAATAGCTGGGCTAAGGTTAAAGAAATTCTTATGAATGAGTTCAGCTACCCGCAGAGTTTATAGAAAAGAAAACAGACCTTTGTGCGCCTTAGGCTGTAAGAGGGCGAATCAGTTGCTTCATTTGGTGATCTAATCTAAAGTGAAACTCAGCCCCTGATACTTGCAAAAATTCTACCTCTTCATGACACCATTGCTTCCATTCTGAGTGATATGACTTCTCACCCTTCTATAGCTCGGCATCTTATCTGTGTAAAACTCCATCTCCATACTATCCGTAATATTAAGGTTGATCTGCTGGAGATTGCATATATTTATAAAGCTGAAACTACTTCAGGTGTTGGGTCAAACCCCCAGGTTCTGCCATTGAGGATTACTCAACCATAGCCCCGCTAAAGGAGGCTATGAAGATCCCTTGGGACCCCCCTAAGTTGGTTACTACTCTGAGCACAGCACCTGCGGTGAGCTCAAACCTGATCTTCATCCGCCCAGCCAACCTGAGGTTCTCAATCCAGTAAGTCAGAGTATATCATCTCCAATTTCACAGCGCTCCCTTCCCTCACTTTGTCACCAAGATCATATTATGTCAGCCAATGAGCCTCTAAAAGTGGCCCCAAAGCCTGCTCATAAGTGCAAACCCCTCTATTAGGTGACACTTGCCTCTGTTAATAAAGGGTTAATTGACCAGGTCACAAAAGCTAAACTGCCTGTTTCCATAATGCACACAGCCGCTGATCAACCCAAAGCTGACGTAGTTAAAGCTTTCACCACCCAGATGATATCTCCCTTGAACTCTTCTCTAGCCAACTCTGTCTGAAACCTGCAGCCATAGGGAAGTCCAAACCGACTCTTTAAAGGTCTAAAATAGATCCGTGACAAATACAGAGCCTCCTCCAAAAATGAGTAGGGTTGAGAGAGGCCCCATGGCCTCTCCTGTGATGAGGATTGACCTGAACCTACTCCCAACCCTAGGGAGCTTCCAAGGTGCATCATAAACATATTTAATGAATCTGAAGGGGGTTGTGAAGATGCCAGTCACTATGTTTTAGGAGCCCTAGGTGAAGTGGCGGTACCTGATAGGTTGAATCCAGAAAGAATGTATATGGCTAAGATACCCCACAAAACATACCTCTATCTTATGCTGAGAGGGCTGGAGGTTATTGATACCTCCAGTGACGCTGACCAGCTTATTGCCACAATGATCCAATCCACTCAGAGTGTTCATACACTGCATTCTATCAGAGATATATACCCTGAAACTGCCAAACGACTTGCTTCTATTCTCTGGCTGAAGGAGGTCCTCGATCTTCACCTACTTGGGAGGAACTTTAATCAAAGTGGAGGTTGTTGTCAACGGAATATGAGTCATTGCTATCCTTTACATTGGACCCCTCGTGAACGTTATATCATCAAAGCTTATGAACAAATATAAGCTGGCCCCTGAACTCAACTATACTCAAGAGTTTGGCACTTCTGGTCCGTCCAACACTTGCACTATTGGGGCTTACTCATCTTTACCCATCCGATTTGGGAGACTCCTCTTCAGCCCCCACAGTGGCCTTATCCAACAATACCTATGACATGCTCATTGGTGCTTGCTTTATACTTGAGTATGACGTTATTAACCTGAAGCAGGGCTATCTCTCCCTGCTTAACTACGAAGTTCCCCTAATTCTGGACCACAATGAGATTAATAAAAAGCAATACGCTTGTAAGGTTTAGTATCCTTTCTCCGCCTTATACCTATGCTACACAACAGCAGGACAGAATACCAAGATGCTGCCTGAATCAGTGAGCTCCCTCGAGGGAATTCCGTTTTATACAGAAGAGGTGTTGATTAAAGTGGGTAAAAAAAGGGTGATTGAAACTAAGATTACACTGCAAATCCCCACACAACTTCCTGTTGCACATATTAGCATTAATGGAATCAGTCACTTAGTACTCAAGTATTGCCAGACATCCTAGACCCAGCCTACTAACGACCTATCAATACTATACTGGGGAATCTTAACATTAAGGACATGGTCATAAAGAAACACCAGGAGATTGGGAAAGGTCTGCTGATCCCAGTTAAGGAGATCAACCGGGTCCACTGCATCAGGTCTATGTCATATATGGGCCTACCTGCTGACAAATCGTTACATACATTGCCCAATGTTCATATCTCCGATGAACTATCCTCTGCAGAACTGTAAAAAGTCCAAGCCCTACTATAGGATACAGAGACATATCTTATTAATCTGAGACCGACTATGGTCATATGAAAGGTTGGAGTTATACTATTGATGTTAGGGTGTTTATCCCATCAGATCCAAACCTTATTGTAAATCAAAAGTTGATGAGCAACAGATGAGGATGGAGATCAAACAGGTACTAGGCGCTGGGCTACTGGTACTTTCACAAAGCCCCTGGTGTCTCTTTCCTCCTTATAGAAAAGAAAAATAGCGGTCATCAGGTTGTGATGGACTACCACAGGCTAAACAACCTCACAAAGAAAGATAGCTATCCTATCCATCGCATTAATGACGCCCTAGCACAGATCTTTGGATCTAAGTTCTTCTTGGCTATGGACTTAGCCAGAGGTTAAAGGCAGATGGACATCTCTCCCCAAATTCTGGGGAAATGCGCTCTGATATGCAACGAAGGCATATTTAGCCAAACCAACTACCTCAGGGGTTGTCCAACGCTCCTGCATCTTTCCAGCGAGCCATGGATAACACCTTGCAGGGTTTCAAGTTAAATTACGTCATTGTCTATATTGATGACATCAATGTGTTTTTTAAGACCTTTAATGACCATCTTGCTCACCTGAAAGAAGTCTTTTAACGCTTGCCTCAGTTCAGCATTAAGTTAAAGCCATCTAAGTGCACTTTTTACCAGAAAAGTTAGATTTTCTTGGAGATGCCATCTCCCAGGACGGTATTCAACCCCTCTAAGACAAGGTTGAGGCTATATCCAAAATGCCTGCTCCCAAAACCTTTTGCAATATCCAGGTATTCTTGGGTATGATAAGGTATTGCCACCAATTTATCCCAAGTTCTCCCAGATGAATGAGCGTCTTGTATGTCTATTGGCTAAGAACATCTCTTTTCATCAGGGAGTGGAACAAAAGGCCGCATTTGAGACGCTAAAGCAGTTGGTTCAAAAGCGCCCTATCCTGCGCCACCTTGATTACAGTAAACCTTTCCTTCTGTTCACCAATGCCTCTGATTACGCTGTTGGAGCCATTCTGGCGCTATTGGATGATAATGGCGTGAATCATCCTATCTTCTATTTCAGCAAAACGTTATTCAAGGCTAATGCAATTAAGCATTTCCAATAAAGAGTGCCTTGCAGTCCTGTTGGCTGTAAAATATTACCGTCCTTTTTTATATGGAACTTCCTTCACTGTGGTCACTGACCACGCCTCTCTGAAGTGGTTGAGAATATGAAGGATCTCACTGGGCGGTTGGCCCGCTGGACCTTAAAGCTCCAACACTACAATATGAAGATTGAGCAACAAGCGGGAACCCGCCATATGAAAGTTGATGGTTTGACTCAGCGCCTATCCTTCACCTGGATAATAGTGAAGCTGAGAGTCTTCACGACCTCCTCATGACCCCTGACGCCTGGGAAGACGAGGTTGAACCCATCCAGAAAAAGTTATCCTGACACTCCCATAACACTAAGGTAGAAAATGGGAAGTTTTATAAGAAAGTAGGATGAATTGATTGCCTTATCTCCAACCTTCCAATCAAGTCTCCGTGATCATGGAGGTCCATTTTATTCTGGGGCACAGTGAAGTGCTCAAAACTTATGAGTAGGTGAAACATAGGTACTGCTGGGAGGGAATCATGGAGTCTATCATCAAAGTTCTGGATGCCTGCCTAATCTGTAAGAATCAATTCAGCTACAGCCCAAATATCAATACCAACCCACCACGCCTCAACAACCGTTTCATACAATAAGTTTGGACGTGATAGGTCCGCTACCTCATACTACCAACGGAAATCGCTTATCCTGGTAGGTATTGACCATGTAACCAAATAGGTTGAAGTAGTTGTTCTTCCTGCCCAGACCGTCAAAGCTACTGCCACCTTCCTCCATCAACATATTTTAATCCAGCATGTTTTCCCCAGGTCCTTCTTTGTGACAATGGGAAGAATTTAATCTTGTGGGTGGTAAAGCTTTTAGCTACTTCCATGGAGACGCAGCAACTTTTCTCAGCCCCCTACAATCCCTCCACAAATGGCAATGTGGAAAGAGCAAATAGAACCCTGGTTTCCATATTATGAAAAATGGACAGCTCAGATTCCCTACACTGAGATCAACTTTTACCTAGTGCCCTTTTGGCCTACCATATCAGCTACCATCAAATCCTTAAAATGTCTCCCTTCTGCATATTATATGGTTGGGAACCAGGAGCATTAGCCTTGATAGCAAAAGACGTCTTCTCTGGTAGGAAAGATGATCCTGAAAAAGCCCTGAAAATTGTCACAACGCATCATCCAGATACAGTCTGATGCAATGATTAACCTAGCTAAAACAGTCACAAAGAAGGGTTAGCCAAAAATGAGCATAGGAAGCCCCTCCCTTTCTTTCAAGTGTCAGACTTGGCGTTGTATTACCACAATCATATTACTCCCAGAAGCGATAAGCTCAGGTCTATTTTGGAAGGCCCTTTTTAGTCACTTATAAGCGAGATGAGTACTACATTAAGTCCCTTGCTACCAGAGTTACTGTAAACTTAGTCCATGGCCAGTTCTTGCGCCCTTATTCTCCCCCTAACACTCTTGAAGGGGGTAATGTCAGACAATTACAAGTCTAATATTGTGAGAAGAGTGTTTTAGGTGATAATAATGATAATATTAGCCAATGAACCCTGACTGATTTTCTGTGGAACCCCTTGAATTGGGGTAACACATTTGTAAATGCTTCTCAGCCAAATAGCATGAGTTTGGGTAGTCAAATTGCACTGAATATGCGTTGATATCAGGGGATTCTATTGGAGGCTCCTCCCCAGACCACTTCTAATTTACTTTAAACGCCTCAGCAGACCACCCTATTTTATAGGCTTGGAGGGGGTCCCACAAGTTGTAACTATTTTCCTCCATGGTAATTGCTCAAATATATCAAAACTTTGCCTCATGGACTTGTCTTACCTACTTTTGACCCTCCATCGGCCATTCCATTAAAGTGAGTTGAAACTCAAGAGCTCCAATAGGTCAAACACCCATATTACCTAAATATGCATGAAGCTAATAATGAATTTACGCCTATCTCGCTTCAGTCATCAAGATATTTTAGATACTAAGCAACAAAATTGATATATGGTTTGCTTCTTAATCCCCTCACCACATTTTAATAAATCACTTATAAAAACACCCATTTATTATAATTACATTTTTATTGTACTAATGTTTGTAGTGTAACTAAGTCCTATTTAAATTATTTATTCCAGCATTAGATAGTTTAAACTTCTCCTGCAAACATTGTTGAAATTCAGGGTGCAAAGCACCAGCAAGCATCCAAATCCCCTGAACTCTAACATATATCAATATAAGATAATAAACACAAAAACTATTCTAACATATATACTTTATACAATTTCTATCATGTAAGTATGTAGTTTCCAATTTATTACTTTTTTGTCATAAATTTATCTATAATAGTGATTATAATTAACACTAGAGAGTCCACACAAAGAAAATATCTCCATATGGTATTTGTTGAGTTAATTTTATTGTAATCATATATATATATATATACATCTATTATACTTTTGTACTTCATCTGTTGTAACTAAAATTATATTTGTCACATATCAATTAATTGAAGCTAAATTAACTAATCTTTTACAATATATATCCCTTTTATTAATTAAAGTCTGTTGAATGAGAAGATATAGTGGAAAGGATGATGTAACAAATATGTAGCTAATTTTAAAATTATCTATTAGGTCTATAACATAGCGCAATTATCTAACTTATCTCTTTCCCTTTTTTATATTTTATAGTTTTAATACCATATTAACTTTAAAGTTAAACTGTACCCTACTATAAACTAAAAATTATCAGCAATATTATAACTAATCTGATTGGCTCTCTTATACTCGATTTTTTCACACCCTTGGTTGACCTTTCTATAAGTGAAAATAGTAATGATATAAATTCTGTAGGAATTGTGTTCATATAAAAACCTTGTTTTTATTATCAACAGAGCTATGCCAAAGTTTCATATAGTTTCCTTATTTATTACAAGTACTTGGGCCTAAAATTAGGAGGCTGTTACTAAATATCTGAGTATCAGGTTGGTTTTCAGCTTCATGGTAAAATAAACCAAGTTCAGATATTAATCTATATTTATGTTACCTTCATAGTAAACTTACTACCATGTACCTGCATGGCGGGAACATCCCCCACTACAGTGATGGTAGTATCTAATATCATCTTTGCCATAAATGAAGTTGGAAGTTTTATTTTATTTATTGACATAGCTCAAGATTATTTTACTTTTCTCAAGGCTGATAAATTAAATACAAACTATTTATTTAAAATAGAGATAAGCTTTCTAAGTAAAAGATACAGTTAAAATAGATTTTTAACTAATTATGCTCATAAGAGAGTTATGTGCATCAGAAAAGTGCCCAAAAAGAGGTTTTTTTAGTTAAAATTTATGCTTAGTCTTCCAGATTATTAGCTAGTTAATCCATAACATTTTGAAAGTGAAAAGGTTCTACTTGTTAACTTAGAAGGGCATCACATTTTTTTCTACAAAGTATGTTACCAAAGTACCTACAGTCTATAGCTTGGTGCGCGTCCAATGAGCTATAATGATATTGTATCAAATTAAAAATTTTAAACTAGTTTTATCAAAAAAAACAATAGATGTTTGTAGCATTCATTTTAAGCGTGTTTGAATTGTCTCTATAATGATTTAAGGCGACCCTGGATACTATTTCTGTGGTAAGGGACATTGAGCCTGGGGTAAATATTTCACTTAAACTCAAAATGTTGAAAATAATGACAAGTTGTTGTATATCAACTTAAAAATAAAGCCATAATCTTTTTTCTTAAAGTATAGCCCAAGTCTTTCCTGTTTCATGTTATGAGAAATCCTATTCTATTGGGCAGCATTAAGTAAGTCTTCACATAATCTTAAGGAATTTTTTGAAAGTTACCACTATTAATTGAGACATACTTTCATTACCTATACTGACATTGCAGTCTTAGATAAGTAAAGCTAGGCTAAAAAAGTATAGCGTGTTCAAGTTTTTGCATTGATAGATATAGTGGCGAGCACCAGGTACTTTAATATTAAGCCTGTTAGATATATATACTCTTGTTATAAAAAAGGGAGGCGTTACAATGTTTAATATCACCATGTCCATCTTTTGCTTTGAAAATCTAAGAATTTACTTTGCTTGAGACAGTTACAAATTTACAAAAAAATACATACTATGGATAATATGATTATCTAAAGTATTTAATGATAGAATGGTAAAAGATATTTCTATTGAGATTTATATGATTAGTTAGAGTTAAAATATACAAAAAGGTAATTAAACTGATGGTGTAGGAGTTACATAATTATACCTCCCAAAATCAACATTTTCACTTATATTTAATATAAATACGCTTCTTCTTGATTCACTTGGGGAAATTTACTAATTAGTGTGTTTTCATTATGGTACAGAACTTACCCAGATAAACTTTATCTTAACTTAAAAAACTAAAAGAGTGTGCTTGTACAAAGTTTGTCCATTTGGGCTAAATTATGGGATAAAGAATCTTTAGATTTTTATTTCATAATAATGTTATCCTAAAAATTGTTATTTCAATAACATTAAAATAGCTCAGTAATAATGTTCATAAACTAATGCAGAACCTTGACATTGTGTAGGTATATGCAACTTTTAAGGTCAGAAACCAGAATATATTATTTCTTATTGAGGGTAATCAGCAATGTTTTTAGGAAAAAAGAATTTTCTAAGATGATTATAATGGATACTTTTTTCAAAGTTCAGTAAAAATTAAGATAAAAATTTACAGCGCTAAATACCATTTGGGAACTATAATATAAATTCATGCCTTTTGGCGTTTTGGCATGCTTGAGTTTTTCCAATGAAGTATATAGTATATTCTAGTGATCTCTAAAGTTCCTTGTGTTTTATATAGTTATGACATCTTAGCTTAATATTAATATGAAAGACAAGGTCTTTATTTGATAGCTTTAAAATTAAGCACTGAAAAGAAAGTTTAAACTATAAAAGTAATAGAGGTGGGTTGACCTTGGGACAAATGTACCACACCAAGATTTTTTTATGGCCAGTACAGGTTTTATACAAGTGTTTAAAAAAAACCTACATTAGAGTGGAAGCAGGAATCACCTTGCCAGGCTAACCACCTTATTAAGTTTAGATTATAAGCCATTTTTTCACTTCTATAATGAGCTAGTTTATTTTCTAATTAGTGTTGTGCTCTTACAAAAAATTTGCTATGTCTTACTAGATATAATCCTGGTTTAAATACTTGCAAACCTAAAAGATACTGAATCATACAGTTTTTAGAAAATTTAATTTTTAATGAATTTCTTGGGATTTCTGTACTGCAGTGGCTCCTCTTTATGCACTCACTGATAATATCCCATTCTATAGTATTAAAACAATATGACTTTAAAACAATTATGTATTTTTAGTCTATCACAGAAAATCATCCTTGCCCAAATCAATTTTTGTGGTAAAATAAAAAATTATCATTTGTAATGGTAGTGGTCTTACTTCAGGAAGGGCTTTGATGAATTATATAATACAGTGAGGTTTTTGCAATAAAGATGCTTTCATATGAGACTAAATACTAGTCTACATCAAGAAACTACTAAGGTATTATCTCCTTTAAAGGAATGGCATCATTATCTTCTGCATTTAAAGCACCTAGGTAGATAGTAATGATCATAATGCAATGGATTTTTATAAAAGTGCCTGGAAAATGAAACAAGACAGGTTAGATGGCAGTGAAATCATAAAAAAATCAAATTTAAATTTGTATATAAATAAATACTTAAAAAGTATAGATATTCAAGTTGATTCAGGACACATATCAAGAACGAAAGAGCAAGAAAAATTTATTAAGACTTATGATAAACTCTTACATGTTTACAAAATAATGATGAATCCTTAAAAAAGTTTCTCATAAGATCTATATTATTTGAGTCATGCTGTACTCTTTTAAATTATCTAATCATAGGTATTATCTTATCAAAAATAGTTTGCTTTACATGAAAGAAAAACATGGCTGCCCAATGATTTTTGCAGATGGATGTAGTCAAACCCTGTTATAAAGATTGCTATCATGCCACCATGGTTTTTGAAAGACAAGTGATTTAATGAAGCACAACTATACAATGATTTATTGAGGGTATTGTTATAAGGATTTTATTAATATTACTATTCTGTGCAAAGTATATACCATATGGAAGTAGCTCTCAAGGTATTTTAGTAATTTTTATTCCCTGTTTTTTATTAAACATGTAATGAAGAGCTTAAATCCAAAGTCAAAAGGGATTAACGCTATTATATTAATTGTGAAAGGCCTTACTAGATACACTGAGTTCATTTTAATGCACATAAGAATTACAAAAAAGTAGCCTCAGTAAATCTTTGAAACTTTAACATCAAGTTCTTCCTGATGAGATACTTTCAGATAGGTTTAAAGTTTATACTCAATTCTAAGCTATCCTTAAGAAAATTGAGGATCAAGCCAAGAAGGGCCTTGGTTGTTACACTCAATAAGATGGATTATCTTGAAGAATCTTATTCTGAGCAGTATCCAATAAGCTATGTACCATTTATCATGGAAAACTAGTTATATATTGGCTTAAAATTATCTCAGTTGGTATATATAACCATCACTGCTCTTCTAAAAGGTCATTTATCTATACAAAAAATGACTTCCATCCTACAGAAGTGTATGAGGTAACTATAAGAGAAATGTGTGTTTTTGCACATGAAGAGATTTAAGTGCTTATCAAAATGAATTTACTTAATGGTATGAAGGCTCAAATTTATAATGCTGATGCACAACGCTTAAATGACCCTAACATGTTTCTGGTAATCTAGTTGTAACAAGTACAGTTCACTGTATAAAGCCAGTGAAAGCCAAACATTTGGTACATTACATTTGAGTCCATGTCGTGTTGTGCGTGACATTACAAAAGTGGAATTTGAGATGAAGATCCTGAAGGCTTAAAAGTACATACAATTTATATATTTCTTATTTAAAAATTTTGGGTGATACTCCAAAGTCTCCATATCCCATTTCATATGACAATCTAGAAGAAAATTATATGAAGTTAATTAAGCTTGATATAAAAGTAATTCGAGTACAAATATACTTTAAAGTAAAGCAGATATATTGTACTTTTAGATGAAGCAAATTGACAAATTGATGAAGACTTTACTTATTGTTCCCAAGTGTGGGACAATTATATTTATAAAAAAGGACTGTTGTTACTAGGGGTGATTCAACGAATAAAGAAAGTAAATGCTACACATAATCCATTAACATAGATGATTTATTAAATATAGGTCTTTAGTTAATATGATATCTCGAAAAAATTGAGCAAATTTTAATGAGACAAATAATAAAAACTATATAGCTAAGCTGAGCAAATAAGTTATTAGCCTTATAGTATTTACACTTGAACTTAAAAAATTATTTCCCACCCAAGTTCTGTAACTAGTATTAATTTATTTGAGGTGGGCCAGCCTGAGAATGATACCACACCAATTAAGGGTAAGTAAAGGAATGGGAAAGGAGGGTAAAATCTGGAAAACCTCTGTGCGTGGTGTATGATAGTTCAGGAACTCCATGGACACCTTTGCTATTTGCTATCTCAGTTCAGGGCATTGGTGCGCAATGCCAACAAAGTCATAATTGTCCCCTACCCAAAGTTCCTGTACCAGAATCAAACACGGGGAGGCAGTGGTAGAGGACCTGATGTAATATCAGCAGAATCGTTTAAGATATGCCATAGGGGTCTTTTTACACAGGGTTGCCCACTGAGCAATTGGAATGTTGATATGAAGATCGTTGGCCCCTCAGAGCACACTTAAAATAATAAAACTAACAAAAGGGAGTAATATCCCAGTAAAAAACTATTTTTATTGTATATAATCTAGTGGATCTTTACTAGTCCGCTTACTCTTTCTATCAAAAAAAACATACCTTCTCTTAATCACCCATCTCACTTATATACAGAAGTTCTGGATGATACCAGTCTCATAGCTTGGAATATTTTATCCCGATGATTCTCCTCAATTTCAGCTTGTTATTTTTTTAGCTCTCTATCACCCTAATTGTAGGCAATTTAATTTGTATTCGTTAAGTGTCAATATCGCCTTATCACCTTATTTTGGAGACAATCCAATATAGCTCATTATATCCCAATATCTCCTCATCTCAAGGCACTCAAATGATTGAACCCAATGTCATGTTAAGCAGATTCTATCCAAACCGCCCTAGCAATTCCCAGCTTATTGTCCAGTCATATCAGAATCATGACATTACACCCTCCTTGACTGGACAATATGGCTTATATTTCTTAAATGGTTAGAGAAACTTCACATGCACTTGGTTAATGATCTAACCACTTGCAGGGTCCTTGATAGTATAAGTGTCAACCCCAGTTTTTTCTATAATTTTGAACGGACCAATCCAGATGTTGGCCAGCTTGTGTTTCTGACAAAACCCATGATAGTCTTGAAACAAAACCATATCTCCACCTTGGAATTAAGAGAGGCCGCTATGCTGTACTTTATCAGCTTCCTGGGCCTTAATCTTCTTTGCTAAACTGCATGAGTAGGCTTCAGTTTGCAGCTTGATCAGCATGTCCACTAATTAGTTAAATACCAATGAGGATCCATTCTGCCGGTATCTCCTACTGCAAAAATAGAGCAGTGCTTGAAGTACAGGGTGCCACCCATATAATAGTTGGAAAGGACTTTTCCCCGTGGCAGTATGGTAGCTAATGTTGTAAGTGAAGACAGCAGTGGAAAGGAGAGAAGTCCAATCAGAAGGTCGATCCATCACCAATTTCTGGAGTATGTTTGCCAAGGTACCATTAACTTGCTCAATCATTCCATTAGATTAAGGGTGATAGGGGGTTGTCAGAACCCCGCAGGTTCCCATTAATTCATTAAGCTTAGGTAGGATGTGTGAAGTGAAGTTCATTCCATTGTCAGTAAGGATGAACTGGGGACAATCGTGTCATTGAATTATACACTCCATAACAAACTTGACTACTGTAAGCGCCCCCAAATCGCATATTGGTCGCACCTCAACCCACCTGGTCAAATGGTCAATTGCTACCATAAATTTGGACCAGTTTGCCCCTGTTGACAAGGACCCAAAACATCAATCAAAATGGTGTTTTAGCAAAGTGCGGCTTCACTAACTGGTATGAAGTCTTTTGGAAAAATGGCTTTTTCCACTTGGCACTGATGGCAGCAGGAAATTGTCTCAAGCACGTCAAAATTCATGCTTTCCCAATAGAACCTTAGTCACAGTAATTCCATAATCTTACATATTCCACCATGTCCAACCACTTAGTGTGCACTCATAATATTAGTTGGGTGGGCAGAAGGTCTTGGGATATTCATGGTAGTGTCCCCTATCCGCTTATACAATTCCCCATTTTTCTGGAATGTGTTGTCCCTTATTCCATCCAATACCTTGATGACTGGTGGTGGTTCATCATCTTACTTGCCACTAAGCATCTTATCAAACATGATATTGCTCAGATCCACTGTAACTGCAATTGTGGGTAATCTCAATAAACAAGTGGCATTCTGGTGTTTTTCTCCAGGTCAATGAAGAATTTCGAAATTATATGTCTGCAATTTAAAAGCCCATTGGGCAAGACTCCCTTTTGGTTCTTTAAGATTTTGTAACCAGCATAGCGAGGCATGATCCATCACATCTTTGAATTTCACCCCATGCAAATACACCTGAAATTGCTTATAGGTTTAGATCACCGCTAAGCACTTCCACTCAGTCACAGTATAATTGCGCTCATGGCTGTTCAAACTACGACTTCAATATGCTATGGGGTGCTCTTCTCCTTCCTCATCTTTTCAGGATAGGACTGCCCCACAGCGGAAAGGGACACATCTGTCTGAATGATGAACTCTTTTTCAAAATTGGGATAGCATGACACCGGCGCACTGATCAGCGTCGTTCAAAGCATATTAAAAGTGCGTTGCTGATGTTCCATCCATTCAAAAATGGTGTCCTTTCTTAATAACTCAAATAGAGGGCCCCCAATACAGCTGAAGTTAGGGATGAAGCACTGGTCATAGCCAACCAACCCAAGAACACCGGTATATACCGCTTGCTGTTGGGAGGAGTCATTTTTTAATAGCTTTCACCTTAGCTGGTTGAGGTCTCAGCCCCATGGCATCAACCACAAACCCTAGGTACTCCATCCGGTCTTTAAAGAAATGGCATTTCTGAGGTTTGATCTTGATGTTGGCCTCAGCGAGCTGGTGGAATACTGCTTCTAAATGATCAAGGTGTTCAGAGAAGGTTTGGGTGAAAACATTAATGTTGTCAAGGTATACAAGGATGCATGACAGTTTTAGGTCCCCAAGAATAGTGTCCATCGCCTGTTGAAATGTAGCTGGGGCACTACACAGCCCTTGCGGCATCCAGGTTGGTTAAAAAAGACCTTTGGATGTGATTATGGCGCATTTATCCTGTTCCACCGCTGGCAACTCGAATTTCCAGTATCCTGAAATCAGGTCCATTGCTGAAAAAAAACGAGCTCCCCTAGCCAATCCAAATCATTTTCAATCTGCGGTAAGGGATATAAATCTTTTTTGGTGATGCTGTTGAGCTTTTGGTAGTCAATTACTACACAGTTAGTTCCGTCCTTCTTTTACAATAATAATGGGAGAAGCCCATGGACTCTTCAATGGTTTAAGCATCCCTTGCTCTAATAGCTTGTCCATCTCCTCAGTTACTACTTCTTCTGCCATCCTTAAACGGCATATTGCCTTGACTGGATGAGAGGATGATCTCCAGTGTCCAGCTTATGAACTAACCCCCGCGCGCATCCTAAATCATGGCTGTCAACAGCAAAATATCTCTTTATATTTTTGAAATAAAGCGATTTCCTGATCCTTCTGTGGTTCTGACAACCCCATTAATACATCACATGACACAACTGCCATTACACTAAACTGTGGTTCAAAAGGCAGACCAAATTCCTTCAGCGGCTCAAACTCATAAACCAGAAGAACCTCCTCAACGGGAATTAAGTGCAAATATGTCACTATCTGGTGGCGGCGGATTTGCAGTGGTACCGTTTGTAGATTTGCAAGTAAAAAATTGATCTCCCCCTGCCCTGGTAATATAATTCCTGGGGCCACATGGGGCTTAAACCACAATTGCTGATATGTCCAAATAACCTCCCCATAGAGTCCGCCTGGAACTTCTATCACCAAGTCAGTGCTTACTATAACTTGATGCCCAGATGGAATAGATATAGGTCCAGCAGCTCTGGGCGGCAGCCCTTGATATTCATAAATATGTTGAGAAAGGGCCCAGGTTTTGCCCTTTAAACAATGGTAGCGCACTGGGATTACTCCATCGCTATAAGCTAGATTGATATTCCCCATATGCACCAGATCATTTGGCACTCCGCTAGAGGTGAAGTGAATTGGGATTTGCTGACCCAATATTTCAAAAGTCTTATCCGTCATATCAATTACAGCCCCATAGTGTCGCAAGAAGGTAGTTCCAATTAGCAGATCATAATTGCTATTCAGTAACACTATAGCTGGGGCTATCATGACAATAAAACCAAACTGCAACAGAAGCGTACTGTATGCTCCCTCAGAGATCATGTTATCCACTCCAGAAGTTCCATATACCACCTAGTGATCCAAATCCAGTTTTAATGACAACTTGGCCACCAACTTTGTGGAGACTATATTTATGGGGCACCAGTATCTATGATGGCACGGACTCAGGTTTTAGCTACAAACCAGGTCACAGTAAGTACATTTGGAGTAAGACGCATCTTGAATGTTTATCACATGAAAATTTTAAGGAGTCCCTGTTTCCAAGGAAAAATGAAATCCCTTCACCAATTCTGGGGTATTGTTTGATAATAGTGTTGACTGGAAGAGCAATGCTTACCACTTGCAAGAAAGGTGCATCGGAGGAGGGGCCTAACTTTTCAGGGGAAACTTGGTCAAACATCTGACAAGCATATGGCTTGACCTGCATATGAGACCCCTCTCCCAACATAGCCGCAGACTGCACTCACATCAAAATATTCACCCTCCCCCTCTGGCTGCTAATTTAATACTGACTTATTGTGCAAGGGAGCTTCCGCAGAATATTCTAAGATGGGTTTTGGTGGACGTTTGTGTTTGATATAGCGGAGGTAGAGAGTCCCATCTCTACTCCACTCTGACTTCTTCCCTGGAAATACTGTTCTGACTGTACGCAAGAGACCTGTTAATTGGGGCACCATTATGCCAAGTGCCCCTGTTGAATGCATTTGAAACAGCTGACCCCATAGGGCCCACATCCCCAATTAATGCAAAACAAGCCATGTCAAGAGTTGGGCTGGAAGTGATAGGTGGAAACATGGTTAGGGCGATAGCTAGGCTGGTGACAATAATCGGGTATGGGGAGGACGTTTAACTGCAATGGGTAACTTGGTAAAATTGATCTACCAGACAAAGCTATCCAAGTAAGATGATTTGGCGGAGGTAGTGGAAGGATTTCGCTCTGTATTAGGTGGAGGAAAGTTGGCTGATATGCATGACAAAAACTGAACAATTTTAAGCAAAGGTACATCTTCATCCAACATTGGGGTCATAACATTATATATCTCATGGTATGATTTTCACAGCAGAAGTCATCGCGATACATATGTCAGATTTGGTTAGAATTCTGGCCCCAATTAACACGTGCACCTCTGCTGTAAATCGCTCATAAAATGCGGTGAGGGTCTCATTCTGCTAAAACCTGATGGTCAAAAACTCAGCCTTCCGCTGTGACATCTTTGCAGTTCTTCTGGACAGCCACAGCACCATCTCTTTGACTTCTTGGTATGTAATGGAACTTCCTGAAAGATAGAGATGACTTGATAAGCATTTCTGACATCCAAAGTAGAAATCAACAGTTTTGCTCTTTGTTGCTCTGAGACTCCTTCTGTCACAATTTTAAATCGCTTAAAGGACTCATAAATATTCCCTTTACAATCAAATGGAGGCAGTTTATCACTACAAATCCTCCTGGAGCAGCTCATGTTACTTTTTAATCACAGCGTTCAACACAAGTTTTAGCTCCCCATAGGCAACTGGCCCATCGTGTTGTGTAGGATTTTTATCAAGATAATAGGGATGCAAAATAGCCAGCAACTGAGTTTTTATCATTGTTAGAAAGTTGATATGACTATTTGATATGCTACCCATACCGGCGGATTGGAGGGGAATTGAGATAAGTCTTGAGATTTACAGAAAAGGGTATACAAATTATAATCAATCAAAATGATGACCATTCGGCAAATTAAGGGGAATCATGCTGAGATTTGATATGAATGAGAGCTTCTAGAAAAATGAAGATGAATAGAAGACTACCAAGCTGAGGATGCATCCTTCTTGGGAAACTGAGATATAAAGAGTTACATGGAGGATTGAGGAGGAGGTTTTTTTCTGGGTGATTAAGTGGTTGCAGATAAGTCTGCGATTTATATTAAAATGAAGGTCAAAATAAGGGGTGATAGCTCCATATATAATTTATTGAATTTTATTAGAAGGTCGGTGATCTTCATATTGTCCAATTTGGTTGCGCAGTGGCTAATACCTGTGTAAACTGACTTGGCAAAAACAAGCCTATACGTCGAGAATCAACAGTGGTGCTCACTACAGGGGGCCACTGGTCATCTGTAGTCTTACAATGATAGGATACGATGATGAGCCCTCATTTGTTCTGACATAATTTGATTGGATTCCATGCGCGGTATACTGAAGAAGCATGGGAGGCCCCTAACAATGAACTGGCATTATTTATTGTGACCAAACCAGGGGATGATGAAGTTATGATCAATCTGCAATTAGAAAATTGCCCTGAGCTGACAACTGACCAACAAGGATGCTCCACAAATGTGACTCCTCAGCAGTTGTGGAATATCATGGAGTGGCTGTTTCATGGATATTGCCTATATGAAGATGAGGCTGGGAAAAGCGCCCTGAGTTTATTCTATAACTAACGAGACCAAGAAAATTGATACACCCTGTACATGTCTTATTTAACATGACTACAATGGGGTTGGCTCATTGCCTTGGTACCCACAGAATAAAGGAATATCTAGTCGCTTATGTGCAACTATCAATTCGCCAGCTACTGTATGTGCTGGCTCGCCAGAATATAGAAATTGGAGATATATTAAGGTTCACTCAAGCACAGCAAAACTATACTTGCCTCCTGCTCAACCGCCTTGATTGTTTGTTTTTGGAGGTACAAGGGGCGCTGGTACAGGTGGACCATCGTGTTGGGGATGTCAGCCATGAATTAAACATCTTGGTACCACAATTAAATTTAGAATTACCTTTAGTAATAAGAGAACTGCTGGATCAGCATGGCCTATCAGTGGAGTGGATTCAGGTCATAACAATGTTGGGGAATAATACTGATCACTTTATGATGGAGATAGCTTAATGGGAAGAAGCTCTCGAAGCTATGATTGCTCAGCTTAAGGAAAAAATGACACCAATGGAAAGGCATTTGTTGGACCAAGTCAGCTCCTTATCAGCTGAATTAACTTAACTTTGTATCAAATGGAGTACCCAGCGAACGGCAGATAATGTGCTTATCCTTTGGTCAACGTCTCCTGAATATCTCCAGCTTATTTAGCAGGTTACACAACTGGAAGTTGTTAGTCAGGATTAGTGCTGACAAGCCTTCCCTCTTCCAATCAGTGAGACAAGAGAGTATGTGGACATGCAAGGACGCCTTGATACCCTTTGACAGGCCAACAAGGAATTGGTATGGGAACAAGCCTCCCTCCTTAACCAAATAAATGATGCCAATCACCAAGTGGATAACGCTAGCCAGCAATACACCCACCTGTAAAACACAATCAAAGATGTCCTCTCAAAATTACAAGCTTTGGAGCAGAAATTGAACATTGAGAAGAATTCCGCTGGTAGTTGCAACATCAGTATTAAATGCTGCAACAGGAATTCCAGGATGGATGGTGCAGATGCTATTTAGTTAAATCGAGCAGTTGATCAATGAACATTTTGTGGGGCATGCTGGAGCCAGGGAAAGTGGGGCAGTTAGTGGCAATTTGGGGGAAGAATGCTATGGATCAGCAAACGAATTTCAATTGCCATTATGATGGACCCCCCCCACGTGACACCACTTCTTCTGAGTCCTTTTTGATGGATTCTAGTCTGTCCGGCCAGCTGTATGATAACGCACAAAGGGGTGGTTCTTGTAGTTGCTCTGAAACCAGTTTGCCTGCTCCTTGATGTAGGAACCTGGAGCAAGGCAAAGTTGTTCAAATTGAAAAAATTATCTCCTTTCAGTCATTACTGGAATCTAAATGGTTACTTTAAGCGTTTTGAATTCGTTGTGGAAGGGGCTACTGATTGACAAAAAGCGAAACTGTTGCTGTCTGCTCTAGATGTGGAAAGCCCTGATCAAGTTACCTGCTATCTTCCAAATATCTTGGTATCCTACAAAGAAGTTAAAGCAATTGTTCTCTGGCTGTTTGGGGGCGCTAACAAGATGGCCCAATAGAAAACTGACTTTATGACTATACAGTTTCACTGAAACGAGACCCTGTTAGAATTCACTGAGCGTTTTTTGGCAGAAGCCCATGTCCTACTTGAAGCTAACATTTTATCTGCCGGGTATGTTGGTATAGTGATGATGGCGACTGTCAAACCACATCAGGAACTATATAATGCTATGTCTCACATGTTGGATGGAGATGACAGACTTATCAGAATTGTGAACACCTTATGTCGACTCTCTGCCATGATCAGTGCCCCCAACGTAGCCCAAAGAACCTCTGCTATCTTCACTCCAAACTCTTCAGGATATGGGCCGCATCAACTGGGTTATCAGCCGCTGGAACATATTCATCTCTCATATGAGTCAGGGGACCTCTTTCGGCCCATGTACGCTTTGCCAGTTTGTCCACGACCTTGGAACCATACCAGAAACTTCTGAACTGGTACTTCCACCACAAGCTATATATGTGAACCTTTTAGGCACTTGCTTCCAGTTCAGATGATGAGGGCATTATGCGGGTAATTGCCCTAACAAACCACAAGTGTATGCAATGCCAACTGAGTAAATTGAGCAGGGAAAAGCTTGATCAGAGTAGATTAGGGACGCCCTACCTTTGCTAAGTCCAATTCACTTGTCCCTAGCAATTCCCAAACGTCTTTTTGGGTAGAATTCAAACCTCAATTGGATGATTTGTTATACCAGCAGCTTTCATCAGATACCTCTGCTTCTACTTCCAAGAGTAAAAGTTTACCCCAGAGCCCCAAGTTCCACCAGGACGTGCAGAAGCCATATGCGTGGCAGATCCTGGAACAGACCGGCACCAGCAACACAGATCCCTCGATGAATGTCGCCTCTTTAGTAGGGGTTAATGTAGCCATTCTGGTAGAGAAAATTGCTAATGAGTATCCTCAGGTCAGCAAGGGCATTTCCTCCTTTTTGAGTAACACAAAGCCCTTGGACGTACATGTAATAAACAAAGATGGTTCTTCTTACTCAAAATGTACTTACTGCAACATTTTCGTTAAAAAAAACAAAAATCCGCGCTATCATAGACATGGGAGCCCCTATGAACATAGTCTACACCCGGGTGGTGGCTAAACTTCTGTTGAAACCAGATGTGGACCATCAAGTAGTATACAGGACCGCAGGAGCGCATAGCACTGTGTCTGAAGTAGCATATAGCACGTTGCCTTTACGATTTGGGTCAGTTCAGGCTTCCGCTCTGGCGGTGGTCTTGCCAAATAACAACTATGACATGCTAATCAGTACATCTTTTATGAGAAAATTTGGTGTTGTGATAGATATGGTGGTGGAAACTCTTACTATTTTAGGACAACAGATCCCCATATATTTTTCCTCTTGTGGAATCCCATTGGATCCAGTCTGCTTTAGTCATATCAATCTAGTGTACAGTGATGTAGTGATTCCTGTTCATTATTGATGACTGAGGCGGTGGACCAGGACCCTCCCCAACCAGATTTATGAGTACAAAGGGATCCCGCTATAGGCAGCAAGCATTTTGAGCCTACCATCTGGACACCAGTGCATAGTAGGGACTAACCTTGAAATAGATGTCCCTAAAGGGCTTTAAGTAGAAATTATGGCGCCTCACCAGCACTTGCGGCTTGAACCACATGTGGCTCCATGGTTACTGCTATCTGGGAATGGGGAGGTGAAAGTGCTGTTAGCAAACTTACAGGAGAAGACAATAATGATCCGGCGGCAACAAGTGGCGGCTTACCTACACATAGTTCCTATAGAGGAAGTTCGCCGTATTCATGATTTTGGCTCCTGGGAGGATCTTGGAATACCGGCAAGCTCCTCTTTCAGTGTATTAACCGTGGTTCCACAAGAAGCGCTTATGGGATTATTGGCGGAAGAGCAAGATAAGGCTGTGGCATTATTTGAAAAGTATTGGGATATTTTTGCACGTGACAATCACGATTTGGGGTGCGCTCAAGGGGTGGTACATTGGATAGATATGGGGGATCACCATCCCCTTTGATCGTGACCTATCAAATGTTCAAAAGTGGTGGAAGAGGTTGTCTCCATAAAGGTGGATAAACTTATCATGCAAGGGATGCTAGAGCCGTCAAACAGTCTGTGGGCATCACCTGTGCTCATTGTAAAGAAAAAGGATGGCTCAAATAAGGTGGTTATTGTTTATCATAAACTCAATAATGTAATGAAGAAGGATTCCTACCCTCTTCCGCAGATTGATGATGCATTAGACTGATTGGGTGGGGCGAATTATTTTTCCGCTGTGGACCTGATCTCAGGGTACTGACAGAAAAAATTGCCATCAGTGGAATGGGATAAATGTGTGATCATCACTTTGAGAGGGATGTTTCAGCTGACTCAGATGCCATAAGGGTTGTGTAACGCCCCAGCTACGTTTCAGCGTGCCATAAATACGATTTTAGGTTATTTAAAGCTGTCCTGAGTCTTAGTTTACCTTGATGATATCAATGTGTTCTCACGGACATTTACAGAGCACCTTGAAAATTTAGAACAAGTGTTTTGGCGCCTCGCTGCTGCTAGTATCAAAATTAAGCCTCAGAAGTGCCATTTCTTTAAAGAACAATTAGAATACCTCAGGTTCGTCATGGATTCAAATGGGCTTAAACTGCAACCAGCTAAAGTGGAAGCAATAAGCAAGATGACTTGCCCAGATAATAAGTGGTATATTTAGTTGTTTCTTGGGATGGTCAGGTATAACAACAGTTCATTTCCAATTTCAGTTGCATCAGGGCCCCGCTTTTTCGAGTTGCTAAAGAGAAACACTTCTTTTGATTGGATGGAATGATGCCAGAATGCTTTTGATGTGTTGTGAACCGCGTTAGCAAGTGCACCCATTTTTCAATATCCCAACTTTGACAAACCATTTATAGTACAAATGGATGCATCCCTCACCGCTATAGGGGCAGTGTTATCCCAGAAGGACGATGATGGTGTGGAGCATCCCGTCACATTTTGTAGTCAAAGCTTGAGCTGTCATGAACGAAACTACACCATAACTGAGCAGGAGTGTTTAGTAGTGATCTATGCTTACAAACAGTTTTGGGTATATTTTCATGGGGTAAGATTCCAAGTAGTGACAGATCACGCTTCTTTGCGCTGGCTACAGAATCTGCATGAACTGGACTGACATCTTGCACGTTGGGCTCTGAAGCTCCAAGCATATGATTTTGAGATTATACACCTCCATGAGCAAAACATCAAAACGCGGATTGTTTTTCTCGACTACCAACAGTTGCTATCATGGCAGATTTAGCTGACCTAATGTATGAGATGATGGTGGCAAACAAATACCAGGACGAGCCGCCACAGGTGATCAAGGTATTATATGGACTCAGGGAGGATACTCTTTTACATTGGGAAGAACTATATAATCGGATTGAAGACTCAATGCTGAGTTTCCCCTAAACCTTTGGCTAGACCCTTGATTATTATGAATGCCATCAGGCTGTAGGACTTGGAGGATTGCAGAAAACGTTGGAGTTTTTATGACCCCAATACTATTAGAGAGCATGCATTACGATGTATTAGAAATGGTTAGTTATTGCCATCAGTGTCAAGTGAAAAAAATTCCACAAGAAAACCACATACCAGCTAGTTAAACTTCTGTCTGCCTGGCACACCATTTCCATTGATGTAGTGGGACCTCTGCTGACTAGTGCCAATTGATCCAAGTATATAATCATTGCCATCGATCATTTGACCCAATGGGTGGAGGCCAGGGCTATTAGCGACTTGGGCGCAGTCATCACTGCCAAGTTTATTATGGAGTGTGTTATACAGCAACAAGGCTGTCCACAGTTCATTCTGACAGATAACAGAACCAGCTTCACTTTGCATATCCTGCCAAAGTTGAATGAGTTGATGGAAATCTTCGGAGTTTTAATCATCGCCTATCACATGGAATCAAATGGGATGGTGGAGCAGGTCAATGGAACCTAGTGAACATACTTCACAAATTGGTAAATGATCAACCCTCGGAATGGAGTGCCCTTCTACCTACCTCTATTTTCAAATATAATGTCAGTTGTTATTTGTCCACTGGTAAGGGCCTGTTTCAACTGCTGTATGGTCGACATCTGGCTCTGTCCGCCTTGCTTTATTCATGTGTAGAGGACACTGGTAGTGTGAATCCCCAGCAATACATGAAAACTCTTATGGATACATTGATCAAGCTACAAATGGAAGCCTACTCCACCAGTTTGACTAAGATAATTCACAATCAGGCAGCCGATCAGAAGAGATGGAGTGGACTCCTGCTATTCGCTATGGGGGATCATGTTTTATTCCATGACCAACACAGATTTGGGCGTAAAAACAAGCTCTAACATCAGGGCTGGTCCATTCAAGATAATTGAGAAGACTGGCATGGATGTCTACACTATCAAGAAGCCCTTGGGGGTCAGATTATCAATTGAGTTCATGTAAAGTTCCTCTGAGCATATAAACAGTAAGAGCATATTGTCCAGTCTAAGGGGGGTAATGTCAGGAAGTTGATATGACTGGAAGATATGCTACCCATACTGGTGGATTGGAGGGGGAATCAAGATGAGTCTTAAGATTTACAGAAAAGGGTATACAAATTATAATCCATCAAAATGATGACCATTTGGCAAATTGAGGGGAATTATGCTGAGATTCAATATGAATGAGAGCTTCTAGAAAGGGAAGATGAATAGAAGACTACCAAGCTGAGGATGCATCCTGCTTGGGAAACCAAGATATAAAGATTCTCACGGAGGATTAAGGAGGAGGTTTTTTTCCTGGGTGATTAAGTGGTTGCAGATAAGTCTGCGATTTATATTAAAATAAGGGTCAAAATAAGGGGCGATAGCTCCATATATAATTTATTGAGCTTTATTAGAAGGTTGGTGATCTTCATATTGTCTGATTTGGTTGTGCAGTGGCTAATACCTGTGCAAACTGACTTGGCAAAAACAAGCCTATACACTGAGAATCAACAATCATTTTATAGTTGATCAGTGGGCCCACTGTAGTGAGCACCACTGTTGTAAAATTGGCAGATCTCTAAAGTATGCTGTAAGGGTTTTTTGCACAGGGTCAACCCACTGAGCAATTGGAATGATAATATGAAGATCTTTGGCCCCTCGGCTACACTTAAAATAATAAATATAACAAAAAAAGGTAATATCCCTGAAATCACCTCTTTTGTTGTAAATAATCAAGTGATCTTCCCTAGTCCGCTTACTCTTTTTTCCAAAAACAACCTACCTTCTCTTAATCGCCCATCTTGCTTATATACAGCGGCTTCAGATGATACCACTCTCATAGCTTGGACTATTCTATTATGCTGATTCTCCTCAATTTCAGCTTGTTATTCTTTTAGCTTTCTTTATTGCCCTAATTGTAGGGACAAATTAATATTTGTCTAAATGTCAACATTGCCTTATCACCTTATTTTGGAGGTGATCCAATAAATAGCTCATTATATCCCAATATCGCCTCATCTCAAGGCACTTGTATAATCAAACCCAATGTCATGTTTGGTAGATTCTATCCAATCCGCCCTAGCGATTCCCAGCTTATTGTCCAGTCATATCAGAATCATGACTAGTCCCAATTCTACCACTGGGGTATCCTCCCCTCAAATTCTGTAACTATGTTACATAAAAACCCATATTGTCAAAAACATAATCTACCTAAATACTTTACTGTGTATGTTTATCATAATTTCTATGTTAGCATCCTATGAACTAAAAAAGCTTGTATATCTTCATTAGACCTGCTCTTATGACATAAAAGATTAAACTTTGTAAGACTTACAATCACGAATACCTTTGGTTAGCTTCTTAACAAATCTATGTTGAAAGTTTAAGCTCTCTATATTAATTAAAGCTCTTGGTTCCTCACAAAGGTTTCATTTACTGATACCTTTGTGGCAAGTCAGTTTACACTTTTTAAGCGTGATTTAGTATACTTTATAGTAGATTGTAATTGTCTAAGTAATTTATAGTACAGTATTATGTTAGATATAAAATCTTCTAAAAGTAACCATCATTAGTTGTGTTCTCAGCCTCATATGATTAATGATGACAGCAAGGAATAGGTTGGGTACTCAAAAATTAAATTGTTGGACAAGTAGGTTATATTATAACTTAATTTTCTTAACAGAGGGTTAGAAGTTCAAGCAATATTCAGTACAGCGGTTGGTTTAGTGATTTCTAAATACAGTTCTTCAGTCCTTGCATATTTGATAAGGTTTGGAAGATGCATTTTTAGGATTATACCTGGCTATATTTTTTGATCTACTTAAATAGGGAGAATAAGGATTTTAAATTATAACTGATAGTTTATATGGTGCTCTGATATGGAAATAGTTTGTACTGTTTAAAGTACTAAAGAGTGATCAGGAATATAGCACACAATAGCGCACTCCTTATAGGCAGTTGGATTTAGTCAATTTATAATTGGAATAATCTACATTTTGTGCTTCCTCACCAACCTGGTTGACAATTTCCACATAAATTAATGGGTACTGGGATTCTGGCTCACAATCCATAATAGGTGGCACTGGGTTGGCGTCTTGTTGAGAAATTACTGACCTGATCCTCATATGTCCGTATATCCACAATATTGATAGAGTGGAGAACTCACTTAATTACATTTGTCATTCTTTATACATTAAAAAATTTGTTACTTGATGCGATATTAAGATTGTTTTTGTGACACCCTTGTAATTGATACAAGTTGCTCAATAATTTGTGATTTGGAAATAATAATTCTAAACCATGTATAAAATAGGTCTAACAGCACATTACAGATTGAAAAAATTAGGTGGCAATTTGGGGTACTTATCTAAAGGTATTATCAGATCTGAAACAAACTTTTGAGGCTTCATCCATGCCAAGGTAAATCTTGAAAAATGTAAAGTACTGATATTTCTTTATTAAACTATTTACAATATCATTTGAAAAGTTGTAACATCTTTATCTTAGACATAATCACAATTAACCTTACTATTTAACAGCTAAATCACTAAATCCATAAAATTGTTATTAGATTAATGTATATATGTATGTCTTATTACATATTAAGTAATTTATAGTAATAAGTTAGTCACTTTAGATCTGACAATCAAAACTTATAATGTAACTTTTTTAGATTTAAGGACTTGTGGTATTATAGTAAAAATTCCATATATAGTATATTTTTAACAACTAATAAATTTTTAAACCTTTTAATCTCTAGTATAAATATATATTCTTAGTAATAAGTAAGGTTTTATGAAGCCAATTTTTATAATAAAAAATTAGAAAATAGTAAAAGAAATATAGATAATATTTTCTAAGGTAGACTATAATATCACTTATATAAAAGGGTGGTGTTATAGTCAGTAACACGTTTAGTTACCACTCTGGAGGTGCAGGTTTAGATCCTGCCCTCCAAACATGATGGAGTGTTTTCCTGAATTTATAATGGTGGAGAGCTAAGATGTTAACAATTTCCTTACTTTTTAAAAACAAATCAAAATTTATATAATATTAATTAGAAATTTTTATTGACCAAATTCCTACTTTAATGGGTTTTGAATCTTTTTTGGCTTTTTAATCATGTCATGGGTTGTGCTGATGTAAAATACTGAGCAGCCATTATAGGTGAGTAGCCAACAAGTACACCACCAAGAATACCAAAGGTATAGCCACCCACAGGATTTTGCTTAACAGACAGGGGAAGATACCACTATGGGCCATGACTTCCATGAAAAAAACATAATTAATAATGGATATCAGACCTAAATCAAATAAATACATAAAAAATAGATGGATGCTCATAGATGCTATTTGAGAACAATGTAAATAAAAATAGTATACTGACAGCAGAACCTATTGGTTCCTACTGCATTATAAACTGCTTAAGGAATAAATGGGGGCTTTAGGATCAATCAATACCTAATAATTTGTGATCTGTGGAATGATACACTAACTATCATCTATGCAACGCTAAGGGTCAAGTTCACCAGTACTGATTGTTCCAACCAATATTCAGATTTGCTTTTTAAAAAAATCTTAAAAATCTCACAGCTCACAAATGGCTTGGAAGCTGGATGTGTCACTTGTTGGGATGGGTAGGAATGCCCAAGTTTATGATAGTAGGGTTTATCCATAACCAAATAAATGGGTTCACAAGCCTTGAACCTAATGAGGGCAACTTAATATCATTATCCCAAGTGTCAGAAAGAACGATAATGGGTGCTAAGCTAAGATTGGATCATTCAACTCATTAATAATTAAAATAGATACATTTTCTTAGGGACACCTAAACCTATTAAATGACCTTTTTTCATTATAAGGGAGACAAGCTGGCGCCATTTGATGACCCCTGGCCTCCAATACTTCCTTGAACACTCCCCTATCCTTCCCACAACTCCTTAGTGGTGGGAAGGACTAGAGTGAAAACCTTCAGAGGATAGACTGTGACACACCTCTCATCCACCATAAGGAAAAATTGCCATTGCTGGTAAGAGGAAGAGCTGCACACTTTGTATTCTTCTTGGATCTATAGTGAAACTCCTTCCAGTTCAGGTGTAATGTTTGCTCCTCAGGACTTACAACTTAATTCAGTAGTGTTCATTTTTATTAGCCCAATTCAACAATATAAATACCTTATCTATTATTTCTCAAAAAATTATCTAGTAGCCTAATTAGATTAATATAATTAAACATCTACTTGCAATTCCATGCCTTAACAGATAATTCTATCTATTTTTATCTATCTTATTCAGATATGACTTATGCTTATAATGGAAGAGAAAAATAGTATCCTAGAAATTAGGCAACAAGATTACTTAATAAAACTATGATGTATGACTCTATAGGTATGACTGTTTCAGTTTTGATATGACACTTAGCTAACAAGGATATAGTCTAAATTTTAATATAATCCTTTCATGATTTTTAGATTTTTGGCCAGTAATCCATTAAAGGCTAATGATTATTAGTCAAATTAGCTTTAGCATCTTTCTACTGGAATATTCTTATGTTAGGGATAATAGTACTTTTGCTCTTCTTAGCTGGATTGTCTCTTAGTTAAGGTAATAATAGGCGCTTTGGTCAAAAAAGACATGAAAGATTTTAATCAGAAATATTTTTGTACTTATTATCAGGGATATTTTTGGTTTTCAAAAGGTATGCTCTCAGCACAGATATAATCCCTTAGGATTGGTGAGATCTTACATATACCTCAAGTTAGCTTTGATTAAAAATTAGGAAGGAATCAGCGTAAAAAGGGCTAGGATATATTATCCTAGACCTTTCATATGATGGTAGGAATTTTGTCAGGTGTATAGAAGGGTATAATAGGTAAGATAAAGTTAGTTATAAGGTGAGACAAGGGTAAAATTAAACTCTCAGTTCCAACAAGCTAGTGGAGCACTGAAAGTTGAGTCATCCTGGATTTGTTTAATAAGACATTTTAATGGTATAAATTGTTTGTGCTTTTTAAACTGATTAACATTATCTTTAGGCCTTAAGCCCATTTAATTGTTGATAAAAAGGTATAAATAGATACAGGCTGATAATGCCCAAATAAAAATTTAATTAAAAGCCCAAGGTCAAAGCTTCACGCATATTAGGGAATATTCCAGCAAACATCTTAAGTTAAAAAAGTGAAACGATTAACTAAGTCCTATACTAAAGAAATTATATAATCTAAAGGTATAATTTAATATTAAATATAAATTACTCTTTTACCTTTTTATGATATATACTAAACTATGTAGTTATTATAAAGGCATTCTGGTATCATTATACTAAACCTATTACCTAATACCTGATTAGTCTGATATATTTTTTTAGAAATATTTAAATAAGATAATAGAAGAAACATACTTTTCTTTCTCGTTGCAAACACTTTTGCAACCTATTCAATTCAAGACTAAATCTAGTTTAATAATCTCACAGAGGAGATTAGTCTGCGCCCATGTCAGGGAGCAGTTGGGCAAGCAAGGTAAGAGGAGCAGGCGGAAGGCCCATGGCCTCCAACATTTGAAAACGCCCCAGAGAATCCGGCGGAATAGACAAAAATCTCAAAAAACTAGTGGTCACAATTTCCCCAGAGATACTCGCATGGCAAGCACAATGCAACCAGTACATCAACACGCCACATTCTCAGCCACTTTTGTCAGTAAAATTCAGAGCCCATGTGTATTTGGACATCCAAAAAATAGCCTTATGGGAAAAATTTTGTGAAGATGTACACAAAATTTTCCCAACTGTGGTGTACGTTGCACCTCACTCCATGTCACATGGTTGGCTGGACCTAGGTTTCAAAAGCAAAATAGCAGCAGATGAGGCTGCAGCAGTGCGCATAGTGGTTAACCTCCCTGAAGGGCAATGGGTCATTAAAACCAAATGCACCAGATGGACAAAATCAAACCAAATTTTCCTCACGTTTGACTTTTTGCCTACTATGGTAAAATGTGACATTTTGGAGCAACACCTGAAAGATGGTCTTGCCATATATGGCGAAATACAATCTTTTGAAATGCAATGCTTCACACTGATGCCACACCTGTGCACCGGCAAAGCCATTGCAGTTCTGACCCCAACTGAGGAGATTGTGAAGGATCTAACCCAGATCCCACACTCCACTTTTATTGATATTGCAGGGCATACCACCCACCCATTCTGGGTAACCGTGGACAGCGCGCCCCCCATTTGCACCCACTGTGACATGTTCAGCCATAAGGCGCATGCATGCCCCATCAAGGAGGGCGTCACATTCCAAGAGCACCCCTTGGCGGCCATGGCCAGTGGAGAGGCGCACTACAAACCAACCGCAAGCAACAAGGAGGCTTTCCCGTGGGGAGCACAAGGCTGCTACCTATTAGTAAAGCCCATCTCCCCACAGGAGCGGAAGAAGGCCAAGCAGGCCCATAGGGCCGCGGCCAAGGAAGTGGCCAAAGCCACCACCACCATCCCACACTCACAATGCCAGGAGGACATGGAGACCTTTGCGGTGGAAGCGACTTGGGAATCCATCATCCAATCAGATTGGGAAGCCCATGCCAAGTGGGCCACTCAATCTGAGGATCCAATGGGAGATTTGATCTCACCCAATCGCTGCACCCAAGCTCCAGTCAAAACTGACTTGGGACCTATCCCAACTGAACAAAAAAATTTTGACCCGCTCGACGGTGCACCAAACTCATCCGCACCACAAAAAATTCATCTGACGTTGGGAAAAAAAAGTGAAGGCCAAAGCCAACGCGACTATTTCTGCAAAAATTAACAAAAACCCTGATAGCGTTGCTGCTAACACCCGCGCTGCTGTGAAAGCCTGTGGGGACCTGGAAGAGGCTGGTGGGTCCAGGGGCCCACCCCCTCGCACCTAAGGTGTGAAGGGGGAAACCTTCACTCTAGGGACATTGAATATCGCCAGACTCAAGGCCTCCCCATCCTGGGCTAGGAAACTGAGTTTTTTACGACACAATTTACCCATGGATATCCTGGCCATCCAGGAGTCCCACTGTCCACGAGGTTCTGAGGAAGCTTGGAAAACAATGCTCCTCCCATCCCTATCCTTTTGGTCAAAGCACTGTGGGTGCTAATTTGGAAAGATGATTTTTTCAAATTCACATCCTCAGAAACATTCCTAAATGGCCAAGTGCTCATTGTCACCTTCTCATGGGCTGACGTTGCATACGCAATTGTCAACATCTATACCCCAAATGGTGCACATGAGCATCAGGAATTTTTCTCGTTGGTCAAATCCCTCCCGCTACCCCCTGATTCTTTCCTAGTTGGCGACATGAACTGTTGGCTAACCTCACCAATGGACCAGTGGCCTCCCTCACCCCACGCCCCACAGGGTCACGTAGAACTACGCGTTCTAAAAGCCACCCTTGGGTTAATGGATGCGCTGCCGTGACATGCCCCACTGCTCAAAAACATGATGCGTCCCCACATCCGCAATGGCCAATTAAGGTCCATGACCCGCATTGACCTTATTCTAATGCTGGCGAAATTTCAACCCCACATCTCCCACTTCAAAACAACAAAAATAGAATTCTCTGACCACTGACTGGTCTCGATAACCTACCACTTACCTGTCACAGTTGCAAAGGCCCCACATTGGTGCAAAATCTGCCCCCCCAAGCTCACATTGCCAGGATTTTCCACATGGGTTAAAGAGGCAACTTTGGCAAAATCATTTGTTGCACCATTTTGTGCGGACCCCATTTCCACATGGGCAACTTTCAAAGAGGACACCATCTGCCACTATCGCCATCTCTCCTCCAGATGCTCACAAGCCACATCAGCGGTTATCTCGCGCACTCTGGCGGAATTGGCCCACTTGGAGTCCAACATTCCAGCCACAGGATACAGTCCTGCATGGGGCCGGAAGTGGGCAGAGGCAGCCGCCCACCTCAATGCACTCAAAAGGCAACACAAACATCGGGTTTGTGTCCAATACAGGGCCACATGCATCACTAAAGGCGACAAGTGCACCGCATACTTCTTTAAAAAAATTTCGCACCATGCCAGAGCGTGGCCTGCACACAGGTGCAAAGATTGGATAATTCCATTGCAGACACACCGGCTGAAGGTGCAATTAAAATGCAAAAATATTACTCTGAGTTATACCAAGCCAAACCAAATCACCCAGCCGAAATGGCAGAATTTCTCAACTGAGCTCATATCCGCACCATTTTCTGATACCCAGAAATATTGAATTTAATTACTCTAAACGAATTATGGACAGCCATTCGCGGTGCGCCAAACTGAAAATGCCCAGGCCCATATGGCACTCCATATGAGTTCTACAAAAATTATTTCAAATATATATCCCCATTGCTGCTAGCCTCACTTAACTAAAGCCTGTTGGAAATGCGCCTCCTACCAGGAGGACATGAGGCCTTTACTGTCACACTCTTCAAGAAAGGGGATAAGCTTGACTTAGCCAACTGGCGCCCCATTTCTCTAACAAACACAGACACCAAAATTTTATAAAAAATCATGGCTAACCGTTTAGGGACTGTAGCATCTGCCACCATCTCCCCAGAACAATTTGGTTTCATCCCCAGAAGGTCAATTTGGGATAACGTGCACTCCATGGCTAATGCATGTCAGTCCACAGCCTCTGGGGCACTAATATCCTTGGTCCAACAAAAGTCCTATGATAGAGTAAACTGGGAATACCTAAGGGCCTGCCTCCATCAATTCCGCCTACCCCCCCACTTCATAAACTGGGTAATGCTGCTCACAGAATCTGCGACAATGGCAGTGCGTGGCCCAGGCTTCCTAACAGAAGTAGTCCGCCCTCAAAGGGGCTTGCGACAAGGGGACCCCCTCAGCCCACTCTTATACAATTTCAGCCTTGACCCACTACTGCGAAATGTGAATGCCCAACTCACTGGGGTCCAGGTGCCGGGCCAAACCCCAGTCAAGATGATGGCATTTGCAGATGATTGCGTGGTGGGGGTGTCTAATAACAAAGATGCACGCGCGTTTGAAGCCCTCATCCAGGAATATTCCCGGGTAAGCAACGTGGCACTGAACGCTTCCAAAACCGAAATCATCCTCCTTGGTCAGTTTCAGAACTGCTGGGCCCCAGCAATTAGTTCCCAACCTGGCCCATCTGCTCGCCCACGTCCACGCCTTACTAACTCAACACACACCGCTCCACTGGTGCTCCCCTTTGTGCCACGTCCTACCATAGGACCAGTGCGCCATCTGGGCGTGTGGATGGAGGCAGGCGGATATGCATCAGCAGTAATGGAGTGCCATATACTGGACAACGTGACGAAGCGAATCGCCTCTCTCAGAGCCCACCCTACTACCCTCACTGGCAGGGTTGTTCTTGCCAACTCTATGCTCCTATCCAAAGTCTGGTTCAAAGCCCACGCCATCCCCTTCTCCCCAAGCTTCTTCAAATCCCTGTAAGCTTTGCTGCAAGGATGGCTTTGGTCAGGCCGCCCTCCACCAGTACGGCTAGAGGTCATGTTTGGCCCTCATCATCAAGGTGGCATGGGCCTGCTTGACTTCAAAGCCCATGCTGCTAAGATCCTGGGCACCTGGATCGCAGCTGTCACCGCTCCTACACTCCCATCCCAACACTGGTCCCGCGCGGCCTGCTCCAACTTCTCCCAAGCCTTGGGCCTCAACAATCCATCAAACCCCCACTCCCTGATGAAATACCTCGCATCATACACATCAGCCACAGGTCCTCACGGGACTAAAACCCACTACAAACAAATCCTACTCTCCATGCGAAGTGCTGAGTGGAGAATTCGTATTAGCGGACATACAACCCAAAGAGGCCGCCCCTCTCCTCAGTTCACACAAGAGGTACAGGGGCTACCCATCCATGATGGCGTGATCCCCATTCGACCCCATGTCCTATCCAGGGTGGACTACCTGGACATGATGGACATCCCTTATTCCACTGAGACCCAAAAGACTATCTGGAAATACGCACACCATCCTCTGTTGCAGCCTCAAGTTCGCTCCCATGTGTGGCGTTGCCTGAGGCGGGTGTATTGTACAGCTGAGCGCTCTAACGCTTTACACTCGTCCTGTGTCATGTGTGGCCAGTATGGAACGCTGTTCCACCGCCTGGAGAAGTGCCCCACCTCTAAAGTGATATGGCGCGAAGTTCAACGTCTGCTGGGCCAGGATCAAACGCATCCCTTCAGTCTGTCAAGAGATATGTTTGCTTCATCAATGGCCTCCCCCTTCCACCCTCCCTCCATGCTCTGGTGGTTGCAATCGCTATGTGGACTATCCACACGATTGTCTTGGATGCCATCGCTGGCTCCATCCCCACCTTCCCAGAAGCTGTCCACAGATTCCGGTCTCACTTGGTGGACCACTTTCAAGCGTGATGTTTGGATACCTCCCACCACATCGCCGACAGCTGGTCTCCTCCTGGTTCCCAGTCTGGTTCATCAAATCAGACCCCTTCCTCCACACATGCTCAATAGTGGCTACGGCCCCTTCACACGTTTCCTCCCCCTCCCCAGAAGTGGCGTTCCTGCTGGCAACAAGAGATAGCATCGCTTCTCTGGGGTGCCTCCCCTGGTACTAAGTTTGTCTTTCCTGAGTCATATTCAGAAGTGTCCGTCCCATGGTTGGCCTTCCCCACAATAAATTTAAAATTTAAAATAATAGAAGAAACATTCTATATTCAATTTTATTTTAGAAAATAAAAATAGCTGGTCATTGTCTGCTGTGAAAATCCTATTATATGACTGTATATAATACATTTTAAATTAAACTTTATATAATTGATATTTAATTATTATAATACTAGACTAATAAATTAATCTTCTATATATACAAATGAGAAATTTTTATTATATCATCTATAACTCTTTAAATAAAGTAAGTTTGATTGATTTGGTTATAATAAATGACTTTAAAGATTATGAAACACAATAAAAAAATTTCTTTAACATCTATTAGCTGTATCTCATTATTTGATATAAATTGGTATTTTGGATATGACAGTTCCTATCCTAGATAATTTCCCACTATTAATTCTCTATCTAAAGAGATATTTTGTCATGGAGCTAGAGATAATAACTGACTGCGGTGGCACTATTAATAAGTTATCATCTAAAGCACCAGCCATAATACCTTTGGTACAGCAATCCACATTGTAGGATGCAGGGAGACTAAGTAAACCGCAAGCACTAGCCAGGAAATCCTAAATTAGAATTAATAGCTACTAACTTCTCAGCAAACTACTTAACTTTGCTACAATTTAACTTATATTGTTGTAAGATTTTTTATTTAAAAGCTAAGGAACAGAAAGGGGAAAAAGGAGTGACAGTGGAACCTGTAATGTCCCATGCCTTATAAAATTAATGAATAGGGAATGGGAAACAGGTTAATTACTGTTTAGAATACCTTTAATATTTTGAAATTGTAGATTAGCACCCTATATTGTTCCCCATATTCTTTTAGATCTGTCTTGACCAGCCAAATTGGTTTCTAATATTTTCAAAGAATTTTGTCATGCTGTAATTGCTTGGTGAAATTATGACAACTCCTCCAGCAGACAGCAGTTTGCCCCCATGTCCAGGCCAAATATGGGCAATACCATTGTGTATCAAAAGGGTTGATCACGCCCATACCTGTTGGGGATAGGCTCACTTTTACCAGAAGTTGAGGGGAATGGTGAATGGATTTTTCAGGCAAGAGTAAGTCATTTGATGTATTTTGTTAGTTACTAATTTACTTATGCTTATAGAACTCAAAATGTTGGAGGAAAAATCTTGTTGGGAAAAATCACTATGAGCCCTCTGCTGTCAATGGCTTCTGACCACTGCCACCTCCTAACATACACACAAATTCTCTGTACCAACTCCTGGGTGGAGAGAAGAGGAGGAAGAGGAGCGATACATAAAGGATATGCCATCACCTACCTCTCATCTACCACATGGGCCAAATCACCCCAGGGTGACAAGAGGGACAGACACTGGCTTCCTCCACTTGATTGATCAAAACAGATATTTCTATAAATTAAGCTGCAAGGGTTGCTCCTCAAGGCTTACAGTACCCTCCCTTTTTTAAACTGGTGGAGCACCATCGCTGGGAACCTAGGTAATTGTCACATTCTTGTGCACCTTGGGTAGTTTTATTGCCAAGAGTGAGGAAACTTTCTGGGGAATGCAAGAAGCATCAGGGTGTGCAAGGTGGAAGGCCTCCACTAACTTGAAGCAATTGGCACAGTTGCTAGCATAGATTCAGATGTTATACTAGAAGGGAAATCTTTTCCAAGCAACAAAATACTACACAAAGTGATGAAATTGGTAAAACGCCAGAATGTCATCCACCTCCATATCCACTGAGTCTTTAATCATGACTGGTTCAGGCTCAGAAGATTTTGTGCCTTTAAACAGAGAAAACTGGGAAGCATGAAAGACTGGGTTCTGCTTCAAATGATTGGGGAGAGCCAACTAAAAGGCTTATTTCACATATTTTCCTTTACCACGTGAGGGCCAGAGTTCTTTCTCTCAAACTCCATTAGGAGACTTTCATATGCAGGTGCCACATATCTAGCATAACTAAGGAACTCACCTTAATTTTATGGTCAGGAAGGCTTTTGCAATCTATGAACCACTTGTAATCACTTATCACCTTAGTCAGCTGTTCATGAACCAGGGATTGGGTATCCCAGATCTGTTACAGATGCTCCTCAGAAGCAGTTACCTTAGTGAAGAGGGAGGGACCCATGAGGAATGATGGGTTACACCTCAGGGTAGCTTTGTATGGGGAAAACCAGTTAAAAAATGAGTGGCGTTGTTGTATAAAAACTGCGCCAGGGGAAGATCAGCGGCCCAAGTATCCTGCGCAGCAGAGGCATAGCAGTGGAGGTATTGCTTTAGGATCTCATTGAACCTCTCAGTTTGGTCATCTGACTAGGGTGATACAAGTGGAGAACCATGGCTTAATCTTTGAAAACCCACTAACGCAGTTCAAAAGCAAGAAGTAAACTGAGGCTATGGTAACTTACCACCTCCTGGGGTAAGATGAACATAGAGAAAACGTGGGGAACAAAAAAGCTGTGCTGTCTCCTCAGAGGGAATGGCTAACATACAAGGAATAAATAGGAAACCTTAGTAAAGCAGTCCACAACCATTATGATTGCATTGAACCCATTGGAGCTAGTGAGCTCGCCAAATTAAGTTGACAGATATTGAGGTCTAAAGACCTTGTGTCTGCTGAAGAGGATGGATGAGACTATTCATACCTTATCTATCAGACTTGGTGCATGCGCATATCATGCAATTGGTGATCCAAACTGGTAGATCATTGGAGATTCTCAGACAATTGGATGTCTGTTTACCAAAGCAATACTAGCTATTTCATATGTGGTCCACCACTAAGGATTTTGATGAGTGGGAATCACTTCATCCCAGAGTTTGAAAGAACTAAAACCTTACCTCTGAACAAATCTGACCCTCCACTAGCAAATAATGGGACTTTTATTACCTTTCAAACCCAACTGACTGAATAGCTCCAGTCCCTCCAAGCAGTAGGTCTGGCATTCCAGTACCCAGAAATACCAATGGCACATCTGGTTCCCAGTCCGCTCTAGATATTTGCAGGAGGAGTAATGGTGAAAATCTGAGTGGAAGTAATTACCGTTGTTAACTCCTGCTTTTTCTTCATCAGATTCAGGGAAGGATTATGATTCAACAGGTTTTGGATAATACTTAGTGCGCCTTTTTTACAAGTACTTGAAATTAAAGCTTCACAGGCCATGAAACGTCTGAGCCTAATAGTGAACCAACTTTTTAGGTTTCATGAAGTACATGAGGTCCTGTTGGTCGATCTGTACAACCAATTTATGCCATGCGTCTTTTAGAAGGTTCCACTAGTAATGAGTGACCTTTACACTGAGACAAGCTCCTTATTGTATATGGCCCAGGATTGTTCCAAGATGGATGACTTACGCAAGAAGTAGGTGACAAGATGTTTCACCCCATCATGCTCTTGAAGCAAAACAGCCCCCACCCTGGCCACCAAGGCATCACATGCAACTATTAAAATCTGTGATGAATCAGAATGGTTTAAAGCTGTCAGCACCAAAAATACTTCCTTTATTGCCTCAAATGTTCGTTGGCAATCCTCCATCCATTTTTATGGAACATTATTCCCTGTCAATGGATGAATAGGTTCCGCCAACTGGGAGAGTGCAGGCGAGAATTTCTTTAGATAATAATTTTCCTAGTAAACTACGCAGCTTCTTCTGGGTGATGGGCGGGCCAGAAAATATCACCTCATGTTTGCTGGAAGGGACAGTGAAACCATCCTTCAGGACAAGATTACTCAAGAAGGTAAACTCTTGCCTGAAGAACTCACACTTTGAGGGCTTTACATGAAGATCAGCCTTCTTCAGCACTGTCTTTACATACTCCAGGTCCCTCACATGCTGTTTGGGGATAGTGGAGTGCACCAAGATATTGTCAATATATGCCACTGCACAGGTGAAGCAAGAATCTCCCCGTACATTGTCAATCATGTATTGGAAGTTAGCAGGCGCTTAATAATCTAAAGGCATCACGCGGAATTAGAAAATACCCTGCCTAATACAAATGACCATCTGTCATTCCTGGCCTTCCGGTAATTGTATTTGATTGAAGTCATTCACCAGGTCAAGCTTGTAAACCACCTACAATTTTGGAAATCGTCTGGCTGATGGTTTGCTCAAGGTGGAGCAGATAGGGACTGTTCACAGTGATATATTCAAATAGCCATAGTTTGTGCATGGGCGCAACACACATCAGCCTTTTGAGCAATTATGATGGGGGATGCAATGTGAGAGGATTGCAAGAAACCATACACCTTCTGGCGCAAGTTGTTTAACCACACCTCCATAACCTTCCTCTTACTCTTTATAGGGGTATAGATGGCAGTTTATATTGATTACATTTACTTTCAAGGGTGGTTAGCCTGGAAGGAAAAACTGCTTCCACCCTAGTACATATTTTGAGTTTAAAACCTGTACTGTCTAGAAAAATTCTTGGTGTGGCATATTTGTCCCAAGGTTGACCCACCTTAAATATTTTTTACATTTACTTTTAAATTGAAGGCCAGATCATGCTTGTAGTGGGACATAAGATAATTGGCCTTTTCTATATAAAAAATAGCCGTGTACTGCAACAAACTAGAAGGGAAATCTGGCAATGCCTTGGTGGTGGGAGTTGAATTGAATGAAACCACCGCTCAGACAGGGGAAAGGTATCAATGAGTGGAAATTGTTACATTCATGAGGGTTTGCAAAAGACAAGAGGTTGGTCTTTAGATAAATATTAACTTGTTGGCGCCTCCACCAACAAACCCCAAGAATGATGGGAAACAACAAACTTGGAACCGTGGTAAACTGATCACAGAAGGCGATTTATACAGTGAGAATGGCATTGAACGTCTTACCACATAACAAGTCATGGAAGCTGATAAAGCGCTCAATATCTGAGACTTTTCAAAGATATCTAGGGCCAAATCATGAGAGACTTGAGAGCTCATAAAATCCCCAGTTGCTCCTGTATTTAAGTGAGTTTTGATGGTTACTATATGAGATCCCAACTGAATTTTAATAGGTACCAAGAAGTAGGTATGATATTGTTTATTAATGACTTTGCAGTACATAACAGGTTAGGAAGAGATATTTACTGGAATATCCGCTAGACCTTTTCTCAAGGGGCAAAACTGTAGTCCCAGCCACCTGAGCAAACCCTAATTACACATGTTGTAATTCAGGCAACAGCGGCGCCAACAGATTTACATACATCTGCTCCCCAGGAGCTTCAGAGTCAACAGTGATAATAGTATTACCATAACACAAAATTGTGAGATGGGGGAAGATCAGTGGCAACTGGGACAAACAAAACACCCAGACTTGTGACCTTCCAAGATGGACAGGAGAGGGGAGAGCAACAATCTGAGCCTTCTTACTTGTACAAGGGTAAAAACTACTGTTGTTTAGGTCAGTAGATATTATTTAACTGCGGCAGAAAACTGGAAACAAAGAATTGGCCATCCTTCCAACAAACATTACCTTAACCAAAATTGGACTTTCTGTTCATAAAAAACAACGCCGCACCCCAATTATAAAGGAGGGTGGAGAAGGATGAGAACTTGAGTTACTCTATTATGGTATGGAGCGTGCTGATAATAATAAAGCTGTGCTGGCACTTAGGATGAGTTATTACCCAAAGCACCAGCCAGAATGCTTTTGGTACAGCCATACACATTTTAGGATTCAGGGAGATTAAGGCAACCACAAGAACTAGCCAGTAAATTTTAAAAAATTGGAAATCATAGTTATTATTTTTCTGAAAACTTCTTATTCTACAATTATATTAGATTTTTTAATAATTTTTATATGAAAGCTAAATAATAGAAGGGCAAAAAATGGAGTGAAAATGGAACCTGTTGGGGTCCACTTCCTTATAAACTTACTAATATGGGATGGGAAGCAAATCCATTGCTGTCAGGAATATCTTTGCAATATTTGACATGGTAGAATGACACCATAAATTGTTCCTTATACCAATTTGGATATTTTTTTCAGCTGGATTGGTGTCAAATTCCATTGCAATAATTTTTCCGCCATGATTGTGCTTAACACAATGAAAATGACTCCTCTGGTGAATGGCAGGTTGCACCCACAGCCAGGCCATATGAGTGAAGTCTCGTTGTGTATCAAAAGGGTAGATAACGCCTATATTGTTGGGGACAGGCTCACTTTTACCAATGTTTGAGGGGAATGGAATATGTAAAATTCTGTTCCTGAGAGAAAATCAATTGTACATTTTTCTGGTTACCAATACACTTAAGCTAGCAGAACTTAAACTGGTGGAGGAAACATTATTTTATCTAATTAAGGCAAGCTGACCAGGGGATGGACAATACCAAGCTCGGAGGAGCAAAACTTATACTAAACTAATTTTTGAATGAACAGAAAGAGATGAACGTATCATTTAAACCAAATAAAAAAACAAAAAAATAAGATATTTCAACCATGTCAGAGGTGGTAAACCGTTATGCATCCATGGTGGGGGTGAGTGGAGATAGAGAGGCTCTTCTTCCTCATCTGTGTCAGACAGTGTACAGCAAAGCAATGAGGGCACAGATGTGGGTGCATCCTCAAAATGGGGGTCAAGATAGCAGAGTGGGGCTTGCAGCTCAAGTTTTGCTATGAGGTGGGTGGTAATATATTCAGAGAGGGCTTTCTCAGCCTCAAGGCAAACTTTGGGAAGGGTGGTGAAGGTGGCGATGTTGTTGCTAGTAATGTGGGTCTTGGGGCCAAATTTTTCACCCGTTGTAACTTTTTGTACTGCTTTGTTGGCAACTTGGTGGAATTGGAGGAATTCTTTTTTATGAAATTGTTGCATGGGGGAAGGTCAGAAACAGGATTCCCTTGGCCAAGACTGTGACTGATTTTGCTATGGTCTTTTGAAGGGGGTTACAATCATGGGAGGCAGCAGCCTCTTTGGTGAGTTGGTGATCACTTTGGAATTCATCAGCATTGGAGCGTATAGCGTAGTGACAAGTTGGAAATTGAGCTGCATATTCTGCATTTAGGTACATTTTGAGGCCTAGGGCCTCAACTGAGTCAGTATTGTTTTTTCCCAAATTATCAACTTCCTCCAAATAATCCCAGGGATTTTAATTGAAGATGATAGGTTGATTGGCATATGGATGGGCTGGGTTGGGTGGCTGGGTGGGTTTTTGAGTTTACTGGGGCCCATTCTGGATCCTGATTGGTTGGAGTGGGAATGGGGGTTTTACATGTAGTTTCCTTATTGGATGAATCAGTGACAGTTGCATCTACCACTTTGGGTAAAGGGGATGAAGGATTTTGCCCCACTCAAGAAAGTTTTCAGATTGGCAACGAGAACATCATGAGGGAAGTCAAGAGTGTGGGCTTTAACTCAGGCTATGGTGGGGCAGCTCTGCTTCAGATGTCCAGGTCAAAACAAATGGGGAAGATCGTGCACCTTTTATCTACTCTGGCTCAGAAAGAGTGGTCAGTGGCAGAGGGGACAATGATGTGAGGGGGAACCTAAGAGGAGATTTTGGTTGTGATTGGGTGTACAGTTGCAAAGTCGTGAGGGCCCACAAGTCAGTTGGCTCCATTGGGAACCACAAATTGTAGAACGGAGTCAGTGCCATATGCTGATAAACAAGCTATTAATTTATTATATAAATTATCAGGTGGAAGTTGAAATGAGGCCTGCAAATTGATTTCATGTGTGGTGTCATCAGGCAACTGGGTACAAGTGGTTGAAAGGGGGTTTCTGGAACACCAGGTGATATTGGCTGCAACTTCAGCATCAGGTTCACCTGTGAAGCTGAGGTCAAAGTACCCTTTGTAGGGGCAGAAGTCAATGAAGCCTTCAGGTTGCATAAGTGCCTGGGATAATTCTATTATTTGTTTTTCATTGTAGGGAACCAATTTGCTATATATATAACCCAGCAGCTGATTTATAAAATGCTTTGGGGACACTATGGGGCTACAAGGCACCTCTTGGGAACGTTCAAGGTGGAGAGCGAGATCCTTGGGGGAACATACTAACCTGAGGCATTGGGGGATGGTTGACCTAGTTTAAAAGCTTATCCTGATAGGCAGAAGATGCTAGGGGTTTCACCGCTGCCCTATTTTGGAGCAGCAGGTGGTAGGGCTGAAGACATTCAGGTTTTTCTGTGTGTTAGTTTTTTGAAGCTGTTTAGTTCTGCTTTAATTTTTAATTTGCTCAAGAGATATTGATCAGAAGAAGGATTTGTTGGAGGAAGCCTATTGTTGGGAAAAATCACTATGAGACCTCTGCTGACAATGGCTTCTGACCACCTCCACCTCCTGACACACATCCTGAATTAACTGCACCAAATCTTGGATGGTGAGCAAAGGGGAACAATGCTTGTTCTTTGAGGGATATGCCATCACTTATCTCTCATCTACCACATGGGCTAAATTGATCAAGATGAGAAGAGGTATGACTGCCAGCTTCCTCCTCTTTTTGGTCCAAAAAATGGAAATCTCTTCCAACTAAGCCACAAGAGCTTGTCCTCAATGCTTACATATCTAATATTTAAGACATTGTTTATACTAAACTTCTTCCTTAAAATACTTACTATTATTGATTTTGTTTTCCTACCTTTTAGATATAGATATTTTTAAATATCATATAGCAAACTTTTAAATTTTAAATTTATTGCGGGGAAGGCTGACCCTGGGACGGACACTTCTGAATATGACTCAGAAGAGACAAAACTTAGTACCAGGGGAGGCACCCCAGAGAAGCGATGCTATCTCTTGTTGCCAGCGGGAACGCCACTTATGGGGAGGGGAGGAAACGTGTGAAGGGGCCATAGCCACAATTGAGCATGTGTGAAGGAAGGGGTCTGATTTGATGAACCAGACTGGGAACCAGGAAGAGACCAGATGTCGGCGACGCGGTGGGATGTATCCAAACATCCATGCTTGAAAGTGGTCCACCAAATGGGACCAGAATCTATGGACTGCTTCTGGGAGGGTGGGGGTGGAGCCTGCGATGGCATCTAAGACAATCGTGTGGATGGTCCACATGGCGATTGCAACCACCAGAGCATGGAGGGAGGGTGGAAGGGGGAGGCCATTGATAGAGTGAACATATCTCTTGACAGACTGAAGGGATGCGTTTGATCCTGGCCCAGAAGACGTTGAACTTCGCGCCATATCACTTTAGAGGTAGGGCACTTCTCCAGGCGGTGAAACAGCGTTCCATACTGGCCACACATGACACAGGATGAGCGTAAAGTGTTAGAGATCTGTACAATACACCCACCTCAGGCAGCGCCACACATGGGAGCAGACTTGAGGTTGTAACAGAGGATGGTGTACATATTTCCAGATATTTTTTGGGTCTCAATGGAGTAAGGGATGTCCATCATGTCCAGGTAGTCCACCCTGGATAGTACATGGGGTCAAATGGGGATCACGCCATCGTGGATGGGTAGCCCCTGTACCTCTTGTGTGAACTGAGGGGAGAGGGGCGGCCTCTTTGGGTTGTATGTCCACTAATATGAATTCTCCACTCAGCGCTCCGCATGGAGAGGAGGATTCGTTTGTAGTGGGTTTTAGTCCCGTGAGGACCTGTGGCTGATGTATGTGAAGCGAGGTATTTCATCAGGGAGTGGGGGTTCGATGGATTGTTGAGGCCCAAGGCGCGGGAGAAGTTGGAGTGGGCTGCGCGGGACCAGTGTTGGGAGGGGAGTGTAGGGGTGGTGACGGCCGCAATCCAGGTACCCAGGATCTTGGCGGCATGGGCTTTGAAGTCAAGCAGGCCCATGCCACCATGATGTTGAGGGCCAAACATGACCTCTAGCCGCACTGGTGGAAGGCGGCCTGACCAAAGCCATCCTTGCAGCAAGGCGTACAAGGATTTGTAGAAGCTTGGGGAGAAGGGGATGGCATGGGCTCCAAACCAGACTTTGGAGAGGAGCATGGAGTTGGCTAAAACAATCCTGCCAGTAAGGGAAGTAGGGTGGGCTCTGAGAGAGGCGATTCGCTTCGTCACGTTATCCAGAATATGGCATTCCATTACTGCTGACGTGTATCCGCCTGCCTCCATCCACACGCCCAGATGGCGTACTGGTCCTATGGTAGGACGTGGCTTAAGGGGAGCACCAGTGGGGCGGTGTGTTTTGAATTAGTAGGGCGAGGATGTGGGCGAGCAGATGGGCCAGGTTGGGAACTAATTGCTGGGGTCCAGCAGTTCTGAAACCAACCAAGGAGGATGATTTCAGTTTTGGAAGCGTTCAGTGCCACATTGCTTACCCGGGAATACTCCTGGATGAGAGCTTCAAGCGCGCGTGCATCTTGATTATTAGACACCCCCACCACACAATCATCTGCGAACGCCATTATCTTGACTGGGGCTTGGCCTGGCACGTGGACCCCAGTGAGTTGGGCATTCACATTTCGCAGTAGTGGGTCAAGGCTGAAGTTATATAAGAGTGGGCTGAGGGGGTCCCCTTGTCACAAGCCCCTTTGAGGGCGGACTACTTCCGTTAGGAAGCCAGGGCCACGCACTGCCATTGTTGCAGATTCTGTGAGCAGCATTACCCAGTTGATGAAGCGAGGGAGTAGGCGGAATTGATGTAGGCAGGCCCTGAGGTATTCCCAGTTTACTCTATCATAGGCCTTTTGTTGGTCCAAGAATACAAGTGCCCCAGAGGCTGTGGACTGAAATACATTAGCCACAGAGTGCACGCTATCCCAAATCGACCTTCTGGGGATGAAACCAAATTGTTCTGGGGAGATGGTGGCAGATGCTACAGTCCCTAAACGGTTAGCCATGATTTTTGTTAAAAATTTTGGTGTCTGTGTTTGTAAGAGAAATGGGGTGCCAGTTGGCTAAGTCTAGCTTATCTCCTTTCTTGAAGAGTGTGACAGTGAAGGCCTCATGTCCTCCTGGTAGGAGGCGCGTTTCCATCAGGCTTTGGTTAAGTGAGGCTAGCAGCAATGGGGATATATAATTGAAATATTTTTTGTAGAACTCATATGGAATGCCATCTGGGCCTGGGCATTTTCAGTTTGGTGCACCGCGAATGGCTGTCCATAATTCGTTCGGAGTAATCAAATTCATTATTTCTGGGTATTGGAAAATGGAGCGGATGTGGGCTCAGTAAAGAAATTCCGCCACTTTGGCCAGCTGAATTGGGTCAGAGCGGTACAACTCAGAGTAATACTGTTGCGTTTCAATTGCCACTTTGGCCAGTGTATCCACAATGGAATTATCCAATCTTCACACCTGTGTGCAGGCCACGCTCTGGTTTGGTGCAGAAAATTTTTTAAAGAAATGTGCGGTGCACTTGTCACCTTTTATGATATGTGTGGCCCTGTACTGAACATAAACCCGATGTTTGTATTGTCTTTCAAGTGCGTTGAGGTGGGCAGCTGCCTCTGCCCACTTCTGTCCCCATGCAGAGCTTTATCCTGTAACTGGGATGTTGGACTCCAAGTGTGCCAATTCTGCCAGAGCGCGCGAGATAACTGCTGATGTGGCTCATGAGCGTCTGGAGGAGAGATGGCGGGAGTGGCAGATGGTGTCATCTTTGAAAGTTGCCCATATAGAAATGGGGTCCGCGCAAAACGGTGCAACAAACTTTTTTGCTATAGTTGCCTCTTCTACCCACGTGGAAAATCCTGGCGACCTGAGCTCGGGGGGCAGATTTTGTACCAATGTGGGGCCTTAGCAGCCATGACAGGTAGGTGGTAGGTTAGTGAGACCAGTCGATGGTCAGAGAATTCCAATTTTGTTGTCTTGAAGTGGGAGATGTGGGGTTGGAATCTTGCCAGCATTAGAATAATGTCAATGTGGGTCATGGACCTTAATTGGCCATTGTGGACGTGGGGCCATGTCATGTTTTCGAGCAGCGGGGCATGCTGCAGCAGCGCATCCATTAACCTGAGGGTGGCCTTTAGAACGCATAGTTCTACATGACCCTGGGGGTGTGGGGTGAGGAAGGCCACCAGTCCGTTGGTGTGTTTAGCCAACAGTTCATGTTGCCAACTATGAAGGAGTCTGTGGGTAGCGGGAGGGATTTGACCAATGAGAAAAATTCCTAACGCTCGCATGCACCATTTAGGGCATAGATGTTGACAATTGCGTGTGCTACGTCAGCCCATGAGAAGGTGACAACAAGCACTCAGCCATTTAGGAATGTTTCTGAGGATAAAAATTTGAAAAAATTATTTTTCTGAATTAGCACCCCACAGTGCATCAACCAAATGGATAGGGATGGGAGGAGCATTGCTTTCCAAGCTTCCTCAGAACCTCGTGGACAGTGGGACTCCTGGATGGCCAGGATATCCATGGGTAAATTGTGTTGTAAAAAACTCAGTTTCCTAGCCTGGGATGGGGAGGCCTTGAGTCCGGCAATATTCAACATCCCTATGGTGAAGGTTTCCCCATCACACCTTAGGTGTGAGGGGGTGGGCACCCAGGCCCACCATCCCCTTCTAGATCCCCGCAGGCCTTCACAGCAGCACAGGTGTTAGCAGCAACGCTATCAGAGTTTTTGTTGATTTTTATGGAAAGAGTCGCGTTGGCTTTAGCCTTCACTTTTTGTTTTCCTGACGTCAGACGAATTTTTTGCGGTGCGGGTGAATTTGGTGCACCATTGAGCGGGTCAAAAAAAAATTTTCAGTTAGGATGGGTCCCAAGTTGGTTTCAACTGGAGCTTGGGTGCAACGATTGGGTGAGATTGAATCTCCCATTGGATCCTCAGATTGAGTGGCCCACTCAGCATGGGCTTCCCAATCTGATTGGTTGATGGATTCCCAAGTTGCTTCCGCCGCGAAGGTCTCCATGTCCTCCTGGCGTTGTGAGTGTGGGATAGCGGTGGTGGCTTTGGCCGCTTCCTTGGCCGCGGCCCTATGGGCCTGCTTGGCCTTCTTCTGCTCTTGTGGGGAGATAGGCTTTACCAGTAGGTAGCAGCCTTGTGCTCCCCACGGGAAGGCCTCCTTGGTGCTTGTGGTTGGTTCATAGTGCGCCTCTCCACTGGCTATAGCTGCCAAGGGGTGCTCTTGGATTGTGACGCCCTCCTTGATGGGGCATGTGTGTGCCTTATGGCCAAATGCATCACAGTGGGTGCAGGTGGGGGGCGCGCTTTCCACGGTCACCCAGAATGGGTGGGTGGTATGCCCTGCAATATCAAGAAAAGTGGAGTGCAGGATCTGGGTTAGGTCCTTCGCAATCTTCTCAGTTGGGGTCAGTACTGCGATGGCTTTGCTGGTGCACAGGTGTGGCATCAGCATGAAGCGTTGCATTTTAAAAGATTGTATTTTTCTATATATGGTGAGACCATCTTTCAGGTGTTGTTCCAAATTGTCACGTTTTACCATAGTAGGCAAAAAGTCAAACGTGAGGAAAATCTGGTTTGATTTTGTCCATCTGGTGCATTTAGTTTTGATGACCCATTGCCCTTTGGGGAGGTTGAACACTATGCACACTGCTGCAGCCTCATCTGCTGCCGTTTTGCTTTTGAAACCTAGGTCCAGCCAACTGCGTGACATGGAGTGAGGTGCAACGTACACCACGGTCAGGAAAATTGTGTGTACATCTTCACAAAATTTTTCCCATAAGGCCATTTTTTGGATGTCCAGAAACATGCGGACTTCAAATTCCACTGACATAAGTGGCTGGGAGTGTGGCATGTTGATGTACTGGTTGCATCGTGCTTGCCATGCGAGTATCTCTGGGGAAATAGTGACCGCCTGTTATTTAGTATTTTTGTCAATCCTGCCAGATTCTCTGGGGCGTTTTCAAACGTTGGAGGCCGCGGGCCTTCCACCTGCTCCTCTTACTTTGCTTGCCCAACTGCTCCCTGACATGGGCGCAGACTAATCTCCTCTGTGAGATTATCAAACTAGATTCAGTCTTGAATTGAATAGGTTGCAATAGTGATTGCAACAAGAAAGAAAAGTTTTTATAGTAAACTTTTAAAAATACCTATCAAATACCATATTATTGAATACAGACTATATATAATATTTTGACTTCTTTTTTTAGTATTAGATGGTCCATATTTTGACTTCCTTAACATCTGAAAACTTTATATATGACTAAATTTATTGTTATAAAACTTAGTTCATATGGAACTAATATTTCTTTAAAAAATAAAGATTATATATACATATATATTATAAAGCTTTTTGTATAAAATTTCTTAGATTAAAAAGTTATATAACAAAAATTTACTTTCCTAATTTGGTACAGTCATACCTCACTTAAAATTAGTGATACGTTCCTCAGAAATTCACTTTAAGTAGGGTATGACTGCATTAAATAAACATATATACAAAGAAAATGCATAATGATTATTCAATTTAGAACAATAGAAACTATCTTAAAGGTGAACGCTTAATATGTTTGAGGTATACATGAAAGGAATACTGTTGTTTTTATAGCAAAAGATTTTATATTCCTAAAAATTAATTATATGATAACTTATTTAAAACCACAGTATGACAAAAAGATCACTTTTTAGTAATGATTTTAAATTATAAATTGAAAAGTAAAAAAGGCGGTCAACCTTTCTTTCACTGCTAAATTTTACCTTTTGAAAATTACAATCACATGAAATTTAGCCTTATCAAATCAAAATATTATGGTGGTAAAGTCCACTGAGAGCTAATCAGATGCGTCAGAGTTCATCAAAAAAACCCAAATTGCAGAACCCTCATTTGATAACTTGTGTGTCAAACCATAATACATGCTCCCAAACTTCAGCTGCAAAATCAGATGTAAACACAGATTCATCAAAAAATGACAGAATCACAAATGATTCTGCCATTGTACTGCCTACCTCAGTCAACTCTGGGTTGATGGAGGGTAAACAAATTGGTGCACCCCACCCTGGAGGCGCATTCAACGCATTGACCAAGGTAGCAGAAGGTAATACCACTCCCAATACTGCACAGAGGGTTCAGGAGGCTTTTCAGACCACCACCCCTTTGTAAATCAACCAAGGCGGCCAAACTGAATTGACATTAATTGTTGGATCATTTGGCTGTCTTTTACACATTTTGTAAAGCAACTAACATGCCCAAACTAAATTGATGATAGGTTTCAAATAATTTGGCCATCATTTTCATGCTTTGGAAAGCAATCAATATGCCCAAACTGAATCAGCATTGAGTATCATATCATTTCATGTTAATTTTCATCAAAATTAAAAATTAAAATCATATTTAATTGGAACCAACCAAATAGCCAATTAAGCTATGGAAAAATCCCAGACAGCATCTGCTGATGGTCAGATGAAGGCTGGAGGGATAGATTGGTGTGAGGATGAACCTGATTCACCAATAAATTGGCAGGAATTAATTCCAAATCAGGTAAGGCCAACCAAACTGGAAAAAAGTTGAGTATCAACTGGGAAGTCCCAGCGGGTGCCATTGCATAAACCTGAAGGGATGTCAGCACCTCTAATTGGGGTCCCGCCTCATGGGGAATCAGCCAAATTAAATTTAAATTTAAATTATTATACAAACAAAATAAGAGGGTTAAGTATGCACCATGCATATGGCAGAAAAACTAGTACCTGCACCACCAACCATTGACCCTCTTAAGTTGCTTTTGTAGCTGAAGTGAGGAAGATATGGGCATAAATTCTCTCACAACGTGCGCTCCCTAGGTCCACTCAGGCTCATGCTTTTAGAGTCTGCTATGGACATAACCCTGATAAGTTTTATACAAGAGATTATTTTACCTATTTGAAGCACTAGCAAGAGCCTTTCCAGCTGATGCCACATTTCATGAAGTAGTAAAAAATCATTATATTGATGTAGGTTTTACAACTGCAGCGGATGCAGACTGGGAAGCTTATACTAAAATAGAGATTTCACATGGATCTCTTTGTATATCTAGAACATGATCTAACTTGGAAAAAATTTCTTGGGTAATTTTCTTTAATCTCCCAACTACAGTGGACCCAAAAGCCCTAAAACTTGCCCTGCATTGGGGTTTGATGAATTTGGGTACATTTTAACAGTAGATCTTTGTGCATTAGCCTACTATGCACCAACCCAACGAGCTCATAGTGCTAGAGCATCATTTATCCCCAACCCTATGGTGGCCCATAACATGGAGTTTATTCCACATGTGGCAGTCATTGGATCATGTTCAGAAATCTTCTTTGTTGATCCTTATTAGACGTGACCACGCTGCTCATGGTGTAATGCTTTGGGCTATCTATATAATAGTTGCACTGCTCATAAATAAGCTCTCTCATCCAGTAACCAAGTCCCTGTGACTGGTAAGAAATGCTCCCATACAGCAGCAGCAATCCCTCAACTGACCCCCTGGGTCCCGGTACAGGATCTATCCCCTGCTGCCTTTCAGGTGGCAGTCAAGCAGGCACAGCCAGTAGCATAGCTTTATTCCCTTAGTGTTGAAAACCCCCTTTTAGTTGTCACCCCTTCTAAGTTGCCAGACCCTTTACCAGCACAAAATCAGCGAAAATCTGCTTCACATAAAGCTAACCTGAGGAAGCTAGTCCAGGGGCGGCATCTAAAACTAATTTCATACCATAAGATATTCAGAGAGTGGAGCAGGTATGGATTACCCCAAGTAGAGGTGGAGGCTCAAAGTCATCAACCCCCCACCGTCTAAGGGGATTGCAACTCAGAATTCATTCTCTGTATTGAAAGAGGTGAACATGGACTCTGATACTTCATAGGATTCCCAAATGGAGAAGTCCATGGAGCGTCCTCAGGATACTCCCATGCAGAGCAGTGGGGGTAGTATCCTGAAATGACTTACAGGCTTCTCAGGCCTTTCAGCTCATAATAACCCCCTCCTTCAAGTTGATTTGCTTGGATTGCCACTAAAAGTCAGGCTCAATGACTTAAAATGAGCATCATTACAGGTGCAGGTTTCAGTTCTGGTAACCCCTGGGATATGGAGGAGGCAGCTATGATGAACCAAAGCTACACTCTGATCCTGCAGTCCATTAACTCTAATGAGCTGCAGGATCACAAGCGGAGAGACTGTTTTTTATGCAACTTTGGGTCAACTCATGTGGAAATTGCAGCCATCCAGGAGCCCCATGTCCCCTTCTGAAATAGAAGCGTAGAATGACTAATTTGGAGGCAAATATTGTTGGACAAACTATTTAGGCCTTTATTATCTTCAATCCTTGGGTGAAACCCCACTATTTCTTGAAAATACTTTAATGATCACCTTATTTTGGCTAAACTGTCTACCGCTGAGTTTTCCTTCTTTGTTGCAAGCATATACCTGCTAAATGCAGGCCTGGAGCAGACTTGGCTTTTAGAGGAACTTTCTCTACTACAGCTCCCATGCAACACAGTATTTATGGGTGATTTTAATATAATAGTAAGTCAGGTGCAGGACACATTTCCTCCTGCAACACAAGACAGATGAGGTGCTGCTTGGATTCAGAATTTCCTCAGTTCAAGTGGGTTCACAGATGCCCTTCCCCTCATCAGCATCTGGCCTTGGCTTTATGTCTCAGATCAAAGGTGCATGCCAGATGTCATGATTCCAATATGACTTGATGATAATCATGGGACAGCTAGGGCAGAATCCGCCAAAAATGATATCAGATACAATTATTTGAGTGCGTCAAGACAAGGCAATATTGGGATTAACAGGTTTATTTAGATATAATGGGTTTATTATTGAATTGCCTCTAAATAAGGCGATTTCAACATTTGACGAATACAAATTAAATTGCCTACAATTAGGGCGATAGAGAATTAAAGTTTAACCAGCTGAAACAAGGAGAATCAGTGGAACCAAATAGTCCAAGCTATGAGAGTGGTATCGTCTAAGCTGTTGTAATATAAGCGAGATGGGTGATTAAGAGGAAGTTGTTGTTAAGTGAGTTTAGAGTAAGCGGAATAGAAGAATCAGCGGTATCAAGAATATTAAATAAAAGAGGTTGTGGGAGCAAGTGCTCCATATTTATTTATAAGTTCACTCTGTTGTTTTAAGGACAACAATCATATCGTTGGTCCTGATTGTTCAGTGGGTCAAACCCTGTGCAAAATAAGTCAACGTATCTATTGATACCGCCAATTTTATAACACCAGGAATTCATATCAGCTTCAAGGAATGATATGGCCCTAGTGGTCCCCTTACTGGTGGGTAGAGTTTCCTCTTATATAACCCGAGGCAACACTATAAGTGACCACAGCTCCCCACAGTGATCTTGAAAACCATCCTCAGACCATCAAGAAGGTTTTGGCCAAGGATTGTTCCAGAGCTCATGAACAATCAATTTTCAAAGAGAAGATAAATGCGGGCATTTGTAAGCCAGAAATCCTTGACTTTCCTCATTTGTGAAATTTGCAAGAAAAATAGGAAGATAAAAAATCAAGGATCTTAAAGGTAGCTTACAACTGTGCTAGTCTCAAATGATGGCATCCTTGGCTAAAGTAAGATGGGCTGAAGCTAGAATACGTCACCTTGAAAGGAATTGCCAACCAGCGCTTTCCTCTCAATGGTTGTAGGCGTGGGAAGTGGGTAAGAGATGTATCAGTGAGACTTACTGAACAATAGGAACGGGCAGCAAACTTCACATCATTGCATTATTACACCCAGTGGGAACGCCTCACCTATTTTTTCTACAAGAAACAAAAAGCCACTCAAAGGATCAGTAGATGGCAACCATTAGGGTGGTGACCACCATCACCACAAACAAGGAGGAAATCACCAGCAAGATCCATCATTACTATTCAGCCCTCTTCAAGGCTTCCTGGGTGAACACAGCGGAAGTTCAGGAATTTATTGGAGGGTCTCCAGAACCACTAGTTAAATTCTCAGAAGATGCTAAACACCTTGCACCGATCATGCAGCAAGAAGTAATGTTCATTCTACTCCACAGCCCGCGCCTAAAAGCCCCAGGCCCAGATGATATCCCATTTGAAGTGTATCTAGTGGATCCCATTACAGTTATAAATGCCATCCATCCCCTCTTCTTGACCCTCTTGATAGAATATGAGTACTTACTGACTCAAAAGGATCAATTCTGACCCTTATCCATTAGAAAGCAAACTGTGAGGACCTTGCAAACTGGCGACCAATATCACTATTGAACACAGACCAAATGCTAATTGATAAACTTCTAGCAAACCGCATGACTAAGTGTACAGCACCATGCCTCAACCCAGATCAGCATGGCTTTATCCCAGGTAGATTATTTTATAACAATCACAATGAGTTTCTGGCAACTCTGTCAGCTACTTCGTCTCAAATGCATGGTTTTGTGGCGCTTCTTGATATGAAAAAAGTATATGACTGAGTGAATTGGAAGTACCTTGACGCATCCCTAACCTGTCTCCACATCCCACCACAAGCTAGGACATGGCTATCAGCGCTTTACGCCCAGCTTCACACTAAAGTAATGTCCCCAGCGGGCTTTACAGAAGTGGTGATGGTTGAAAAGGGTCTCTGTTAAGGGGATCCACTGAGCCCAATCTTGTTCAACATAGCTTTGAATCTTCTTCTGGCCCTACTCCAGGAACGACTGGTGGGTATTCAGGTTTCTGGGAAACCCCCCCACCCGCACCATAGCCTTTTCTGATGACACAGCAGCAACAGTTGGATGTAAAAAGGACCTAGACCTGGTCATGGGGGCCCTGGATCGCTACTCCAAGGCTTCCAATAAAAAATTAAACACTTACAAAACCATTATAGTGCAAGTTGGTAACCCATCGTTTCCTCCTCCTTTTGGTCTGTAACATACTTGGGGCATCTTTAGGCACCTAGGTTTCCTCACCTCACCACAAAGGGTCATAATCAAGGATAATGAGGACCATTTGCTGGTTGCAATAAACTTGCATGTAGCCAGCTGGAACTGCCATCATATAATCCCCAGGGATGCGCTCTAATGGCAAATGTTTTTTGCTACCAAAAGTATGGTTTCTCGCTCATTTCTGCCCCTTTATGGACAGTTTCTACTTGAGGCTGCATGTGATACTTTGCTGCTGGATATGGGCTCCAACCACCCACCCACAGCTCTGACCACAATATCCCATCCCGACAGTAAAGGGTGCCTAGGTTTTTTGGATGCTAGGTCACATGCCACTTCAATACTGATGGGGTTCCTTAAGCCCATCATTTGCTGAGATATGGCTCCAATGCCCCAGTGGGGTCCAGCTTTACACCAGGGTTTAGAGGTCTCTCTAGGGCTCCCAGGGCCTCTTTAACAGCTGTTGGAGAATGGCTAACAAACCACACAGGCCACTGCCTCAAACCCTCATCAAGTTTTTACTTGAACCAGGCTCTCCCTTGCGCTTAAGAGGGTAGGGTTATGGGTGTACCACGCCTTTCCCTATAAAAGGAGTAGCCCTGGGATCAGCCCCTGCCATCATACTCTGATCCACAATGGGATGATTGTTATCTCCTGCCTCCACCCTTTGGACAGATCCTAATGTGGCCTCATCTCCTTGAACTTCTACCCCCCGCTATGAAATGGAATCTCAAGGCTCTTTGGAAGGACGTTACCCACCCTGTTCTTTAAGCAAAAAATGTCAAATATCCTGTGTCAAGTTCTACACTGTTCATACAGAACAGGGGATCAAACAGGTCCCACCTTCCAGCAAAGAACTGCCCATGATGCGCAGAACTGACAGACACCTACCAGCACCACTTCTTTACTTGTCCTCTAATAGCCCCTTTCTAGAACAAGGTCTGCAAACTCCTGCAATCAGAACCCCGGGTAGGGGACCAGGGTCAGGACTTCATGCTTAACTTCTCATTTCCCAATTGCTCCTAATCATTAAGGGTCCTGGAATTTGGCGTAGTGACATGGACTATTCATAATTCATATCTTTGCTCCACTTTTGACTTCACTCTGCAAAAACTGCCCCATGTGATCACCAACTTTCAGGTCATTTTGAGATGGCCCTGAGAGTATTTACTATGTCACTATGGGCCAATTGGTCAATTCAAGCGACACCTAGCTCTAGAAAAACTTTCACCACCCTTTCTCAACACCTTTTCTTACCTCTGCCTTTGCATCATAATCTTAGGAGCTCAGGCGTGATCAAATAAAGATTGGTGTATCCCCCCATTAGGTTGGGACCACCTAGTGCTAAAAAAGTAAATGAGGTGGGTCAACCTTGGGAAAAATATACCATGTTGATTTTTTTAGCCTGTGCTGGTTTTAAACATGTTTCATTAATAACCCAACCCAGAGCGTATTTATAATCTTATTTATTATAAATTTTGTAAGAAATTATAGTATTTATCTTTATGTTTATGGGGGTGGAAGGTGAGTTGATAAGGGCATATGGCTACCAACCTGAAAGTTGTGGGTTCGATTTCCGCCCTTTGCACATCAATTGGGGTGCCAGCCAAAGGAAGCTATTGGTGGTTAGTAGGTCTAATAACACGAAAACCTTACCCATGATGTAACCAGAAAAATTTGAGTCCCAATCCAAAGGTGGAAAAACTTTCTTTGATGGAGTTAACCCTGTTCAGGTTTCATGTCATTTCTTTCTTTCGGTAATGCCTGTCCCCTGGTCAGCTTGCCTTAGTTAAATAAAAATATCTTTATGTTTACAATAAAAACCAATCTATAAAACACAATAAAGTTAAAAATTAAAATTTTGACAAGCTAAAAAATCATTTTAAGATGCTAATTTTTAATTAATCATTTATGTTTCCTAGTAGTTTACACTAGATTAAAACATTAACATAATATTATAGTAATTCAATTCATACCAAAATTATTAGTTGATCATATTAAATAACTTATATAGTATAATGGATTTATATAAACACTTGACTTATGATACAAAAAAATATTATCTCACTTTAAATTTTTAAGTGGTACTTATACTTTTAGAAATAAGTGAGAGTACTCTATTAAAATCTTTACAATATTAGCCATCCTATTTAGATAACTATCTATAGGTTGCATTTTTATCTGCTGTAAAGCTTATAATTAACCCTTTGCAATTGAGAAGCAACTCTCAAGTGCAAAAGGTTAAGCTTTTATATACATGTTATAATCTACTGCTAACTTGTTAACAGTTTGATAGGTAAGGTTTGCTAATAGTGAATCATTAAATACATATTTATGATAATAACTAATAACATGATAGATACTATACTAAAATTTTTGCTTGTTAATAAATATCAAATTTAAATTTGTTCATTTTAATCACAGTTAAGTATAATTAATCAACAATTGATAATTAAATACCTGTACCAAAAAAAAAGTTTAAAATTTTAATTTTAAGAGATTAGTATAAATTATGGGCACTAATTATTTTTTAATCTTCTTATATAAGCTTTACTTTTTTTTAGTACTAGATGGTCCCAACCCAAGGGGTATAAGCTTTACTTTGATATATAAAAGAAAAAAAATAAATGAAACAGGTCAACCTTGGGACAAGTACTATGCCAAGATTTTAGCCAGTGCTGGTTTTGGACCTGTATCAAGCAAAACCTGACTCAGAGTGGAGCAGGAACCTCGCTATGCTACCACTCCTCAAAATGCCTAATTTAATAAAAGAAATAATGTTAAATTATCAAAAATCAATTTATATATCTGTCTGAACATTTAAGATAAAATAAATAACTATTCAGTTATAAAACAAGTACTAGTGATAAGTTAAGCTCAATAAAGAATTTCATATAATTCTTTCCATTTTTCACATAATTTTTCTGCTTTATATTTTTTATAATTTTAAGAGTATTTCACCCCAGAAATGCTAAATACAGGACAGGAAATTTTAAATTCTAAATCAAGAAAAATTATTTGAAAAATGGAAAAAATTGTGTGAAATCCTATAGTTAATCATTGAGGGTAGAGTTTTAAACAATTTACTTGCTATATGCATATCTATCAGAAAACCTGTTTTTATCAACACTTAGTTCTTATATCCTTACCATGTACAAGCTGAAAAAACCTATTATGTATTTTATTGATCTGCTAAAAATACAAAAACTTGTTACCCTTATACTATTGATAATATAGTCAACTTTTTATGCTCAGAATCTTTTAATACAGATCTAACATTAATCACACATATAGTCCTCATTCTCTACCAATAGTTTTATTTAAGCTGACATATATAAAGTGAATAAAGGCATAATAATTACTTACAACCAAAATTTATAGCTAATCAACTTTTGGTTAGGATAAAAAATCAGCTATAAACTTACCTTGTATATTTAAGAAAATCTTGGTTAGCTAATCTTAGTAAGCAGTCTTATCTACTAAACAATATTAGTAATGTATGTACATTACTTTAGTGATAGTCTTAGTTATATGATACATCTGTAAAGTCTAGATTAGTTTTTATTATCATACAACCAAGAAAAGGGTATCTACTTTTTTTAGTACTAGATGGTAAAGGGTATCTACTTTTGCTTTTATAGAAATTGGTACAATTATAGAGATTGTCAATATGAAAGAAGGTTTCAAAGAGTCAAACTTTTGATAAAATTAGATCAATTGTAATCATATTAAATGAACATTTTAATTTTAGTGAATTTTATATTTATATTAAATAGATTGTTCATCTTCAGTTAGTTAATCAGTTTTTAATTTAAAAATATAACTTTTAGATTAAAATTATACTTATCAATATTACAAAATTAAGAATTCTTAAATGAAGTTTCTTTACAAGATAAAAGTGCTCTATATTTATATAATAAGAATCCTAATATAATAAAATATATGCTAACTTAAAAGTTTGTAGTTTTTATGTTTAAAAATATACTCTAATAGTAAATTAGTGCTTAAGAATGAAATTTATTATTCAGTAGCTTCCATGCTTCATAAAAACATTACTATAGTTTAAATTATCCTAGATTTATTTTAATTTTATTCAAGGTGGACTGACCTGGGGATGATACTGCACCAATTGAGGGAAAATTGAATATATGGGAAAGGAGGATAAAATATGGAAAACCTCCATGTGCAGTGTATGATAGGCCAAGAACTCCATGGACTGCCTTTGCTATTGCTATCTCAGTTCAGGGCATTGGTGCGCAACACCAACACAGTCATAGTTAGCCCCTACCCAAAGTTTATTAACCTAGATTTATTAATACTTGTTAAGTCTTCTGAAACTCTTAGTGTACCACTTTAATTTTTTACAGGTAATTTAGTCATCTTTATAAAGCATTTGTAAAATTCTTTATTTTATTAATGGATAGCTTTTGTTTTATAGAATTTACTAATCTAATTATATATTGACAATCATCATCTTTAGAAAAAATAGTAAATTCAATAATCAAATATATTTTAATTATATATCCCTTCTACATATATTCAACTAAAGTCTTAGTCTTCTTTGATATAAACAAGTATAATTATTTATCAACTTGATTTGATTTTTAAAAATAATACTTTAAAGACAATAGTGTGCCATATAAAAATCTAAATTTAGTCATTATAAAACTACTAAATATCTTATAAGAAAAATATAAGTGAAAGATGGTACAACTGTCAGGACTGGTATACTGCAGTCCTGGTTGGGGGTAGCTAACCATGAGCTAGCATAATTAAGAGTTTGGATTCAGTATAGCTAGGACACTAGTTACGTCCAGATATAAGAAATGGTGGGTATACTGGTATAGAAGTTGCCCACAGACATGGTTTTAGGAGTGGAAAGGTGGAAGGGAGATCCTTGAAGTTTGGGTTGGTAGATTGGAATTACAAACATTTTAGTAAATCACTTTAATAGTGGTTGCATAATATAATATTTCTATCGATTATGAAGATTAATCATATGAATGCCCTAGTTTTAAATCCTATCCAACTTCATATACTTACTAAGCTTATTTTTTTAAACAAAGCACTATTCATTTTTTAAGCTTATGGTATTGCACCTTGCATATGATTTTAAAAAGCAGTGGAAATCATCCCAGTCTCATTGAGAATTTGTGTAAGGCAATTCATTAACTCAATATTATTTCAATTAGGGTAATTTAAGTAGTTAATTGAACCATACCCATTACAATTATGGTTTGATATGTAACTAATTGATCTACCTCAGCACATATCCTCTTGATCTGATAGATAATGTAAGTCCCAGAGAATGTCCCCTGTGTATGGATTGGGAAATCTTTCCATTTCCGAGTATAAAGGGTCCAAAGAAGGTGACTGTACCCCTCATTATCCAGTGTGACCTTGCCCACGTGGTAGATGAGTGCTGGGTAACAGCTCTCCCTCTTTGGATTCCTCCCCCAATGCCTACACTTACCTTGGCCAAACTTGTCCACTGAATCAGGGAAATCTGCACTGAGATCACTGACTCAAAGTTAATTGGTCCAAAACTGATGGAAATCAATCCTGAAGATCAAAAATTGCATAATCAGAAAGAGACCAAGATTGAAGTATCAGGCAGAATTGCTGACAGTTTTGATTTAGCCAGTAGTGCAATCATTGAAAATTACCCCCTCTCAAATTTGTCAGGGATGATCTCAACATGCAGATAGCATCATCAGAAACTATCAATAAAAGTTTGAAGCTCCCATCTGAAAATCAGAAGTTGTACCCAACGCAACTCTTTTGACTGAACAAATGGCCCAGCAACTGGGTACAGGTGGGTTGGGCATCCAGAACCTGTTTCCAACTAATTGGGACTGCCCCTACGTGGGGTGGCCCTGTGGAATTCCTGTTGCTCATTGGGCCAGATGCCATCATGCCAACCACTGAAAATGAAGTCAAGCCTTGGTTCAGGCGTTTGAGGTCAAACTGACAGCAACTCAGCTTGCCACCAAATTCTTCAATGTTGGTTTCTATTAAGCTTATCTGCCCCCATCCCCAAACATTCACCAGTTAGGTCAAACTTGAGGGACCCAATCATGGCTTGTTCCTGCATCAATCAACTACTATTTATTCAGTTGCATTGCACTGAGAAAGTTGTTGGTCGATTTTCTTACTTTCATTTCAATAAAATTCTGCCACTAAAAACTATCAATTTTCTACTTTATTGATATCCTTCTGGCCTTATTCCCAATGGCATTACTCTGGTGGCCTTCCAGTCCCTATACCAAATGGGCTTTACCAGTATTGATTATTACTATGACACCCACCATCATCAACTGGATTCAACGAGCCAGATACTTCTGGCAATTCAACCCCTTTATTTTGACTATACGCCATCAATATGCTAGGATCTTGTGACCTTACATCCACCATTTCTAAGAAAGAATCTGTCCCCTTGTCTCATCAGTTGTATTGAACCCACCCACTGGTGACCTTGAAGAAACAAGCCCAGTGGTAGCATCCCCTGAAGCAAGACCCCCAGTGGTTGAGTTTTCATCGTTTAGTTTATTTTTAGGTTGTTATTCACAATTTCCTTACACCAACAATTTTTCATTTCCCAATTTGTGGCTCCATATAACGTCATATATGCAGCAATGCCTCTGGCATTCTGGCTTGCTTTTTGGGTGCTCACGCATCCTGACTGGCAGGCCAGTCTAAACTTCTTCTGCTGTTTACATGACAGATAATCTCTGAAATCTCAAGAACACAACTAACGTCAAGATTTACCCTGAAATCATCCTCCACCAGGGCTGAAGCTACATGCAAAGACTTCTTCTTAAATCTCTTTAACAGCTTTCCTTGGTTATTTAAGTTCTCCTCAGGCTCCCAAGTGCTCTCTTATGCAGAATATCCAGATCACTTAACTAGGAATTGCATGTCTTACAATGCTTACATCTGCCAATGATAACTTTAACTATATACTATATATAGTCTGTCAATTAAAGGAGGGCAGCGCTTTTAACTTTCTGATGGTTAAGGAGCTATTATCCTTTTTTACAAGAGTGATTGATATAAAACATTATAAAAATCCCTCAAGTAGAGCAACTCAGTAGGCAACCTTCCAATGACCTCCTTTACTTTATATGGTCTTAAATGCCAACGGCTAGTTTGTGTTATAGACCATCTAAAGGAACATTGTGAGCATCCAAATAAACTTCACTCCCAAATTTTTCTTTTTTCCAAGTACTCTTTTTTATCTGAAAAATCTTTGTAGGTCTTAACTGCTTGAGTTAATTTGTAAGACATAATGCATGGGTCTGATTAATATCCTTCAGAAATTCTCTTTCTGATGGTTTGTTCACTACAGTAGTTTTCAGTAATTCACAACTCACATTATAGCCATAGTTAGCCTTAAATGGTGACATTCCAATGGAGGCATGGTCTATGTTATTATAGAAAAACTGGAACATTGTTAACAGATCAATTTAATTATCCTGTTAAGAATTTACATAACACCTCAAGTACTGCTACAGAATTTGATTAACCCGCTCAGTATGTCCATCTATTTGGGGATGATATGCAGTAGACAGGCAAATATTATTAAGATCTGAAATAACCTGCTTTCAAAAGTATGAAGTGAACTGTGGGCCTCTGTCAGAGATAACCTCCTTGGGTATTCTGATATATAAAACTCTCTTTATAAGTCATGACATCTTGTTTTATGGGGAAAAACATCCAAGTCAATAACTGGTAACTTTTTATCAGTAAAGCAAATGTCAAAGCTCCTAATAATAAAAACATGGCAGGATAGCCTTTGTAAAATTTGGTGGTCAAATTGTCAGGGATTGGTGTACTGCTGTCCTGGTTGAGGTTAGCTAACCATGAGCTAGCATAACTAGAGTTTGGATTCAGTATGACCAGGTCATTAGATATATCCAGATACAAGAAATGGTGGGTATACTGGTATGAAAGTTGCTCAGACATGGTTTTAGGAGTGGAAAGATGAAAGGGAGTTTTCTGAAGTTTGGGGTGGTAGATTGGGATTGCTAACACTTTAGAAAATAACTTTATTAGTGGTTGCATAATATATTTTATTTTTATTGGTTGTGAATATTATCCATAAAAATACCTTAGTTTTATATCCTATCCAACTTCCTGGATTTACCTAAGCTTACTTAATTTTAAACAAAGCATTAATAATCTTTTCAGCTTGTAGGTTTGTGCCATCATATAATTTTGAAAAGCAGTGGAAATTTTCTCAAACTTTAATGTAAATTCATATTGGTGTGATTATCAACTCAATAGCATTGATTTTAGGGAAATTTAAGCAATTAATTAAACTATATATATTACAATTATGGTTTGATATGCAATTAATTGATCTAACTTCAGCACATATCCTCTTGATCTGATGGATAATCTTTTAAATTTCAGGAATGCCACTAATATCAGGCTTTACCCTGAAAATAACAGTAGGAGTGCACTTCTGTTAAAGTTGTCTCTATTACAATTCTTATTGGAACCTCTCCAGGAGATATATAACCATATTATAGTTGTGTAAAAATCATCAATCTAGGATAGTAAATACTACTATGGACTATTAAATTTCTTTTAATAACCCCAGGGCATGTGGAGTTTTTCCTGGGATTTTATCCCTTATTTCTATAATTTGAACCTCATATCTCTCAATATAAATTGGTATATATATCTGTCAGGTCAACTCACCTTGGATATTATTTATAAATAAAGTTTTATTTCTTCAAGAAAGGTCAACCAGGTGATGGTCACTTCTAATTTTTATAAACTAAGTTTTATTATTAAAGTTAGGCTGACCTGGGGATGATACTACACAATTAATAGAGAGATCAAAATTGATGGGAAAAGAAGATAATTACTGGTAAATCTCCATGTTCAGCATTTTGATAGTCAGTAACTCCATGGACCACCTTGTTATTTATCTGAGTTTAGGACATTGGTGCAATACCACCACAGTAATAAGTTATTATAAAGTTATATACTGGGATCAAAGTTGGTAGGCAGTGGTCATTGAGTCTATACTTTACTGCTGGGTCACTTTCCTTTTTATAATATAAAGTTAATTCAAAAAATTAATATAAAGTTTATCTAAATTACTTTAAGCAGATATGATCTATTAAATAACTTTCTTAATCAAAATGATAAAATCTAAAAGTTTTGGGAGGTTTTTTAATGGTAGAGTATGGACTCAATGAGCATTGCCTCCCCAGCTTGACCCTAGTAGATAAACTTAGACAGGTAACAACTTATGACTGTGATGGTGTTGTGCACCAAGATCCTGAAGCAAAATAACTAATAGCAAGGTGGTCCATGGAGTTTGTAGCCTAAAAGAATGTCTCCCATGGAACTTTACTGGGACTTATCCTCCTTTTACATTGATTTCAATTTTTTATTTTCCACATTAGTCAGTGTGATATTGTTCCCAGATGGTCCACCATAAACAAATAGTAATATATAAAAGTTAAAATGTACTTAAAATATTAATTAATATATGCCTTTTTTACTTCAATTTCAACACTTTGCATTTCTATTTCAACATCTTTGTATTTTTTTATTTCAGCATTTTGCATTTTGATTTCAACATATAACAGTTCAATTTCAACATTTTTCATTTTGATTTCAACATTTTACAAATCAATTTCAATGTTTTATACTTCAATTTCAACATATCATATTTCAATATCAATAATATACTTCAATTTCATCATTTTGTGTTTCAATTTCAATATCACACTTCAATTTCAATATTTTATATTTGAAATTCAATGTTTTATAATTCAATTTCAATATTTTTAGTTTTAGTGATTGCATCATATCTAGTTCTAACTACAGACTCATTGATTTCCTCACATCAGTGTTTTCTTTTGGTAGATTATAATGTGATATAAGGGATATACAAATATTTTTTAAATATAAAAAAGAGTGGGAATTAATATGCTTGCACTATTTCAGCAGGAATAATAAAATAAAAATATCACTAAAAATTTTGTTGAGATTAAAATATAAAATGTTGAAGTTGAAGTGTAAAATGTTGAAACTGATTTGTAAAATGTTGAATTCAAAATGCAAAATGTTGAAATCAAAGAAAAAAGGTATATTAAGAGAGTTTAATTTTTAACTTTTATAAGTGTATTATAAAAAAGTTAGAAAGTTAAAACTGTATGCAGATAAGTTTTAAGCTGGCAATTTCTTAATTATGAACTGAGGCATAGCCACTGAGCTAGGAAATTTTTTTACCTATAAGTATAGTACTAGCCAAACATTGGAGAGTACTCATGCATTACTTAGATAAACGGATCTATCACTGTTTTATCATATCATATTTTTATACAGTAAAAACTCAAGCTGTTTTTAAGACTTTGACAATTAAAATATTCTAGAGGTTATATTGAAACCTTCCTCAAAATTGTTCTATCTATAGGCAAAATACTATAAAATTTAATGAGTATTAAGTTATAAAGGAACAGACAGACCTTATATTTTGTATAGTGGTATAAAAATATCATCCATTCAATTTTCAGATACATAATCCATCATTCCATAAACTAGTACAATTTAAGCTCAGTGGTACAGAAAATTTTAACTTAGCTTGCTATTAATTGCAAATGTGACGTTTTAATATTGTAAATTGCCTTACCACAGCGGTAAAGCTGGTAGTGCCACATAATATTAGAGTAGTTAAACCCCCAAGGATGCACAGTGTATTTCTTTAAGTACCTTAAACCTATATTTATTAATTGGAAGCCAACCAGCCTCAGTGAGCAACAAATTGCTTTAAAAAGCATGAATAAGAAGACAAAATAGCTGCTTTTCTAACAGCCTATGCAGCATCTAACTTTGTTATAAACCCTCAAAAGTTTACAAGAAAACATCAATAGAAATTAAATCCTTTCGCAACAAAATAAGTGGGACCGACAAGCCTATAATTATGTATTCTGTGAAGATGTTGGGCTTAAGCTTCCCTGATGTAGTACCAAGTTTTCTTCACCATTGTGTAAGTCTTCCTCAACGGAGAGGGGCCCGCAAGTTTTTTATCTTATTAATGGCTTTGACCAAGCCAACGGCCTTGTGGAAAGTCTTGCGAGCATTAAAATTCTCGCGTACAGCAGGTAGCAAATCAGACTCATTCAAAATAATTGAGTTATCAATAGCATCTGCTTCTTGGCCAGAGGCAATGTCGCCTTTGACGGCGGCCAACCAGGGATGGCTCAAAGCCTGCTGAGCAGTAAGGCGTTGCTCGGGGTCAACGACTAACAAACGGCTGATAAAGTCTTTGGCAGTTTCAGAGACTTGACACCAGTATTTTTCAGGTTCAAAGCAAAATTCCCCGTTAAGAATATTTTGAACAACAAAGGATCTTATCAGGTTGATCAAATGGCGGGTATCCACACAATAAAAAATAAGCTATTACTCCTATGGCCCACATATCACTATAAATATTAAAATGGTGTCAAAAATAAAACCAGTAAAAGATGCAAAAGGTCTTACACGGGTTTCCCATATCCAGAGCGTAAGAAAATCTCGGGAGCCTAGACATCTCGCGTATAAGAGATATAACTACAACTTATAAAAACGTTTACGTACCATATATCCTGGTGTACCACAAGTTGTAGTTAGCATTTGAGAATCTGAATCAGCGATACTAGACAAACCAAAATCGCAAATCACAAGCGGACTATTCTCCTCTTTAGTCTTAAATAAAAGGTTTTCGGGCTAGTAAAGTAAAAATAGCGCCAGCAAAAAAATTACCTTAAGATCTACAAAAAGGTAAGTCTCTATGAAAGAAAACTAATAGTTACCCCTGTGAACAATCCCGTTATCATGCAAATAACTAACAGCATCAACGATAGTGAAAATTATTCGAGCAGCATCGGACTCAAAAAACTTCCTTTGTCGCAGATTCTGTCAAATAATTCTCCTCCGATTGCCAAGTCAGTTATAAGGTAAACTATAAGGCACTTTAGCTTACATGCATAGCGTGAAAACCTTTCTATAGGTTTAAACAACTTACGATTATTTATGGTTTCAAAATAATCAACCAAGGTCAGAATGTTTGGATGTCCCTTAGAAACTTTCTTAAGAATGGAATTTCGTTGCGAATCATGTTCTCGCGACCTTGCAATAACCGCTTATTCATGACCTTTGCAGCATAAAAGTGTCCAGTTTCAATCTTGAAAAAATAAACTATTTTGGGACAATAAAGACGAACTTACGTGTACAGCCTCTGCGAAGCAAGAGACAAAATTAATAAATGCTTATAGTAAAAAACGAGAAAGAATACCTTTGACAATCCCATAGGTTCCTTGACCAAGAGTGCGACCAGTTTTGTATTTACAAGGAACAGTTTTCACTTTAGACATAATTCTTCAAACTGGTAAATTAATGTTTAAACTTTAAGTACACCTACTTAAATTAGATGGTTACAAGGTGACGATTGTAGGTAAAGATAATTAAGCTTTGATCCTAAAGCACTTAGAAATAACCATGTGTGCTGCATATCAGTTCCATTTTAAAACTACTCCTAAGATCTATGCCAATCTCACCATAGCTGGCATGGATAAGCCACAGCAGATTTGGTAGGGAGTTATAAGATCTAGACCAATCTAAACTATTAGAAACTAAATTTTCAACTTCTTTTATAGAAATTAAATTTGCCAACATTGTCGGAAGTTTATTTTTAACTATCGAGGCCATAATGTTTTTCATCCAAGTTATCGCAGCTGAAAAAGGAACGATTATTTAAAGAGCTTTTTTCGACCGTCTAATTTGCATGACATGCCACTCACGGAACATCTATATTAATAAAAGCAAGTGTGTGTGCATGATGCCCAGCCAAAACTAGAGCATGTATAGCTTTAAAATTTTGGATATAGATGGACGGAAGGGGGTACGTGTGCACCTCGAAGCCGGATTTTTATTTTCATAATAAAATAAAAAGTTTTATATGTAAGAAGTGAAAATTTTATATGTTTTTAATGGAAATTGGTATATTGTTACAGGATGAGCAGTTTGATATTTGGTTGACTTGATAGTTTAAATGGTTTTGGCGAGCGGTTTGTGGTTTTGGGTTGATTAATAAACTTAATGGTTTTAATAAGGCAATTAGTGATTAGTTGATTCGATAAGTTAGTTGGTTTTGGTTGGATGGTTAGTGGATTTTGATTGGATGGGCTCAATGGTTTCAGATAAGTGGTTGAAGTTTTTGTTAATTCGATAGGTTTAATTGGTTTTGGATGAGTGGATGGTAATCTTATATTAATTCAATAGAATTTGTTTTCTTAATTTTATCGGTAGCTATCTACCAAAATTAAATGAATCGATTAGGATCATCTGGCAAACTTTAAACCCACAAACAAATCTGTGTTAAACTGGGTATCAACAAGAATTAGCCTAAACTTTTGTTTACAAAACTATCATTCTGTTTATTTATTTAAGATGCGTTATCTCATGAGCAAATAAACCAAAAATTACCAAACTTGGCGCAAGTACTTATAAAGGTTGGGGGTAGTAATATACTTTTTTAATAAAATCATATGATTTTTGATATCAATCCTATATAAGATCTAAAATATATATTTTTAATGATAATCAAATAGCAATTTGGCTGAGCATTTTTATATTCATTTAATTTGATAGTTTCATAAGTTTTGATAAGTGGTTGGTAGCCTTTGCTGTTTTGTAAGTTCAACAATGGTTTTTGCTGAGTGTTGTATTCTTTGGCTGATTCGATGGTCTCATTAGTTTCAAGTAAATGATTGATGATTTAGTTAATTTGGCAGGCTTGATTTTGGCTAAGTGGTTGGAGGTTAAAATATTCATTAAAATTAATAGTTTCTGAACTTATTGATGGCTATCTACCAATATAAAAATTAAAATAATTTAGAATCATCTGGTAAGTTATAAGCTGGGTGTAGTTGCACACACCTGTAATCACAAGCTAAGGTGGGGTAAAAATGATGTGACAGGTTCACAACCTGTTATAGCTAGGATAAATATAATTATCTCCAACCCTCTTATCATTTATTATTCAATTAATTATTTTAATTTTATTTGAGGTGGGCCAACCTGGGATGATACTGCACTGATTAGGGAAGTGAAGAAAATGGGAAAGGAGGATAAAATCTGGAAAACTTCCATGCGCGGTGTATGATAGGCCAGGAACTCCATGGACCACCTTTGCTATTCACTATCTCAGTTTGGGGCATTGGTGCACAAAACCAACACAGTCAAAATCATCCCCTACCCAAAGTCCATTACTGGGATCAAACTTGGGAGGCAGTGGTAGAGGGTCCATACTCTACCACTGGGGTATCCTCCCTATTTATTATTCAATTAATGATATGGAGGTAAAGAAATTAAAAAAAATCTGCCAAGTTATAAACACCATAGCAAAGCATGGGTATACTACTAGTTATTTATATTTATATCCTAAATTATAAATGCTATATTCTTAGAAATTAAATACAGGTCCCTTCCAATTTACAGGTACTCTCTAATAAGCCATGCCCAGTAAAATAGATAAACTTTACCCTTATGATTATATATATATTATATATAGCTATATCTAACAATTATTATTAGCTGTATATATCTATGATATAGTATGTAACAATTAATATTTATAGAAATATTTGAGTTATAATTTTATTTGTATAAAGCACCTTTTTTATTCTAACATATCAAGTTATTATATAATTATTACTTTAAATATTTTTAACTTTGAGGACTTGTGGTATAGTCACCAGTTTTAAAATCAGATAGTCTTATCATGTATGATTAACCTTATGATTGTTTGTACATATAAAGACCTTATACTCAATCTGGTTTTCAGACCAGGTTAAACTTAAATAATTACAACCACTATCACTTAAATATATTTCTCTAACTATCTTTTAAAAGGGGTGCTTAGCCTGGCAGGGATATTCCTGCTTCCACTCTAGTAAAGGTTTTATTCACAGGTTCAAAACTAGTTTTAGCTAGAAAAATTTGGTGTGATATATGCCCCTAAGGTTACCCATCTCAAGTCTTTTTTTATTTTTTTTGTTTATTGTAAATTAAATTTTATATTATATATCTATTAGGGTAGGACAACCACAAGACAGATACTGCTAAGGGTAAAACAGATATACTAGGGTAAAAGTTTGTACCACAACTTTAAGGACCTGGGGAGCCCAAGTTGGCTCTGGTTGAAACTGATGGGTTTTGATCAGCCACCAGAAGAACCAAGCAACTGTTGTCAATGTAGCCCCAAGACCTCTAGTCAATTAGAGGAGTGCCATCTTCACAGCTGCACTGAAATGGCCTGGATGGGCACCATGATGCTCAAAATACTTGAAGATAGCAAAAAATAAGCATGCCAAGAGGTGAAAATTTTTATTAAAATAAACAAAACCTAGAGAATAAAATAGGCCAGTAACCTCACAAGTAAGTGCACTGAACTTTATTTAGGGAAAGGGTGTTAAGGCTCCACCCAAATTGGAAATTTGGATGCATCAGCCAAAGTAAACTGATCCTGATCTGACCAAATAGCCCAAACATTTATTGGGGATAATCTTCAATAAAATTCAAGGGCTCTCAAAGTCAGGGATAAACTCTAACTTATATGTTCAACTATTGCTCCCTCAGAGCTTTCTAACATCAGAGTTCAAACCCAATATATGTGGTGAGCAAATACTATTTGACTGAGATGACTAGCCTGCCGCAGAATTCCTAATTCATGACAATTATAGATCTTAGCTTGGATTGCTTGGAGATTTACCAAAAAAACTCCCTTATCACCCTTATATTATAAATTATGTGCAAGTAAAGATTACTCTCTTTTTGCCAATTTTAAATTAAATTGGACTTCCTCTATTTTATTTAGTTAGAAAATAGTAATTAGTATTTTACAGCTTCAGTTACATTACCTTGAAGAAAGACTTTCTGGTCATGGAAAGCAAATACATAAAATCCAGCACCCAGGAACTTTGGGTTTTCTGACTTATAAAAATAAATGAGACAAGTGGTCTAAACCCCTTAGTCCTGACAAAACTGGTGCTCTCTGCCAGGTTTACCCTGAGTTTGTGGTGCAACTATTATTAATATGAATGATTTAGCATCAGATCCCTCTTTAGATCAGAAACACCTTAAAATCTTAGTCAAAATACCTGCTATGTTTTGTGGGATGGAGCAAAGAATTCTCACCCTTGAGCAACACCAACTCAAGCTTCAAGCTGTGACTACTGAGCTTAAAAGCAAAATTTGGCAGTTAACCACACTTATCACCACAAAATTAGCCCTTTGTGCCACCCATGATCGGGTGAATCCAATAATTGAAGATATCAACGCCTTACAAAATAAAGTGGACGCCCTCCACCATTAAAAATCTTCTAGTGATATCAGTTCCTCTTTTGGCAAAAAAGTCCCCCCAGTGTCAGTCCACATTCTTCAACCATTAACTCCCCAGTGGCATATTTAAATTGTAGTTCAAAGAGTACATCCCAGGAGAAGGGAGCATGTTCTCTTATTTTGTTATAAAAGTTCTTTAGAAACCACCATCACCCAATGACTCAAACATCTAACTGTCTTAGTTGCATAGCTCAAGACATTATGGTACCTCATCTAATGCTTTGACAGACTTGGGATGACGCTAAGACTGTCTTGCTTTGGAAATTTGGGAGTAACCTAACTTTATCCAATCAAAAGCAAACTTTTATGGGTATAAGCCTTAACTGGGGAGAAACCATCACTGAGTTTAATCATCATTTTTGCCTTGAGGCTCAAACGTTGGTTGCAGAAAAACGTCTTACTTTAGATGATAATATCATTGCTTCATTTTTGGCGTTTAAAAATATGCCTAACATTCTACTTTATCTTAAAGCGGTAAAGTCTAACTGGATTTCTCTCTTTCATATCAAAGAAGCCATTTTGGAGATTATGGCTGACTTACTCAAACCTACTGTCCCACTCATTTTAATAATAATAACAAGCATCAGCCCCAAGTGATAGCGGTTACACCCCCCAAGTCACCTACTGCCAAATTATACTATACTTTTTGCAAGAGGAACAACCATACTGAGACACTTGTCACATCTTCCTACATAGGTTAGCAAAAATCATTTAGTATAGGGCAGTAGGCTCCCTATGCTGATGACAATCAAGTGCCTCAAACCCCTTGTTCTAGCACTAGTTCTATTCTCAGAAACTTTGGATTTCTGTGTTAGCTTCCCTGGCAGAAGTCAATGTACCTCTTTCTATTTAAAAAACAAAGGTCTTCAGCTTTCTTACTTATATATTGAGAAGTTACCCCAGCAAGTCTTGGAGGTCAGTTCCTCTAAGGAAAGCAAGTGCAAGACAGATAAAACCTTCAAAAATATTGAAAATCCCTGAGCTTGGACTAGTCAAATCCCGCACTTGCTTTGCTGCGAATCCCTAACGGCAGTCTACTAGATGTTACTTCCCAGTTTAAAGCTTGGGTGGTTTGGGTAGAGGTAGTCGTTCACAAGGTCAAAGTCCTGGTGTAGTCAATACTAGTTCACTGGTTAACATTATATCTTCCTAACTTATCCAGAAGATAAAAATAACCCCAGACTTGATTCATGAAGCTGGGTATGGAACGGAAGGTAGTCAGTTAACTAAGGCGATTGGGGCATATTCTGCCTTGCCTCTCCAATTTAGGAACCTTTTAATTACTGCCCCCAATATTGCATTAGAAAATGATAACTATGAGTTGCTTATTGGGGTCCAATTGATGCAGGAGTTTAACTGTATTATCAACCATAAGGAAAAATATCTCCTGTTATTAGGGTATTAAATTCAGTTAATATTCAACCTCCCAGTCAAAAGTAAAGGAGCCTTAAAAGACAAACGTGCCTCCTCAAATATCTGTCCTCCATTTTTAGAGTTGATTATCAGGTCTTAGGAAAAAAAACTAAGTTACCCCCTGAGGCGGTAGACACCAAAGATGGGATTCCTCTGTATGCCTCCATTCAATTACAAACCCTCTGGCTTTCAAGTCATTGTGGATATGAGGATCAAGATCTTCACCCCTCCTAATCAAGTACTAGAGCTAAGGTGACACTTAAATCCGTCTATCAAAGAAGCATTGCCCTGTCCAGGGATTTTGGATCCTGTTTAAGGGATATCTATATCTTATTAGGGAATCTAACGGATCAAACCCTCCAAGTCCCTCAGTATGCCCTATTGCTTACATAAAACTATGCCCTATTGAAAATATTGCCAATGTGAGTTGTTTTGGCTCTTTAAAAGATTTAGGGTTTGATTTCCTACCCACCATAGCTCTTGTT